>PUFA01000300.1:1200000-1566415 GCA_003508835.1 Eonycteris spelaea | reverse complement strand
CATTAAATGTCACTCACATGTAATTTCTTCTGATCAGTTAATTATTGAAATTTGTTTCATAGCACAGCTTTTATTAATTGCAAGCATTATCTTTTTGAGCTAACTTATATGATTGTGAAAGTGAATTAACTCAGTTGATTCAATCAATAATTATATGTGAGACCAATATATATATGGTTAGGGATAGTTTGGACATATAACTTTCCTTATGGAGCTTAAAAAATGTTTTGTCTTAAATCACTTTCCAAATGTAGGTCTCTTTATCCCCAGGGACTCTGAGATTCAATCTTTTCCTTGGAAAGAAAGACTGAAGTTCATTGATTCAGCATTGATTTAAGCTGGTTGTTAGATCTGTTATAACCATATAACCAAAGATGAAAGTAACTGGGTTTAGTCTTCTTGGACTAAATGACAATGAATTGAATAATACCTCCAGGGGCTGAATAATATTATTGTCCCATCACTTCATATACTTATTTCTGCTGTTACACAATTCGTCTGTCTGCACGGCTGATTGCCTGCTGTTTCAAATTTTCTCAGATGCCCTGAATCTTTGATTTATTTTCATTCATTTATTTCTGTAGTCATTCATTTACTTATCATCAACTTATCAAACACATATGCTTTTGATATGCCAGGAGTGTGGTCCTTGTTGTAGAGCAAATTCTGATCCAGTGAATTGAGCGCATATAAAGGAGTAACCAGAAAGAAACTGTTATATCAGCTACAAGTTTTACACATAACCTGAGACAGGGACAAGAGTCGAGGTGACTTTAACTTGGGACAGTTGTTTTGATCTGAGGTAGACTATCCCCTGCCTGAGAAAATTTATCATCACCTCAGGAAGCTAATGCTATAGAGCCTTTTTTTTTTTCCTATATTCCAGTTCTGGGCTTTCTATGTTTGGCACAGTAGCTGGGTTGTAATGTGCCAGTTGTGTCCCCTCATGCTGTTATAGCTCTAAAGATATAAAACACTTGTGAAGAAGACACATATATAACCACAGATTGTGTTGTTCATTTTATAAGAATTCTCCAATTTATTTCCATTTAATTATAGGTGATATTTATGGAAAAGTGATATACATAGTACTACCAGTATTGTATTCAGGAGTGCTTATTGCCCTGAATTTATGAAGTTAGTAGCTGTATTAGTTTGCTCTGGCAGACATTACAAAGTACCACAGACTGGGTAGCTTCAATAACAAAAATTTATTTTTCACAATTCCAGAGCTTAGAAATGTATCAATGTGTTAGCAGAGTTGGTTCTTCCAAGGTCTCTCCTTGGCTTGTAGGTAGTAGACTTCTCCCTGTGGCTTAACCTGGTCTTCTGTGTATGTGCGTGCGTGCGTGCGTGCGTGCGTGCGTGTGTGTGTGTGTGTGTGTATTGTGTATTTTATATGTATATATACATATACATATACTTATATGTATATGTGTGTGTGTGTGTGTGTGTGTATATGTGTGTGTGTATACTCATCCTAAAGGCTTTATTTTAACCAAGTTACCTCTCTAAAGACCTTATCTTTAAATACAGTCACATTTGAGGTACTAGGAATTAAGATTTCACCATATGAATTTTGGGGGGAATACAACTCAGCTCACATCGGTAATTTTCATCAAAAGTATTCATTAAAATCTGAACAGTCATATGCAACAGATAAGTTGCCATTTTATTTTTTAACATAGCTCATAAAATGCATCTGTCTTAAAGAAAAGGAACCTGCTGTTTCATGGCACTTGGTGTGTGTTTTTTATACAAGCTTGAGTGGCTGTAGTGTGAAAGAGAGAGGAATCTGAAGTTTTGGAGAATGTCAGAAACAGTGTGAAAGCCTTGAGTTTGCTCTGAGCTTCGACATATTAATTTTTTTAGTCCAGTAATAAAAATTATGGCATATGATTTTAAAATAATTACCTAAGTATTTTATTTTTCTGAGTTGGCAATTAGCCTGCTTTTTTCTTTTATACTGTCAGAAGCATTTTATCTTCTCTTTACTTTGCTTTATGAGCTCTCAGTTTGATTTTCTGTTCTAGCAATGCATCCATTAACTAATGGTATTTTTCTCTGCCTGTGTCGTGTGTGTGTGTGTGTGTGTGTGTGTGTGTGTGTGTGAGAGAGAGAGAGAGAGAAGAGAGAGGAGAGAGAGAGAGAGAGAGATGAATAGCAAGAAAACACATTTGCTTCAGACTAACACATGTCAAACCTTGTTATCCATCTGGAAATTTAGAGAGAGAAATGTCTAAGAGAAGAAAAAGAAGATTTTTATTGAATTCATGTATAGGATAAATAATACTTGTGTCATGCTCTTTTAGTATTCGAAATTATACTAACATTGCTAACATTTGGAAGAAACTAGCAGTGCTTCAGTCAAAGGTGATAGTGATACACATAAATATACTTGTGTGAAGAATTAGCTATGTCTAATTATATATTTAGTGAAGATATTTTTTAGGTTTGGGCATACATAAACATGTTACAGATGCACATGACCACTCTTGAAACTTACCTGTAATTATTTATTACAATTGTTTTTAAATGAAAGGGATCATAGAGGACATGTCTCATTATCAACCCAAATTTTGATGTTGAAAGTCATTTACCTTTTTTGATAACCATATTCTCAATCTGCAGAACCTTCTTTTTCTTGTTCACCCCTTTACAGAGCCTTGTGGGCTCAAACCTTTTCCTCTTCATGTATGGTGCATTGCACATTGCATATAGCACCATAACACCATGGAACAAAGAACAATCCTGACCTCCAAAAGAGTCTTAGTTGTTTTAGACAAAGCATCATAATTTTACATGAACTTCAGGCAACTACTATCACCCACACTGAAAAGAAGTCCCTTTAAATGGCTTCAGCAATGCCCACATTTTGTGTTGTTACTGATACTGGTTGTTGCCTTCAAGGAGTTTTCCTATGAAAAGAAACAAAATGACAACATTTTAAGTAGACTTTTTCAGAGCATTAACAAAGACACTTTCTTAATTTCATTTTATATGTAGCTATGAACTGTAACCAATATTTAATACTTCAAAATACCTTTCTTAACATAACTTACATTATCAAGAATTATACTTCTAATTTAAGATCCATTATATCTCTTTTTTTACACCGGACCTATGGAAGCCTGGTTAAGCCTCTGGCCTTTGGCAAACCTAATAGAGTTGCCTTGGGCTCAGAGTTACTGCATTGTTTGGCTTTTCCCTTTCTCTTTTACCTTAAGAATGCCAGCTATTGAGTGCAGTGGAGCAGCAGGCTCAATGGGGATAAAACCCAAACTGCTGGTGCTGTGCTCTCTTTATCTGTAAAGAAGCATAAAATTTGCAAAGATGGTTTGAAATAATTAGATTACTGCTGTATCAAATAGGGGTAGAACAAGGACAAGATACCATGTGGTAGATTACATTTATTTAAGGTATCTTAGACAAATTTAAGAAGAGGCCACATCTTTGATCTGGCCATAATAATTGAATTTATTTGATAGGAATTGGTACAGTTCAGAAAATCTCATTAATTTTGTACCTTTAGGTTTTTGCTGAGGAATCTGTGGACTTGTACCATAGACATTAGTTGATGCAAAGCTATCGCCGCCAAAGTTTCAGAAGAACTGAAGGACTGATAGATGCTCAACAGGGGCTTATTGACTTGAAGGACTGAGTAATGAAATAGATAACTGAGATTCACTGTCTGGTTCAAGGAAGAAGGGCAATGCTGGAATACATATCTCAACATCTTTCTTTTCCTTCTACTCTCTCTACTCTAGCCCAATATTCCCTTGGATTTATAATTTACTTCCATTTTTGTCTTCCTTCGGTCTGTTCTCCTTCATTCTCATCACAGTAGCCAGGTTGATATTTCTAAAAGTTAAATGGTATCACATCATTCCCTCGTTAGCTGCTATTTGATACCTATTGCACATCTAGTGCAATTTTTTTCCTCTGGCCTACAAGTCCCTACGTAATTTACTCTCTGCATGTTTATCTAACTTCACCTAATCCACTCATACCAGAGCACACTATTTCAAGTCCTTTGGTCTCCTTTTAGCTCCTCGAAAAGAGCAAATTCTTTTAAACCTCAGGGTCTTTGGACATAGTGTTTCCTCTGTCAGTAAATAATTTTTACTGCCTTTTTTTTTTTTTTTTTTTGCTCTGGCTTATACTTTTGAACTCAGTTAAAGTGCCACCTCCACAAAAAGGCTATCCCTAGCCTTTAAAGAGTGGATGAAGGTAGAGTTCCCTAATCTTGTTCTATCACAGCATTCTGGTGTTTTAGCTTATCACTCTTTGTAGTTATTTCCTTTATGTGTTTGGTTTTGGTCTGCCTGTAAGTTTTATGACAACAGAATCTTTGCCTTGTTTTCCACTTCACCCCAGTGCTGAGAACGGTGCCATTAAATAAATAAATATTTGTTGAAGGAATGAATGAGAGAGGAGAGTGTAATTCAGTCTAGGGTAAGACTTTTATTTAAATTTTTGAAGAGTATTAAAGGCTTATCAGTAGCTCCAGCAGGGCAGTTATTGTCACATATTTGTCCTGATTAAGAAGGTTCACAAGATATTGGGCTTGACTTAATATCGTTTGTGAAGATCTTAGCACCTTAAGCATTCAGAAATGAACAGACACCAGTAACACCCCTGTGGTGAGCTTCAGTGGCAAGGCTGCTCATTGTAGCATTGGTAACAGCATGAAACGGTGCTTTAGCAACCTGAAGCACGAAAAGAGAAAATAAGTTCTGTAGAACTGTAAAAAGGACCCATCTAATGAGAATCAGTCTCTGGGGATCCCTGGAACTACCTGGTTGGAATTGAGAAAAGGTATATAGCTAGATGGCTCAAACCTAGAGATATTATTTTGCTTAAAAATATTTTATGACCTTTTTTACTCAATGTAAACTAATGTACTTTAGAGACTATACATTATCTGTAGGAATACGTATTGTCCCTATAAGCATTACGTATATAGTTAGGATCCCCCAACATTTTCTCTAGTTGCTGCAGTTGTCTATTACTATATAAAACTTTTTTTTTTTTTTTTTTTTTTTTTTTTTTTTTTTTTGTATGCAGCACAGTGAGAGGTAAAGAGAAGAGGTGATTAAGATGGAGCACAAGTGCTGTGGGGTGTTACAGTGTGTTATAGAAGCACATAGGATGGGGATCTAGCCTGAAGAATAAGCAGAAAGTGACCGTTGGAAGCTTAATTCATTGAGTTACCAACAACAATCATTTAACCATTTAACCTGTTTATTGTTTTCTGGATCAGAAATTTGAGCAGGGCATTTCCTAGCAGTTCTGCTTTATGTGAATACATGAGATATTGGGAGGCTGGAGGTCCAAATGACTTCAATCATATGCTGAAAATTGGTGCTCACCCTCAGCTGGGAGCTCAGTGCTAACCATCAATCAAGAGCCTCAGTTTTCTAGGTGGTCCTCTCCACACGTCTGCTTGTGCTTCCTCACAGCTTGGTGATTGGGTCTCCTAAAAAGGCATCTTAAACAGTAAAGCTGGAAGCTTTTAAGACCCTGCAAAGGAAGTTATTACAGCTTCACTTCTAACACATTTTCTAGTTCTAAACAGATCACAGGACCCACCCATGTTCAAGGAGAAAGGAAAGACTCCTCTTGTTGAGTGGGAAATGTAAAGCAACGTATTGAATGGGAGGTATTTCTGTGGCCATCCATGGAAACACAATCTATCACAATGGTTGAAAATCTGTTGGTATTTTGTTTATATTTTGGCCTTGAATTCTATGGCAACTGACACTTTCCTCTTGATAATGACCTTTCACATTTTTGAAGAAAATTATGAAGAAAATTATCTTTATCTTCTTTTATCTTCTCTTTCACTCTGTCCCTCTGGGAATATTTGATTAAGTCTAATTTTACAACTTAAATTAGTTCTTTTCTATTTTTTGAAGATGGCCAATTTTTAAATATCCTTTTAATCAGCATATTATATGGGATACTTGACTCTCAATAGGAATTGACAAATATTAAGCAAATACCAAGGAGCATAGTCTCTCTCTAGTTATACTAGTAAATTCATTCCACTATCAATGTGATGTCTTAAAATGAACGATATTGTTATAGTTGGGGACCTGATTCTGGTACCTGGTCTCTGATCACTACCCTGTATTACCTTGAGCAAGTCACATGTCTTTGGGGTTCAGTTTCCTCTTGTAAAAGCAAGTGATTTGACCTGATGATAGCAAAGACCCATTATAGCCTTAAAATCATTTATATTTTCAGAGAAACTTGGTGAGTGTTAACAATTCCTGATGACTACTCATGAGAGTTTAGTAATTCAACTTGGAAATTAGTTACCCACATCTTCTGTCTGTTTTAGGTAAAGAACACAAATATTCAAAATATTCCTTTTTTTTCCTATTAAGATTTGGCAGTCAATTATTTCTAGCTAATGTTAAATTAATTGGAGACTTTGGTTCTTTTAAATTGTTTGAACTACATTTATGTTTCAAACTAAAAGTCAGATTTTTGTTTCATTTGTTAGTTGAGTTTGAGTTTAGTTAAGTAAGCATTCTAATGTCATATATAGGTGATAGAAACTCTTAGAGCTTATAGATCATTGCAATAGAGACACTTCAGGTGCATGTTGCACAATTTGTTTACTTCAGCCATTTGTTTCTGTCCTTACCCATGGACTTACTAAATCATACAAAAAAAATCATTGTATGATTTATTTTTCCCAGAAACTCTGTGAGGTACAGACAAGGAAACAAAAACATAATAAGATTTAGCAAGTCACTCATAATCATATATCTTATACCTATTAGAACTAGGAATCAAAATACAGGTTTTTTTTGTTGTTTGTTTGTTTGTTTGTTTTTAAAATTCAGAGTCTATCTCTTAACCCTGCAACATGCATTCTTTTCTAACCTTGGAATTACATTTTTTTCTTCAGAATTCCAACTATAGATTTAATATGGTAATTCCAGGAAAGGGGCTCTAACACTAGGGCACAAACTCTAATGCATCTTGGAAGTACTGAACCATTTGTGTAATGAATCCCAAACTGAGTGATGAGACAGATATCATGAGGTTTGGGGGTTTAATGAGTTTCATCTCCAATATGTTTAAGAACTTTCCCTTGTACATCTGTCATCCTTTCAGAGTCCTGTTAAAACATCATTATTCTACTTCTACCCACTGCTTAGCTAGAAGCTTTTCTTGCATTTTAGTTTTTCATACTCAGTGTTGCTTCAAAGGAGTAGGATGATAAAATAACTTAAGTCATATAAAAAAAACCATCTAGTAACAAACTATTAAAAATAATGCAAATTGCATAGGACTGAAGACATATTTTATCTTGAAAATTTATCTGAGACATTTGCTTAACTGGAACAATTTTGCATATTCACTTCCATCTGCCTATGAAATATTCCCTTGGATAAAACTATTCCTTCTGAATATTTCATGTTAACTTTTTTCCTTGGCTCTTTAATAAATTCACATGTTATTACAAACACAAATCAGGCAGTTTTAGGTACTGTAAATATTTCACACACCCGTGTGTGTGTGTGTGTGTATGTGTTGTGTATAAAATCTTTTGTTTATTACATTTCTGAGTTTAACTTACCATTCATTAACATACATTGAAACTGCATGTAATTCACCTAAAGCAGTTTATGAAGCATTGCAGCCAATATACTTACTCATTCTGTGCAATTGTTCTGATGATTTGCTGTCTTTCATAATGTGGCAGCTAGCATAACACACTTTTAGGGTAATATAGATTGGAATTTTTGGGGGTGGCTCACAGAAGACAGGTTTTAGTTTCTTATTTATCCCCTTTTGTTTGTGTTTGTGGCATTAAGTCACATTTTGTGTTGCTTTCGGTAAAGATGTAGTGGGTCTCAAATAAGATATTCCACGTGAAAATTGCCTTCTTTGTATCTTTAATAGAAACTCTCACCCTAGTCCTTAAACATGAGCTGCTTTCATTCAAGGCTTCTGAAGCTCAGATTCCTAGCAGGAGAAAGAGTTCCAGATTCTGCCTCCAGTATGCCGATATAATCCATTTGCTGTATGCTTGACTCTCTCCCCTCTCTCCTCCTATCTGTGCTTGGCTTTCTCCTCCCCTGTGCCAACACTCTTGGATTTAACTGTCTACTGGATAGTTCTGGACTGTCAGCTCAAACAATCAATTTTAGATTGTTTCATGCTCTCCTTTGGCTCTATTTTTTCTTTACCTTTAGCTCTTGTGGTTTTGTCCTAAACCACCTGTGTGCTTCCCAGAATCTTAGAACCTCTGAAATTCTAGGAACTGCTTATCTAGGAAAGAAATAGAGAAGCACTGTGTCTAGTGCTGGTACGACAGTGGAGACAGAGACATAGTCTCTGCCCTAGGGAACTTGTTTGCCTGATGCAATTGAAGGAGCAGAAATATATGTATAGACTTTTTTTGATGTGATATATGTAGTACAAGTCCATGCATAAAATTTTCCGAGAACACAGAAGAAGGCCACAAAATCAAGCTTTGCATTTAGAAAAGATTTTTTGAAAGACTTGTTACTTGAAATGAAGCTTTAACAATGTGGAAGCAGCAGCAAGATAGAGCATGTGTCTGAAAGGAAGGCTGTTTTTATTTTAAGGCAAATCGTTGAGTACAGAAACAACATAGTGTTAATAAAGAAATACAAGAGTTTTGTTTTTGTCAGAATGTAAAATGCAATATAAAAGGCCCAAAAATGACGGCGGAGAAGGCAGAGGTCAGATCATGAAAACTCTATGCTATAGTGAAAAATAGGCTTCTCTGATAGAAAACTCGCACTTGTAATGCTTTGCTGTTTTATTGGTTTTATGCCATTTTTTAAATGCCAAAATGGTATTCATTTACTCTTCCCTAGAACTAGCACCATAATTTGGTTTCGGAGTCCCCACCACTCCCTCATTTCCTGTCCATGGGGTTAGATGATGTGGAGAACACTTCACATTTAGGCACATTATGCAGACCAGACTGGTAAGGGGCATCCCATCTCTCTAATCACAGCTGGTCACTTCTTCAGGTCTCTCTCTTTCCCCTAAATACTCAATATTAATAGTAGTTGTAATGGTATGTATGTGTGTAGTATGTGGAATAGTGATGGCTGAGCTGGAGGAGATAGATGGAAGACAATAACTATCCTTTAGCTGGCTCAAAGAGAATTCCTGTAGGATAAGTAAAACTCCCCAATCTGTGGCCAGTGATGTTTCTATGGCTGTAAGCAAGGAAGAATCTTCCTAGTTTTTTCCTTTCTTTCAGAATTGCAGGTTAGTTCTTTTTTCAGGTGGCTAAACATGGATAAACAATCAAACTGTGTATTTTTTTTTCACCCTAATTCTATTCATCTTATAATTATTACTAATTCTTCTAGTGTTCTCACAATATTGGAATTATGTCTTCTTCTATAACTATTTTTCTGGGAAGTTGGGGGATCCAGGATGTCTAAATAGATCCTTTCTGAAATGTTCTCATCTAACTCAAAGGCAGTAATCTAACTTTTATACTAGCAATTCAGAGTTTACAAATTATTTTCCCATACAAGATTTATTTCATTTGTGTATGTTAATTATGTGTACTAAATATTATATAAATTTTCATTTTATAAATGAGAAAACAATTGAGCTTCTCTGTAACTAAATCAGTGACCCTAGTTCTCACAGCAGATTGAGCCTCGACTAGAAGACTCATACTACATCACTGTGACGCTAACAGTAGGTTTGGAAGATGTATCTGGGAAAATGTTCACCTCTACTCTGCTAATGAGAGGGCTAAAGCATAAGAGAAAACAAAATAGTGGCTAGAGTTGAAACAAGAGACAAGTATAGGTCCTTTAACTTAACTTTTAGTTTGTTGACTTTATGACTTTTTTTTTTTGCCTAATGGTATAGCTAGTTTCTTGATGTATACTTGACATTGATTGGTTTTATTACTGCTGGGTAATTCCTCTCTGATCTTTTGCCTAATACTGGGACACAGGAATGCTGTTTGCATATTTTCCCAGCCAGAACATAAATATGACTTCCTTAACCACAGAATAAAAATGATAGCTATTTATCAGATGCAGAATCTGTATATTCTTCTAGATATAATTTTATCTATCTATCTATCTATCTATCTATCTATCTATCTATCTATCTATCTATCTATCTATTACTTTTAAAAGTTTATTGCAGTAACATTGGTTAATACAATTATATAATTTTAAAGTGTACTTTTTCACTTGACATCTATATATATTCTATTGTATGATTACCACCCAGAGTCCAGTTTCCTTCAGCTATCATATATTTGATCCCCTTTACCCACTTCAAACTCCCACAACCCCTGTATTTGACCCCCTTTACCTAGACTACCTCCTCCCTTCTCCCCACCCTATCCTCTGGTAACCACTAGTCCAAACATGTCCCCGAGTCTCTGTTTCTCCTGTTCACTTGTTGCTTTTAGGTTTATATCTCACATATAAGTGATATCATGTGATTTTCAACTTTTACAGTCTGGCTTATTTCGCTTAGCATGATTATCTCGAGTTCCATCCATGTTGTCACAAATGGCAGATTTTCATCTCTTCTTATGGTTGAGTAATATTCCATTGTATATATGTACCACAGCTTCTTTAGCTAATTATCTATCAAGGACATTTTGGTTGCTTCCATGTCCTGGCCATTGTGAATAATGCTGCTATGAACATTGATGTGTAAATATCTTTTCAGAGATGGGTTTTCATGTCTTTGGGGTAAATATCCAGTAAAGGGATTGCTAGATCATATGGTAGATCAATTCTTAGTTTTTTGAGGAAACTCCATACTGTTTTCCATAGTGGTGGTACAATTTGCAGTCCCATCAGCAGTGTATGAGGGTTCCTTTTTCTCCACATCCTCTCTAGCGTTTGTTATTACGTGTCCTGTTGATTATAGCTATTCTAACAGGTGTGAGATGGTATCTCACTGTAGTTTTGATTTACATTTCCCTAATAACTAGCAATGTTGAGCATCTTTTCATATATTTGTTGGCCATTTGTATGTCCTCTGGGGAGAAGTATTTGTTCAGGTCCTCTGCCCATTTTTTGATCAGATTGTTTTTTTTCTGCTGTTATTGAGTGATATGAGTTCTTTGTATATTTTGGATATTAGGCCCTTATTGGAGGCATTGCTTGCAAATATATTTTCTCATTTGGATGGTTGTTCTTTACCTTGTTGACGATTTCTTTTGCTGAGCAGAAGCTTTTTAGTTTGATGTAGTCCATTCATTTATTTTAGCTTTTACTTCCCTTGCTTTTGAGGTCAAATTCATAAAATCCTCAAGTCCAAGGTCCTTGAGTTTAGTTCCTATGTTTTCTTCTATGCATTTTTTTGTTCAGGTCTTACATTCAGGTCCTTAATCCATTTGAGTTAATTTTGGTGTGTGGGATAGACAAAGTCTAGTTTTATTCTTTGCAGGTGGCTTTCCAGTTTTCCAGCACCATTTTGAAGAGGTTTCCTTTCTCCATGTATGTTTTTGGCTTTTTTGTAAAAAATTATTTGCCCATATAAATATAGGTTTACTTCTGGACCCTCAATTCTGTTCCACTGGTCCATGTGTCTATTTTTCGCCCATACCATGCCGTTTTGATTACTGTCACTTTGTAGTGTAATTTGAAGTTAGGAATGATGCCTCTAGCTTCATTCTTTTTTCTCAGGATGGCTCTGGCAATTTGGGGTCTTTCGTGCTTCCTTACGAATCTGATGATTTTTTGTTCTATTTCTTTAAAAAATGCTGATGAGATTTTGATGGGGATTGCATTAAATCTGTATAATGCTTTAGGTAATATGGTCATTTTAACTATGTTGATTGTTCCAATCCAAGAACATGAAATATCTTTCCATTTCTTTGTATCTTCTTCGATTTCTTTTAATAGAGTCTTATAGTTTCATTATATAGATCTTTCACATGTTTCGTTAAATTTATTCATAGGTATTTTATTCTTTTTGTTGCAATTGCAAATAGAATTATTTTTTCACTTCTTTTTCTAATGCTTCATTATTAGAGTATAGGAACACTGTGGATTTATGAATGTTGATTTTGTATCCAGAGATTTTACTGTATTTGCTTCTTATTTCTAGTAGTGTTCTTGTGAATCTTTAGGGTTTTCTATATAGAGAATCATGTCATCTGCAAATAATGACAGTTTGACTTCTTCGTTCTCTATTTAGATGCCTTTTATATCTTTCTCTTGTCTGTTTCCACTCTCTAGGACCTCCAGTGTTATACTGATTAACAGTGGTGATAGTTGACAATCTTGCCTTGTTCCTGATCTTGGAAGGTTTTTAGTTTTTCATCATTAAGTATAATGTTGGCTGAGGGTTTGTCATATATGGCCTTTATATTGTAAGGTATTTTCCATCTATACCAATTTTGATAAGTGTTTTGATCATAAATGGATGCTGTATCTTGTCGAGGGCTTCTTCTGCATCAACTGAAATACTCATATGATTCCCTTTTTTAAATGTTTATGTGGTGAATCACATTAATTGATTGGCATATGTTAAACCATCCCTGTGCCCCTGGGATGAAGCTCACTTGATTGTGATGTATAATATTTTTAATATGTTGCTGTATTCGCTTTGCTAGTTTTCTTCCTGATCCTTTGAATTTCTGCAATGTCAGTCGCAATTCTCCCCCTTTCATCCCTGATTTTGTTGATTTGTGTCCTTTCTCTTTTTTCTTTAGTGAGTCTAGCCAGGAGTTTGTCAATTTTTTAACCTTCTCAAAAACCAGCTTCTTATTGCATTTATTTTTTCTAGTGTTTTTTGTTTGTTTGTTTCTTTTCAATTTCATTGATTTCTGCACTAATTTTGATGATTTCTTTCCTTCTGCTAACTTTAAGCCTCATTTGCTCTTCCTTTTCTTGTTTTTTTAAGATGAACCATTAGGTTTTTTTATGGGCTTATTCTTGTTTTTGGAGATAGGCCTGTAATGATATGACCTTATCTCTTATGACTTCTTTTGCCATGTCCCCAAAGTTTTGGTATGTTGTACTATCTATCATTCATTTCTATGTATCTCTTGGTCTCTCTTTTTTTTTCTTCCCTGACCCAGTTATTCTTCAGTAGCGTGTTGTTTAATCTCCATGTATTTGTGATTTTTCCTGATTTTTTTTTCTTGCAGTTGATCTCTAGTTTCAAAGCATTATGATCAAAGAATATGGTTGGTATGATTTCAACCCTCTTATATTTGTTGAGGCTATTTCTGTGCCCCAGTATGTGATCTATTCTTCAGAATGTTCCATGTGCGCTAGAGAAGAATGTATAAGGAGCTGTTTTGGAATAGAAGGCTCTGTAATTTGGTTGATCTGTCCTTCTCCGACAGTGGGGTATTTAGGTCCCCTACTGTGATAGTGTTTTGGTCTGTTTTTCCTTTTTGTTTTGTTAGTAATTGCTTTACATATTTCAGGGCTCCCTGATTGGGAGCATAGATTTTAATAAGAGTTATGTCTTGTTAGTGCATGATTACCTTTAACATTATGAAGTGTCCCTCAATATCTCTCTTTCTCTCTTACAGTATCTTTTAGTATCTTTCTTTATCTTCTTTATTTTGAAGTCTATTTCATCCAATATCAGTACTTCTAACTACTCCCGCTTTTCTCTGAATGCCATTTGCTTGACATATCATTTTCCACCTTTACACTTTGAGTCTTTGGGAAATTCTCGTCCGCTGTATGTCAGAAAATGCTTTCTAGTCCCTGCTCCTTTTCCTCGCCTTTGGTAATGCCTGTTATTCTTGTTTCCTCTCCTGATGGTATCAGCTGGTTTTTGAATTTCTCTTTCATTATTTTTCATTCTTCAATTTCTCTTTCTTCCTTCTGATTTATTTCTAGATTTCTGTCTTCAATATCACTGGTTCATTCCTCCATTTGGTTTACTCCATTTCCCAAGCTTACTATTTTATTTTTCAACTCTTGCAGTGTGTTCTTCATTTCCAGAAGTTCTATTTGGTTCCCTTTGAGGTTTTCGATGTCCTTGCTCTGCTTATCTAGTTGTCTTTTCAATTTCTGAAATTGTTGATTCGAATTGTTTTGGATTTCATTAAGATTTTTAGAAGTACCATCTTGAATTCTCTGTCATTTAGGTTGCATATTTCTGTTTCCGTAAGCTTCTTTTCTGGAGATTTTTCTCTTTCTGAGATATCTTGTCACTTTGGTTGTTCATGGTGTTTAATGGACTATTTCTCTGCCTGGGCACTAATGGAAGTGTATTTTTTTTGTTTTGTTGTTTTTTTTTCCAAAAGAAGATTTATTATATAAAAGTCTCTCTTTAGCCTGCTGTAAAGAAGACACTTTTCTTTTGGTTTCCAGTAGGTGGCATCTAAGCTTCTTGGATCTCTGCTTTATATAAAGACTAAATGTCTTTTATATTTTCTTGTAGATATTTAATCACACTTGCTACTCTCAGTTTCAGTCCCTGTCAGTGTTAGCAACAGTTTTGGTAGCATTTGCTCAGATTCCCCTGGGGCTCCACAATGTTCAGTCTCAGAGGGTAAGTGGGGAGGGGCCCTCTGGGTTGAGGGTTGAGGGCTGCAGCTCAGCTTCAGTTTTGGAACCAGGGTCGGTGAAAATCAACTGTTATTTCTCTACTGTCTTTTCCCACTTCTCTGCTTTCTGCCCTGATGACTGGACCCTGCTGCCAGCTGTTAGAAGTTCCGGCACTTTCAGGCAAGACATCAGGGAAGTCACTGCATCCCTTCCCCTCCTCCTGTAAGGAGCTGCAGTGGCCGAGAAAAGCAGCTTCTTTATTTCTCCCAGTCCACCGCCCACTCGGGGTTCAGACCTGTGGTAGCTCTTATGCACAGATCCCATGCTCAGATGTGCTGGCATGCAGTTTGGGTGTTTTTCGTTGAGTTTTAGATGTTTGGCTTATTGTTGTTTCAAGAGGAGAGATCTAAGTACATCTCTCATTCTGCCATGTTTTCTTGAGAATCCCTGTATGTTCACATTGTATTTTATCTGCAAGGTGCCTGTGATGAGTGCCCAAAATTCACAGGATGACACATGTATTGGCAGCATTTTGGCAAAAATTCACCTATATGAAGTTTCTAAAATAGACTTAAATTGAAATGGTTTTGGAACTATAATTATAAGCAGAGGTTTCCCTGGCTTTCAGTTCACCTTGGAGACATAATTTTATCTTTTGAACATTCTCTCTGATGAGAATTACTGCTAAATGGGCTTTCTTACCTGTTGAACTCTGGTGAGTCTAAAGTGTGTCAGGAAAATATTTTAACTCCATTCTATTTCTGCTTGGCTAGAAAAAGCTTTTACTCTCTGGAAAAGTCACATTTTGTAAATGTAGGTTATAAGAGTTAGTTTCTTTAAGAGAGAAAGAATGCCATTGCTTTCTAAAGATGAAAAAAATTTCTATGGCCTGGATATATTTGGCAGTTTTATGTCAACACATCCATCTCTGGAAAGTGCTTACTATTCATGAATACTGTGTATTTTTAAAAATAATTTTTTATTTTTAAATACAGTTGTCATGCAATATTATTTAGTTTCAGGTGTATACCATGGTGTTAGACATTTATATAAATGTCTAACTTACAAATTCATCACCCCAATAAATCTAGTACACATCTGATGCCATACATAGTTATTAAAATATTATTGACTATATTCCTTATGCTATATTTTACATTCCCATGGCTGTTTTGTAACTACCAATTTGTATTTCTTATTCCTTCCCCTTTTTAACCCACCCTCCCAATCCTTCTCCCATCTGACAACCATCAAAATGTTCTCTGTATATATGATTTTTTTCTGTTTATTTGTTATTTTGTTCTTTAGGTTCCACATGTAAGTAAAATCATATGGCTTTTGTCTTTCTTTCCTGACTTATCTCCTCAGTACAATACCCTCTAGCTTCATCCATACTTTTACAAATGGCAAGATTTCATTCTTTTTTATTGCTGAGTAATATTCTATTGTGTATATGTACCACCTCTTCTTTATTCATTCATCCATTAATGGGCATACAGGTTGTCTCCATATCTTGGTTATTATAAATTATGCTGCAATGAACATATGGATTCACATATCTCTTTGAAGTAGTATTCTGAGTTTGTTTGATTAAATACCCAGAAGAAGGATAACTGGGTCCTTCTTTTTCTCTTGGTACATAGCCTTTCTCTCAAAGTCTATTTTGTCCAGTATCAGTATTACTACTTTAGCTTTTTGTTGTTGTTTCTATTTTCATGAAATCTTTTTTCTTCCCTTTAATTTCAGTCTGTGTGTATCTTTTGATCTCAAGTGAGTCTTTTGAGGCAGTGTATGGTAAGGTATTGTTTTCTTATCCATTCGGTCACCCTATGTTTGATTGGAGCATTTAATCCATTTTAAAGTATTTGTTGATAGCTACTAGATTATTCATATTTTTACCTTTTTTTCTTTTGTAGCTCCTGTATATTCATTTTGAATATTATGTCCCAGTCTCTTCAAGCTTGCAAAGTTTCTATTGAGAAACCAGCTAAAAGTCTTATAGGAGCTCCCTCGTAGGTAACTAACTCCTTTCGCTTGCTGTTTTTAGTTTCTCTGTTTGTCTTTAACCTTTGACATTTTAATTATGATGTGTCTTGGTCTGGGCCTCTTTGAGTTCATCTCAAGCATCATTATAATGAGTGTTTTGAACTCTGCATGTGGTAGATTCATTGTCTACATTTTGTTCAGTTCCTTTCCTGGAGCTTTATTTTGATCTTTCATGTGGGATGTGTTTAATTGTTTCCCCATTTTGGCTGCCTCTTTGTGTTTGCTTCTATGTCTTCCAGTCTTAGTAGAGTGGCTTTATGTATTAGGTGTCCTGTGGGGCCCAGTAGTGCAGTCTCTCTGGTCACCTGAGCCTAGTGTTCTAGGGTTGTCTCTTGTATGGGTTGTTTGTGTGCCTCCTGTTATAGTTGAGTCTTGGATGCTGTTTACATATCAATGGGAGGGATTGACCCATGGGTTGTGAAGACTGGACAGTAAGGGGCTGACCCTATGGAGCAGGATTCGCTTTAGCAGGCCTCTGGTGTATGTCCAGCCTGCCCTTTGGGTGTGTTGTTCTCAATGCAGCCCCAGGTGGTACTCAGATTTTGTCTGAAGCTGACCATTAGGCATGCCAGATCTACGCCTCCTGGAAGAAGCCCTGCTGCAGGCCATGTTCCGCTGCAGTCTGTTCCCTTTCAGGGCCACTTGGCATGAGCTACCAAGCAATTCGCAGATTGCTGCCGCCTGTACAGGGCTTAGAGGTGCATAGATGGACCAACCAGGAACTGAGGCTGGTGCTGAGTTTGGGGCTGTTCAGAGAGAGAGAGAGATGGGGTATGCTGAGGCCAGATAATGCTTGTTTGAGTTTTGTGAACCTTTGAGAGATTTTAAGAAAGTCGTAGCATGAGCCAAGACAGGCAGCTTGTATGGAAAAGCCACAAGAAATGAACTAGGTGGGCCTGCAAGTTGGGTGGGGCAGGACTTCAGGCAATCACCTGGGCAGAATGAACTGTGTTAGCCAGATTGGGAGACATGGATATGGCAGCTGCTCGTGTCTGACTACTGGGAGCGAGGAGGGCTCAAAAAAGAAACAATGGATTCTGACAGTACTTTTGTCTGGTAGAAAGCTGTCCCTCCTGCCGTACCCTGAGGCTAGACAACTCAGTTTCTCCCCATATGACCCTGGAGATTTTGAGCTGCTGCTCCAGCTCTGGATCTCAGAGTGAGTGAGTCTGTCAGTGAGTAAGTTCACATGTGAGCTCTTTAAGAGGAATTACAGCTGCTCACTCAGCCACAATCTCCACTGGTTTTCATAGCCAGAAGTTGTGGGAACTTCTCTTCCCAGCACTGAAACCCTGGGCTGGGGAGCCTGTTGTGAGATTGGGAATCCTCATTACTCTGGGGAGACCTCTGCAGTTGAGCTAGCCAACCTGATTCTCGACTACCACACATGGTTGTGAGACCAGCCTGATTTGCATCTCAGTCCTTCCTACCATTCTCAAGGTGGCTTCTTTTCTATGTCCTTAGTTGTAGGACTTCTGTTCAGCTACACTTTAGGTAATTCCAAAGATTTTGTTGTTGTTGTTGTAGTTTTGTTGTAATTTTGATGTGGTCGTGAGAGGAGGCAAGCACAGTGTTGTTTACCTACTCCATCTTGACCGGAAATGAATAGTGTGTCTTATTCGAGATTCGGTAAATAGATATCAGAATGTTATGTACAATCATATTGATGTTATTAAAAAAAAAAAAACCTAGTAGAAGCTCTAAATATTTGAAGGATCAAAATAATTCTGTTAATGTGTATGATGGTGATGGTGAAGGTATATCTTATAATGAGAGACCAATTTAGCATGTTATAATCTTTGGTGTATACATGCTTGATATGTTGTAAACAAAGAGTAATTCTACCTTTCCTCCATTTGTGTTAGATACTTTGTGGTACTGATCTTATTTATAAAGTATGTTTATATTATTGTTCCATATTTAGAATGTTTATTTTAAGTTACTATTTTTCTTTCTTGTACACAGGAGCATTTCCAAAGAAAATAACACTAGCTTTGAATTTGAATTTTTTTTTGTTGGAATCATTAGATTTTCCCCACTGAATTTTTTTCCTACTGAAGAAAAGACCTCTTTAATTATGCTATCATGGGTTAATAACAAGAGACATAGAATCCTAGAATGTTAGAACTCATAGGGATCTTAGGAATTGTCTAATAACTGATCACAACTCACATAAAAAATAATTTTATTTTGCAACAAAATATACACACAAAGACATGCCTCCACCTTTTCAAACACAAAACTACGCATGCATGTAACTAAAAGTGGAAGAAGAGTTTTGCAAAAATATTCATGTCTTGATATTTTCTCTTCTCAAATAGTTCATTAAAAATGCTGATCTCAACCCATCGAACTGATCTCATTACAGGACCAGCTATATACTTTGCAGGGGCCAAAGCAAGATGAAACTATTGAGTCTCCTTGGTCAAAAAATTATTAAAAGTTTCAAGATGGCAATCGTAGATCATTAACCCATGGTGGGGCCCTTTTGAGCATGGGGGCCCTGTGAGACTGCTTAGGTATATACCAGTGAAACTATCACCATTTATGAATGAATTGTGGTGAGCAGTTAAAAAACAGCTCTAGAGCAACTGTTCATTCTACAGATGTGAATACTGAGACCCACTGAAGTATAGTGACTTGTTTAAGATAAAATATGATTAAGTTTAATAAAATGGCAATTCTCTAACTTTTATTCTGTTTTTACTACTAACTTCAACTAAATTACTCTGAGGGTGGGATAATGGAGTTATAAAATTTTCTTTTTATAAGCTATCCCTCTGATCTTAATTTTTTTAAAAATTTATTTTAATTCAGATGTTGAAAATGTTTCTAATACAACTTAATCTATTTTTATATCTTGGTTAATAATTTTTTATTTCTGTCTCTCTCTTCTCTCTCTCTTTTTTTTTTTTTTTTACTTTGAGGCTTTCATCAAACTATTACTATACAATATTATAATTGTTCAAAGGCAGTGAAGGGAAAGAACCAGATAGAAATTTCAGATTCTGGGTCAAAGAAAAAGTCATAAAAAACAGGCACTAATAATGCCCTATACAAACAAAATAGGTATGGATGAATGAAATAGAGAGGCTATGTTTAGACAGAGAGGAAAACTTTTATTCTTCTGAGCCTTAAGGAAGGATGAGAGGACAACTATGTACACAGGATATTGCTTCCAAATGTATAGAGAAGAAATGAGTTCATGGTTTTTATTTCTACACAGAAACAGCACCTGGGGTTATCATGTGGTGTAGGAAGTCAAAGAATAGAAGGGTTAAAAAGCTACCAGGTCAGGCAGGACAGCCTGAGGGGTCATGGTTATTCTATAAAGGATCTACAACATGAAAAGTTAAATAATAATATATTCAAAGTCAGATATCTATATATCCAACTAAACTTAATAAAATATTATTGAATTATAATAATAAATACAATGTAATATTATTAATAATTACAGTTAACCATTAGGCTGAATCCAGACTGTTTTAAAGCAAAAGTGAATCTGAGCCAATTAAACAAAATGGGCTATTTGAAATATGGTCCCCAACCTGAATCTACAATATTTTTGTGTGTTTGTTGGGGAAATTGAATAAACTATTTTTGTGTTCAGACCTAGTCTTTAATTTAGTGCTTAACTTGGCAACACAAATTAGGGTTTCTTTTTTATTGAGATATAATTTATGTATAACATTATATTAGTTTCAGGTATACAATATAATGATTCAATATATATTGCAAATAACCACAATAAGTCTAATTAACATGTACATAGTTACATCCTCATTGTGATGAGAACTTTTAAGATCTACTCTCTTAGCAACTTCCACCACTATGCTATACATTTCTTCTTCAGGACTTATTCTATAACTGAAAGTTTGTACCTTTTGACCATCTTCACCCATTTCTTCTATCCCCCATCCTCCACATCTGGCAACCACCAATCTATTCTCTGTATCTATGAGTTTGGTTTTCCTTTTTTTCTTTTATTCTTTTTTATTTTTTCCTTTATTTTTTGTTGATATGTGATTATATTTATTTGTTATTCTTACAAAGTCTCATTTTTGACTGGACTCGGAATAGAGGTAGAAGCTCTCAAGAGAAGAAAGTCTATGTCTCTTGGCAATCTGTTCCTGGTGTTTTTCTTTGGCTTCCTTCATTCTCTTGGCCATAAGTTCAGCATATTCTGTGGTCTCGTCCTTCTTTTTCTTAGTATGCTGTTTCTTCACCACAATATGACATTTGTGTTGCAGGACACATGAAGTAACAAGCCGCTGAATCTTGGGTGCTTTGGTCCTAAATTTCTTACCTTCTTTGTTTAGGGCCTTTCTCACAACATATTGGTGAACATCAACTTTTTTAAAGAGATTGAAAAGTTTGTGGATTCTGCTCATTCTTTTGGGCCCCAGACGACGAGGCACAGTAGTATCAGTGAGACAAGGAATTTCTTTCTCCCTGTTTGTTTGTTTGTTTTACAATGAGAACACTTAGACTGGCATCCACAATGCAACCCTGAATAGATGTGTGCTTTGTTTCTCCAGTCTTCCATGGTCTATAATAGGAATTCCCCCTTACTCAGTAGCAGGCAGACATGGCTGGCTGTGGGTCAAGGCACCCTGCTTCATGGGGAAAACTTGTTTGTCATTCTAACCACTGATTCAAACCACATTACTCTTCTTTTCTTTTCAGAGCATCAGCAGCACTTCTGTGGCCATACGTTCTCATAAAAGGTACAAAGTTTGAGTTCATCATCTACTCCAATGAGTTCTGGCAGCCAGTGGCTGGGAAAGGGATGTTCAGCTTCATCCTGAAGTGGTTGGCCACCTCTGAGACAACACAAAAAAGACAAGTTTGCCTTTCTTTTGTTTGATTGTTTGTTTAGATTCTACATATAAGTGAGATCAGATCATATGCTTTGTCTTTCTTTGTCTGACTTATTTCACTTAGCATAATTTCCTCAAAGTCTATCCATGTTGTTGCAAATGGCAAGATTTCCTTCTTTTTATGTCTGAATAATATTCCATTATACATATGTATACTAATTTTTACCTATTCATTCATGCATGGACCTTTAGGTTGCTTCCATGTCTAGGCCATTTCAAATAATGCTTCAATGAACATGGGGGTGCATATGTCTTTGAGGATTTCTTTAATTCATCTTTATTTTTAATAGAATAAGCCAAGGGAGGTACAAATGGGGAATAATTAGAGAAGAAAAGAGAATAAAATTAAAGAATTAATCAAAATGTTGTTTATTATTGAAACCCATAGTATTGGATCCCATACAGTCAACCTATGAGGGAACACCAGTTAAAAAATGTGAATGATGTTAAACATTTCTTATTAGACATCCACATATACTTCTGTACTATAGAACCATTCATTTGTAAATTAAAAAATACTTTAAAGAATGCACCAACAAACTCCTTTCAGATTTGCAAGTTTTAAAGTATTTTCATATGCATCCTAAACGTCTTCTTTTCACCCCATCCAATTTCTCTTACTCTGTTTTTTCCTATAAGTGACATGTCCCAATTTTAGGCAGGACCTAATTTAGAAACTTTACCCAATGTGGTGCTGCAGGGCTTCTGTAACAGATACTATTACATCAACACATGAGATTTAATTTTTTTTTTTCACTTAAAGTTACTGGTCCTAGAGAAATTTGGAATCTATTTACAGACACATAGTTGTGAGTTCTAGGCACATGTATCTTAAAAAATGTGCTTACCTCAGCCTGAAAGAGAAACTGTTATGTGTTTGTCTTTCCCCCACCTTCAAGAGATCAAAAGTTAGTATGTCTTAGAGAAGGCTTTTTTATTAATTTCGATGCCCCTTTTCATGACCAAATTTTAGTGGCATTCGGTTGTATGATGATTACAAGTTCTTAGCTTCTCTTTATGGGGCCTTTTAAATGTCAAATGCCCAGGCATGCAGTATGTACAAAATGTCTTCTCTGATGATCAGAACACAATGTAGAAATAATAAATTGAAAGTTTTCTACTAATGGCCCTAGATTTCAAGACAGCTATTAAAAATAATTTCCCCCAACAATTTGCATATTAATACCATGAAATATTCATTATAACTTTTTAATTAAATTCTAATCACCTATGATAATTTGTTTCAATAATTTTAGGAATAGCAACATTTTTTAAAAAATCAATAATGAACAATATTTAACATCTAAATGACTGCCTTCAAGCTCTTGAACTATTTTTCAGTAGTTTATTTAATCTAAAATATAATTTGAGGGTTCTCAATGCCTTGATTAAAATATAGATGAGTCAAATTTCTAGAACATGGTATTTGTTATTTTGTAATATTTAAAAAAGTTTTTTTGTTAAAAAAGAAACCTCAGTGAAACATAGTTTAATATGTTTCGTTTTGATGAGATTTCTGAGAACCTTTAAAATGCTGGTATTCATTGTGAATTTCTAAGGGAGGTAGGACAGAGGATATATTATTTTCCACATTTGTTTGACTAGTTTTGAGGAAAGACACCACAGAGGACAATTCTTTAGAATATTTTTGGGCAAAAGCTGATATAGAGGGTGTTTAAGTTTCTGTTTATACATTCAAGGACATTGTCATGGAATATATAAAAAATGTCAAGTTTTTCTTAGGTTATGAAAAAATGTGTTAGGGTGTGGCAATCTCATGTAAATTGGATAGAATAAGAGATATTTCCAAATTTAAAACAAAAACGAAACCTACTAAGTTTTCTGTTAGCTTGTGAGGTGATTGTTTAACAGATTATCTTTGAACAAATTCTTTTGTATGCACTTTACTTAGCATGGAAAATGAAAATGGAAATTTTGGTCATCTTATCTCTGAGAAAATCTTAAGTGACTCTGGAAGATGAATGATCATGGAGAGGGGACTTGTGTTGAGCATCAAGGGAAGAGCGGTACTTTTGATTCTATATGTTGAGGCACATATCCTCTGAATCACTGAGTTGCAGATGATCTTGAAAAGATAGAAATATGCCAAGCTAGACTGAAATTATACCAAAGTTATTTTTTTCCAAAGAGGGAAGAGAAGGTAGAAGGACCTTCAGTATGATGTTGATTGATAATAGTACATAAGTAATAAAAATATTAATCAGAATTTTTTTGAGTTTTACTTTCTGGTTTATAGTTTACCATCAATAATAAAGTTTCTAGTAACAAAAGATGTCATTGGCAAGTCCCTTCTTTATTAAATAGAGGCACCCCTTGCTACTGATGTCCCAAGTTTATTGGACACTTATTGTTTATTAGTTACTGTTTGAATATGGAAGTTCCTTTTATTTTCTTCTCTTCTAAGATGTGACACTGTAACTTATATTTGTATCTAAGGTTTTGGGAGGTAAGGAGTAATCTTAGTAGGAAACAGAAAAGGTTTGTTAAGAAAGTGAAGCCTCTTTGGAACAAAATGGAGAGAGAAGATGGAAAAAATGTATTTTAATAACTTCAGAATATGCAAAAGTGCACAATGGGATAAATGCTGCAATGTTGTTAATGTAATATATGATTTTAAAATTAAGTCAAAGACTTCAGGAGTGGTTCTGTGTAGTTGAATCTATCCGTGCAAATGGTGGCAAATTAAGCTTGTATTTGCTTCGAGAGTGTCTCCAAGGACCAATCAGTTCTTATGCTCCTGGAGACACGATTCAATAAAGTTAATGGAGGTGTCACTTCTGCTGTGATCAGATCAGTTACTGTGGGTAATTTCTAATGGGTTTAGAGCTCAGCATTCTTTACTAATTTCTCATTTCTATTCCTACTGTCATAGTTCAGGCCCTTATTACCTCTTGTATGGACTACCAGCTGCTGTGATTACCTTTGGTCTCACATCTCTCAAAATCACCCCACAGAGTTTAAGTTTCTTTACGCTCCCTTTTTATCATGTCATTTCTGAGATCAAAAGTCACCAGTGGGTTCCCATCACATAGTAAATGCAGAACAGACTCTGCAACCTGGCATCTAAGAGTCTCCTGAACTTCCTGTAACCCACCTGTTTTACCTTATCCCCCTGTGTCCTTTATCTATGCCTAATGACAGCTGACTGTTGCCTATGTTTCCTTTGTTTTTGGTTTTCTGTCAACTAAAATAACCTCTTTTTCCTCCATTAGCATTCTACATAAGCACTCTTCTTTTTTTCTTTAAACTACTTCACTGAGGCATGATTCATGTGTAAAAAGCGGAACGTATTTAAAGTATACATTTTGGTGAGTTTGAAGATAAGTATATATATCCATGAAACTTCACCACCAAGGCTATAGGCATATCTATCACCTCCTAAAGTTTCCTTCCAGCCCCTTTATTATTATTATCATTATTTTTGTGTATGTAGTAAGAACACAATGTAAGATCCATCCTCTTAACAAATTTTAAGTATACAATGCAACTTTGATAGCTATAGGCATTATGCTCTATACATCTCCAGAACTTATTTATTTTGCATAGAAGAAACTTTGTACCCTTTGACCATTACTTCTCCATTCCTTCTTCCCTCCAGGTCCTGGTAATCACTATTCTACTCTCTGCTTCTATGAGACTATTTTAGATTTCTGCATACAGTATAATGAGATCACACAGTCCTGCCTTTCTGTATCTAGCTTATTCACTTAGCGAAATGTCCTTCAGGTCCATCCATGTTGTCACAAATGGCAGGGTTTTTTCTTCTTTCTTCTTCTTCTTCCTTCTTCCTCCTTCCCCTTCCTCCTTCCTCCTTCCTCTTTCCTCCTTCTTCCTTCTTCCTTCTTCATTCTTCTTTCTTCTTCTTTGGCTGATAGTATTCCATTCTGTGTGTGTGTGTATATGTATGCACACAACAGTTTTTTAAATCTAATCATCAGTCAATGGACATTTAGGTTATTTCACATATTCATTTTTTAATGCCCATTACTCTCCTTTATAAAGATCTGTGATCATTTCAACTGTGAGAGACTTTCATCCTCTGAATTTTGTGAGTAGGTTTATGATCTGTCTTTTATGCAGCTAACAAATTTTTTTTTTTTTAGATTATAGCTAGAGTACACCTTTATTACTGGAGTTTGGTTTTTAAGTGCACAGACTGCATCTTAGTTTTTTATGTACTCCCACAGTGACTAACCCAGGGCTCTAACATATAAATGCTAACACACACACACACACACACACACACACACACACACACACACACAAACAAAAAAAAACAAAAACAAAAACAAACTACTGTACTCAAATGACCTGGTTCCTACCATTCCTGAGAATATTATCTACACAATCCTAAATATCCAAAGGCAAATGGTTATAGTATTTCTCCTACACTATTTACTTTTCTAGCATCCTATATTTTTCTATTGAAAAATTATCACAATTGAAATTAAGATTTTAATTTTTAGAATTATTCATTGTTGGTTTTCATAATGACAGAGACTAAGTCTACCTAGCTTATCAGAACTAGCACAGTAGCTGTAACATCAAAGTTGAATAATAAATATTAATTGAATATATGAATGAGTCTCCTAACAATCTGTTTCCAAAACACCAGCATAATTGCTGTTTATTCAAAGATTTTTTTCCCTATAGAACTAGGGAAAGAAAAATCAAAAAGGAATTTTTTCAAGTTTAAATGTGAAGGCTTTTATTCAATGTAGTCAATTGACAAAATAAATTTAGCCAGCCACTTTGGTTTAAGCAACTCCAGAAAATCAAACTCTGCCCTAGCTGGTCTGTGAAGGAATCACAAAATCTCTCTAAGCCTTATCTATGTTTCTGGTAAACCAACATGGTCTGCATTACTTGAAAGGGCAATTTGACACCTGTAACTTATACCTGATTTTTCAGATATCTGGAACCATTCCTTCTGTAGCAGATTTAACCCCATGTGAATACTGTCGGTGGACATTCATCCACAGTGCAGCACTCAGTCAACAATGCAGAATGTATAAATTTCAGTTGAGACATAATATTCAAGTGGGTACTCTTAAGAGGCATGTCATCTATATAATTTTCGACTCTAAACTTAAAACCTGTATCTAGTTAGGTCAGTATATATTGTGCTATGTACTAAAGAACAACATTATAAAACTCTGTCCTTGGATTTTATTGGAGTTGTATGAGAAATGGTCCTATATGGAAGAGCTCCACATTTTTAAATAAAATAGAAATTAAGGATTTTATGCATAAATTAATTCAATTATTCTTTTATGATGACCCATGTCCTCATATATATATTTTTAGAATTTAGGATTAAGATAATATTTGTCCACCACTATGCTACCTTTTAGTTAATGAAAGATTTTCACTTTATTATATATATATATATATATGTGTGTGTATATATATATATGTGTGTGTGTGTATATATAGATATATACACACATATATATATACACACAAATATATTATATGTATAATTGCATATATATGATAGCCAGGAAGTTCAAAGTTGTCTTGCTTGGGTTCCTTTACTTTGAGTTTTATTCTATAATTATTTTCCTTTCCTCTTCCCACTTACTGCCTGACTCTTTTTTTTTTTTTCTGTGCTTTTGAAAACAGTTTTATTGTATTGATTAATTGCATTGTGGTTTGAAGCAATTATTTTTGGATGTAGTTGGAAGCATAAATAAATAATGCCTAAATAAATAATAGACTTGTCTTTAGGCATTCATAGTTTCACTTATAAACATTCATTGCAGGAGTTAATTGGAAATAAAAAAATATTACTTTGATTAATTAGTGTTCATTAAGTTCCTTTGGTGTACTTTATAGACCATGTGAAGCTCCTATAGTCCATTCTAACACAGTTTTAATGGTATTTTTTGGGAGATAGCATTGAATTCTTCCTGTATTTTAATGAGCTTTATATATACAGATTAATGTTCATTCAGATTCCATATTATTTCTTCTGTTTTGAAATGGACAAATTGCAAATACTTAAATAAATTAACTGAAAAGTTTTTCACCATCAGTGTAACTCATATACCTTTTCCTGTCCTCAGCTGAAATGCAATTTTCTAATGCCTGACACAGGTGATACTGTTTAATGAATCACAGCCGAGTTCACTTTAGCTTCTTAAACTAGGAAGAAGAACAACAAAACTCTCATCCATTTTCACTTCTGTGAATATAAAAAGTGTAGAAATGTGCAAGCGCTCATAATCTAGAAAACAATCTGAGACTTATTGGCACATCTGTTCTTCACATTACCATTAGTGGAACATACAGTTCTCTAGAAAAATAAATATTAGTCACACCTTACATAGAAGCAATAATGTCCTACTAATAAAAAAGGAAAACTTGCATATACAGAAATGGCTACAGTCATGGACAAAAACTTAACCCTTGGATTCTACCAGGACCTCTTTTGTTTTGGGGACGCTTGGCTCTAATAAAAATTTATTATCCTTGTATTGCATTTCCTAGACAGTATCCAGCAAAACACTCTTCCTGAAAGATAAACTGTGAGAATGGGGATTCTTGATCAAATACATGTGGAAAGCTCAACATATCACACCACCATTTTTCTATCAGTAGTACGGCTCTGAGAACTGCAGGAAAAAATATGTTATATTGTTAAATCTAGCATTTTACTAAAAGATTTTTTTTCTACTCGAATAATCAAGAAACAATTAACACCCTGTGGAATTATTCTAGTTGTTATTGTTGTTGTTATTTTCATGGTCCATGAAGTATACTCACTAGGGATACTCTAGGGGTTTTCTTCTACTTCCTGGGGCTTATTCCCATGCTCTCTGTTTCTTATAGAGTCATGGAGCATTGGAAAGGGCCTCAGAAGATCATGTAGCCCAATGTTTTTCAAACTGCATGCATGACAACCATATACAGGTTTGTTAAAACATGGATTGCTAAGTTTCACCCTAGAATTTTTAGTTCAGTAGATCTGAGTTAGGAGGCTAAACATTTGCATTCTAATGAGTTTCTAAGTGATTCTGGTGCTGCTGGTCTAGGATGATCCTTTGAAAACCACTGGTGTGGTGGTTTGGTATCATCCTCTCTTCCAGTGTTTAAAATTTCCATAGACAATTTTTGCTCTCAATTTCCTTAAGTATCCTTAATTGTCTAGGACACATTACTTATCCCTAAACCACTAGGCTTGAATATATAAACCAGGTGGTCACTCATTAGCTCTGGAGTTATTTCTGGAAAAAGCAACAGCTTGCTCTCTTAATGACCTCCACTGCCTCTGGCTGCTTTAGTTCTTTATTTGTTTATAAATCTGATATTCACTCATTTATTGTTTGAATAAATGTTTACTGGGTACATGCTGTATATTGAATACTCTTTTAGATGCTTGGCATACAGTAGAAAATGAAGTTCCCTATTCTCATGGAACTTACATTTTAGGGGAGGAAATAGAAAATAAATAAGTAATCATACATAAATAAGATACATTTATACAATGATAAATGAAACAACAACAAAACATAGTTATGCTAAAGAGAATGTCTATGAGGGACACTGTGGTCAAAAATAGCCTTTCTGAGGAAGTAGCATCAGATGAATCATCAGTGGCTTGTCTTTCTTTTTAGATTATTATCCTTTGGATTTAGCCACCTAATGTCTGCATTGATTATTTCACTGTCAGCCTCACTGCTTCTTTAGGCTGACACTGTTTTGCCTAACTTCTTGCAGCATTGCTTTGCTCATGGCTATGAAATAGAGGTGCTTCTACCCAAGAGGACTTCCAATCCATAGGCTCCATCACTCCTGGTCATTTCTTCCTTAGCTACTCCTCTCCTCCTCCAAATCTCCATCCACCTCTCCTATTCCACCAGCAAGGGTGAGTAGGATAGTTGTCTACTTCATCAACTCTATTTTTGAACAACTCCTGAAAAGAAATGCCCTTCTATTTCTGAAATATTCTTTAAGATAACTTTTTAAAATATGAGCTGAATTTAGTTTCCCTTTAATTTATCCACCTAATTATACTTATTGGGGTATTGTAGATCTAATCTAATTCCTTTACACATGACAACTTTTCAGATTTTGATGACAGCCATTATGTCTTCCATATCTCTTATGAAGTTCTTCCTTCTAAAGCAAAACTTCCCTACTGCCTTTGAATCAATCATTCCTCATTGGCTATGGCTTACGATCTCGTCTCTCTCTCTTGCTTTGCTCCTTCGTATGCCATTTACTTGTCTTTAACCAATCCTCCAGATGTGGTTTGAATAACAGAGAGCAAAAAACTGTTGCTTCTTCTTGACCTAATTACTATTCATCTATGATGCAACCTACATGCACGGGGGCTTTTTATTTTTTTTTTATTTTAAATTTAACAATTAATCTCATTTTCTAAAACACAAATTGAGTTTGACTAACTTCTTCCTTAATTATGTTTTCCTGCATATTTGCTGCAGTGAATTCATGTACCCTTTATCACTACACTTACATAGCACCAACTTTTTATCAGCACTTTTCTAAAGGCTTTAAATATTAACTTATTGAATTATTAAACAACCTTATGAAATTGAAACTATAATTAATCCCATTTTATAAATACAGAAAGCAAGTCATAATGAGGTCAAATGACTTGTCAAAAGTCACACGTTTATTTGTAAGTGTCGGTGCCAGAATATGAACCCTGACAGCCTTGCTCCAGAGTTTGTGATCTGAACCACTAAGCTATAATATTCTTAATTCTGTTGCAATCAAATACAAGAACTTTTATTATCCCTGCGAAGTTTTATGTCATAATATTTACTTCAATCTTTCCAATCTGTCAAAATTCTTTTGTATTCTGCCTGTACCATTGAATGCATTTAATATTCTTAACAAGTTCATGTCTTCCATAAATATAAAAACAGTCCACTAAAGTACTATCATCTATCATCTATCTATCTATCTATCTATCTATCTATCTATCTATCTATTTTATCCATCCATCCATCCATCCATCCATCCATCCATCATCAATCTATTGAGAAATCACATATTATCCATCATCTATTCACATGTTCTAAGAGCCATCAGCTGACAAGAATTTAACCACATCTCAAGTTAAATGCATGGTGTCTTTGGCTTCCCTTTCTATTATTTATTTCATGTTTTATGGCTGGCAGAAGCTGCCCTGGATTGCCTACAAAGAAACAAATAACATGTATTGAGCTGGATGTTAACCTTCCTGGAGAATTCCTTAAAAAACAAATGTCACAGGAAGCATTGCTTAATTCTTATTGTTAAGAAGAATAAGATAGTGCATTTGAAATTTTCTCCTAATCAACAAGATATGAGCAGTTGAGGAGACCTTAGGCTTTTGGAAATTTTAGAGGTCACAGTGAGTAGAGGAGGAAGTACAGGCAAATTTCCCACCATTGAATTGTTCAAGCAATTTCACAGTGTTATTTGTTTATCAGATACATAAGTATAGTCTCTAGAATGCTGTCTTTGCATGTTCCTTCTTCAAGGATATGTAGCAAATATTAAATACCCAAATATCTGAAGTCATGATACCCAGAAACTTGTTTACTGCTCTAATTGCTAATCTCATGGTCAACACTTCATTAATACTTTTTAGATATTAGTTAATTTGAAGATTACATTTCCCAGTATGTATTTTCAAAATTGTTGATATCTGTGAAAAACAAGTGCTGAAGTCTCTCATATTTAATTGTCACAAAATTTTCAGGCAAACCAGTTTTTGAGCATAAGCCACCGAGATGCTTTCTTCACAACAGTCACTGGTATGCAAGTCCTTGCTTGAATTGATTTCTTACTATTGATTAAAATACATTTATGAAAATATTTATGAATGGATTTTTTTTGTCCTTTATCGAACTGATAAAAATAATGAGTTTGCATCTCCCACTTAGAGATTTCATTCTTGTCTTTTAAGCAGAGTTGAGTAATAGCACCTACAAGGAAATGAGGGTGTTTCCCTTGACCAGTACAAACTACCACATATTATAAAGGGCAGCAGGAATAATCCTCACAAGAAAATTTCACATGGAGCAAACTGAGCTGCATGTAGTAGTAAATGGTTACCCAAGCTATCTCTGGGATAGTGTGTTGGTTTAATTTAATATTCACATATTGTATAACTATTGATACGAAGGAAAGAAAAGTCAATTACATGAAGTTACTTGCTGGGAAAAGTAGATTTTCTTTCCAGATATTTAAATATTATGGGCTATTCCTTTGTATTTTCACTCATTCACCTAGACCTTGACAAAATAAAATGGAATGATGACAATATTAGGAAAGATTCACACAAAGCTATCTACATCTCTATGGCCCCTTTGGGATGTAGCCTGCATTGGTCTTTGCTCTGATATTTCTAGAAGCCTGTCATTTATTTGTGTGAGGGAAATTTTTGATGAATGATCTACTACTCAAAATATTCATAATCTCCATAAATGTACTTACCCATCATAGTTGATTTATTTTATAACCTGGATTTGTTTCATGAGAAGAAAGGGCAATTTATAACTTCTTCCTTATTCATTTCTGGGCTTACACGAGTGTCTATAGGCTTTTGTTCATTATTTATACTCCAGAGCAATGCTCCATAGGAATCTGCTGGATGGTGATCATATTTAACCTGGGAGTCTCAGGATCTGCTTTGACAAGGAGGACCTAGTCTACAGCTTTTTGAGGAGGGGTTTCACATCACAATGACCAAAATTCTGATTATTGTGTGTGGTTTTCTACACATACCTTTCTTCACTCCCATGAAATATTTCGTCTTGCTGTAGTCTTGCTGTTCCAGAGGGAGCAGACTTTGGTGATAAAGCCAGATGAGAAGAACTTCTATAGCCCATTTTCTTTTTGTTGGATATTATGTCTTTATTGAAGAAAAAAAATATTTTGAAAATGTGATTAGTAATATATGTATTGAGAAGTATGAAGAACTAACTCTGTCTTGGAGACAAATAGTAGATTTAAACTCACAGAAACAAAACATCCTTTGTGATGATTAACAGAAGACTTACATGTTCCATCAACTAGTGTGTAACTCCTAGGACGTGATTCCTAAAAGACAAGTTACCAATTATGTTACCTAAAATTTTCATGGATTTTCCTTACACATCCCAGCAGAGAAAAAAAAATGATGGCTAATGTTTTTGGCCTTGTTTCTCTCTTTTTATACTTCCAGTTTCTACATAAATGCATAATAAATATTTTTGACTAATTCTTAAAATCAAGAATTCAGAAGGTATTTTGTTATATAAAATTGTGGTTGAGTATGGCCAATCATTGTTTTCCATTCATGGGAAAATGAGTTATACCAATGTGATTAATGTTTGCAGTAGGTATGCTCCTGCCCCTTGGGAAATCACTCAGTGGGGACATCCATTGCATCATCTTGTCTGCAGAAATTTTTATATTGGTGTCATCTTATTTACAAATCCTAATCTCTTTTAGCAGAATAGGAGTGTAGTTAAAACTGTTTTCAGTTCAGCCAGTTTTGTGTTTGGAACATAGTTACTTAAGGACAAAGTATGTGTGCAACTGGAAATGTATGCTTAGTGTATTTAAAAAATAATATCTACAATGCAGTTAGTATAAACTCTCCAGTAAGTACATTAAATGCAACCCAAGAGGACACATTTTTTTTTCATGAGTTTTGTAACATACATCAATGAGAAGCCCATACAATGGGTGAGATTGTTTTCTATATTTTCAGTAAATGATGTCAAAACTGTTTTCTATATTTTCAGTAAATGATGTCAAAACTATTTTTTTTCAAAAATAGGCTCACAGTATTAAATAAATTATGCATAGATTATTACATTCATTCCACAGCCTGAGAGCTTGTTTTGAAAGAGGCAAGCTTGTGTTCTGTGCCTGAACCTTAGCTTGCTTGTTATACACACACACTTTCACAAGTACAAGCCAAGGTAAACATCATTTCATTGTAACCTTTTAAAATTCTCCAGCATAATGACTTCTTATGACATGAATAAGTATGCAGGGGAAAGAGAAACCTTCAACAAAACTATTCTCATGCTTCATTTACGTTATCCCCAGAACACAAATAGTGAGATATTAAAACTGGGTAAGACTGTCAAATGAGATTCACTTACCTGACAGTTCTGTCACTTTAAATTGCTTTGTTGTTTATGCCATGGTTGCAATCTCAGCCCTGTACTTGTTAATTGCTTAGTCAATGCAATTGTATCACCACAGTTTATCAGAATTTTAAGAGAAGCACTGTCTCTAGCTTCGATATGAAATTACTTTTATAGATCGAAGGTGATTATTATCATTAAATGTGACAAGTACAAAATAAAATTCTAGATTTAAATTCCTCTGCAGTAAAGGCACAATAAAATTCTATTTGGAATCTTCTGATAAAGGAATGAAATGTCACATTAGCAGATGACCATCAAATAATATATTGAATAATTAAGAAGTGCAGAACACTTTAAATATTGGCTATTAAAAACACATTGTACATATTTGCATATAATTTGAGAGTGTGTGTGTGTATGTGTGTTTGTGCGGTCAGATTTGGTGAAAGTTTACTTGGGCATTGGCACTGGTTTTATGACACTGAAGGATTCTTTAGATTCTGGCAATGGAATTATCCTACTCTTCATTTTGAATTCAGCTTTTGCCATACACAAACATTTTTTACCACTTTGTATCTATATTTGCATTATCTTCTTTTATTTAAAATAAAATCCTGAAGAATTTATTCCTTTTCTCAGGTAGTTGAGTATAGTAAAAAGATTACACTAGATTGTATAAAAAACTGAAGTGTAATCTCTGACCCCTTCTGCACCTGCTCTTGTATTCTTTCTAAACCTCTTGTTTTTCTTAACTATTCATGTTACTTCTAAATATTCCATCATTAGATTATTGACTGAGCCGCATATCACATCTTTTATTATTTTCTCTCCCTTATGTCACCCTGTGCAACTTATCGCGAGGTCTGTTCTATTCTACCGTGTGCATCTGATACTCTCTCTTCATACCCACTGTTGTTTTAGTTCAGTTTCTTCCCATCATCTCTTCTTCTATGGACTGATTTCTTGATCTTCTTCAGACTTTACATTCAACTTAGCTTGCAATGTTGCAAACCAAAGGAAACTCCAAAGTATTCTTGCGACACCAAAAAATTTGTTTCTGAATTATATATTATGTTACTCTTCTTGTTTGAATCCACCAATGGATTCCTAATAACTAAAGGATCAAATCAAAATTTGTTATCTTAGATTAGCAAGTTCTTCTTCATATTATACCATTCCAGTCCTTTTTATTTTTTGCATTATATTATTTTTCTCAGTACCCTCATTTGTGCCTGTATTATAAAAATATTCTCATGTTTATGGTTCTTTGAGCTAGTCATTGCATTTCATGACATATTTTAAGTTTGTTTTCTCTCTTTCTTCTTGTATGGATGTTAAATTGTGAGTTCCTCTGGTAATTGTGGTACTCTTATTTTTGGGGGTATAGTTAATTGCTTCATTTACTTCACCTTGAAGATCTACCTTTCAGTATTCATGGTGGCAGCTGATACTTATTAAATACTTTCTATCTGCCAGGGATGGTTCTGTGTGCTCCATTGAATCTTTATAACTAACCAATAAAGTTCATAGTATTCTGTCCATTTTCTAAATAGCTGGGGAAATTTAAGCTGAGAGAGGGCCAGTAACTTGCTCAGGAAGAGGGACAGAATTGGAAAGCAGGGATATCAGGATTTGAACCAATTAGTTTGGCAATAGAACCTGGAGTCTTAACCTGGATTATGTGTTCACTCCATTGAAAGTGATTTTGTAGACATATATCTCCTCTACTGGAATGTGAATGCATTATACTCAGGAACTGTTTTTTATTTTTTAGTCCTGAGCCTAGGGAAGTGCTGCACTTAAAGCATATGTTTAGTACATGTGTGCTGAATAAATGATGAGGAGTTAAACATTGGCTCACCCCCTACTTTTCACATCTTTAAGAAAATCATTGACCCTTCTTGAAAATGATGTTCCTCCTCATATGCGAAGTTGGAATTATAGCACCCACCAACCTATTTCAGAGTGTTAATGTGAGAAATAAATGATATAATATAAATGTTTGAGACTATTAATAGTCATACAAATGAAAGGGAATAACATTTTATAAGTGGCGGTTCAATAAGTCAAACAATATATAAAGGTCCACTATGTGCAAGACTCTATTATGGTGGCTTTTAGAGATACACTATGAATATAATATAGTTCTTACCCTGCAGGTGCTTAGAATCAGGAATCGTCACCTAATAATTATAAATGGTTTTTCTAGTTATGCAGGCTTAACAGAGCTGAGATCACCTAAGCCAATATTAACTTGAGTTGCTAATTCATTTATTTTTTCATTCATTTAACAAAGACTGCCTGTGCCCACAATGTGATAGGCACTTTCTTAGGCCCTGAATATAGAGTGGTGAAGAAGTTAGACAAAGCCCCTATTATGTGAAGGGAAAAGAACAGAAATTAGAAAATCATATCATAGAAAATAAAATAAAAGGATAGAGAGTGATGAGATAGGTGGAACTATTTTAATTAGGCTGTCTCTTATTTGAGAAGGTGGTTACATTTTAAATTCTTAGGTAAACATCACTAGATTTTATAATATGACATCCTTTTGCATGACCATTGATCTAACAAAGTATAGTAGATACTGTCAGTGGTCTGCCAATATTCTCTTTGATCCCTTCATCATCTCTGTGCATGCTTATTTGATTTTAAATGGCCGAAATATATATCTTTGGTTGCTAGGACACACTTTGCTGGCTCACACCATAGAACAGGAAGCATCTGGCCATTAATGTTCCTCTAAGGCAACCCTTAATAACATGGGTGTGGGGATAGAAATACTCTGACTTTCCCTTATCCTTTGAACAAGATAACTCTGAGGCATGCACTTTACACCATTTCCCAGTTGTAAAGCTTTAGTTTCCCACTCTGGCAGCTGCCTTTACAATACTCTCTTCCTTGCATCCAACAGTCAAGCAGTAGTGTGATGGTAGCTGCTAAGTTGGCTTGCTACACTTCCATAGATTTGGCTGCTAAGGAGAAAACAAGCCCAAATGGATTTAGAGAGCTTATTATTTACACAGAGAGAAAAAGCAAGATCAAGGTGGTGTCAGTTTCCCACATCCCAGGATGTCATGGATCACTTTAGAACCAGAGGGGCCAAATGACAGACACATGAGTAGTGAGTCACGATGTCACTGAGGAATCAACTCTAAGTTACAGATGAGCAGTTTTATAGTCTAGGGCTGTACTCAAAAGAAAAACAAAGTAGGAAGTTTCATGCCTCACCAGAATCAGAGAAGCAGATGAGAAACTGCTTCATAAAGGTCTTCTGTAGGATGGGGTTTCTTCTACAAGATAGGGGCACAGATGAAAATGGTCTTGTGACAACTTTTCACAAGACTACTTACTTACCTCTTCATGTTCTAGGGTGGATCATAGGCTGTTTCACTAAGACTTTGATCAGACTGTACTTGATCCTTGCCTGTGTGGCCTTTGTAGAGACATCCAGAGTGGAGACATTCCCCTCTAATTTGTTACATCTCCCTGTGATAGTTAATTTTATGTGTCAGTTTGACTGGGCTAAGTGATGCCAGGATAGCTGTTAAAACATTATTTCCAATTGTGTGTGTGATGGTATTTCCAGAAGACATTAATATTTAAGTTGGTGTATTGAGTAAAGCTGATTGTCCATATGAGTAGGCATCATCCAATCTGTGGAGAGCTGGCATAGAACAAAAAATAGAGGAAGAGTGAATTCGTTCTTTCTGTTTGAGTTGAGATATTTATCTTCTATTGCCCTTATCCCAGGGGCTTTCTATCTTGGTCTCTCTTTGGATATAGCTGCAGACCGTAAAACTGCTTGGTTGTAATTTAGAGTTGGCTCCTCAATGATTCCTCAATGATATTGTGACTCACTGCTCATGTGATGTTGAAGGTCCTGTTGTCAGATTCTCTGGTTCTTGGGTCTTCAGATTTGGATTGGGACTTACACCATTGGCTCTCCTGATTCTTATTCCTTTTGAACTTGGACTGAATTTCATCACAGACTTTCTGGTTCTCCAGATTGCAGATTGTCGAATTTCTTGGTCTCTATAATTGTGTGCAACAATTTCTATAATAAATCACCTTTAATCTCTATCTCAATATCTATCTCTCCATCTCTATATTTCTGTATTATGTCTACTTTCTGTTTCTGTAGAGAACTCTAATACATCCTCTACCCCCCACCCCCCAACTCTACATTAGCTCCTTACTTCCTGCTTGTATTTCTGTACCTCCCCAAAACCCTCACTGCACTCAGTCTTAGTCTGAGGTCAGGAGACCCAGCAAGACATAAAATTACATATACAACCACAGCAAAGAAAGCTGAGTACACAGAACTGTCAGAAGATTTTTTTTCTGTTGTTGGTATAGTTCTGAGCCTGGGCACAGAATTTGCAAGATTCACCTTGATTTCACCTATAGAATGCATATTTGTCTTTGGAAAGAGTGAACAATAAGAACAATAATTCCATTTCACAAGATATTTATTTTGAGAAAGATATAATTCTTTTTTTTTTCCTCTGAAAGAAGAACATGACTTTTAAATTACTACTTTTAATATGGATGTTTAAATGAGTGGACAAGGGAAGTTAGTGTCATTCTAAGGGAAAAAAGTAAAGCAGATGTGTGCAGGTGTCAGTGTAGAGGTTTAAAAAAGGGTTGTGTAAGCAAAGTTAGAGTAGGGCTTATGAAAAAACCTATGATAGAAAAAGATCTCTTTTTAAGCAGAATGTATTTTTTCCTAGTATGACAAAAACCTCTGCCATGCACAGGTGGTTTTGGCAGTGGGAGTTTTTGCATGTAAATATTATTATTCAGGTCCAAATTTAAGCATACAGATTTTACATTTCCCAAGGATTCCAGTATTTGAAACTACTCTTTGAATTTCATTATATTTCTTCCTATTAGCTATATCTGGAACAATGATGATGATAGTAGCTAACATCTATTGCATGTTTATTTTATGCTAGCAAAATTCTAAGTGCTTTTTGTATATTAACTTCTTTAATTCTCATATTAACCTATGATGCAGGATCTATTGTCATCCCCCTTTTCATTTAGGAAACTAGAGCATAGAAATTCCGAGTTATCTGCTTAAGATCAAAGAGCTAATAAATGGTGAAGACAAGATTTAAATTCACTTAACTTGACACAGTCTTTGATCTTAAACACTAACCTTATATTTCACCTGCTTCTGCTTCTTTTATTTTTCTATTTTTTATTATCATTAAAAATCATTAGGGTGACATTGATCAAAAAATCCAATAAATTTCAAGTGTACAGTTCAATAGTATGCTATATATATATATACACACACACACACACATATATATGTATATATATGTATATATACATATATATATATATATAGCATTGTGTATTCACCACCCATAGTTAGAATTCCTTCTGTCACCACATATTTGACCCCTTTGACCCTATCTACCTCCCACCTCCCCACTTCCCTCTGGTAACCACTTGTCCACTGTCCATGTCCATGAGTCTCTGTTTGTTTGTCATGTTTGTTCATTACTTTTAGATTTATATCCCACATGTGAGTGATATCATGTGGTTTTCAACTTTTTCTGTCTGACTTATTTCACTGAGCATGATTATCTCAAGATCCATCCACGTTGTTGCAAATGGCAGTATTTCAACTCTTCTTATAGCTGAGTAGTAGTCTATTGTATATATGTACCACTTCTTTATCAATTATCTATTGTAGGATACTTTGGTTGCTTCCATGTCCTGGCCACCACGAATAATGCTGCTATAAACATTGGGGTACATATATCTTTGTGAATAATTGTTTTCAGGTTTTTTTGGGTAACAAAAAAATCCCCTAGAAGAAGGATTGCTGGATCATACGTTAGTTCAATTCTTAGTTTTTTGAGGAAACTCCATACTATTTTCCATTGTGGTTGTACTAATTTGCAGTCCCTCCAGCAGTATATGAGGCTTCCTTTTTCTCCACATCCTCTCCAATATTTGTTATTACTTGTCCTATCGATGACAGCCATTCTAATAAGTGTGAGATGGTATTTCATTGTGATTTTGATTGCATTTCCATAATAGTTAGTAAAGTTGAGCATCATTTCATGTCTTTTGGCCATTTGTATGTCTTCTTAGGAGAACTGTCTGTTCAGGTCCTCTGCCATTATGTATAGTGCCAGGTGGGTACTAGACTAATCTGGAGGATCACTTTGCAAATTTTATTAATGTTTAAATGCTGTGCTGCATACCAGAATTAATATAAAATAATATTGAATGTCAACTCTAATTTAAAAATATAATAAATTAATTAAATTAAATTAGAAAAGAATTCCATTAAAAGAAATAGATATGTGTAAAACTGAAAAGGCAAGATCATTTAAAATAGACTTACTTAACATATGTTAATTTCTACATACAGAGATATTTGAGATTTGGCCTCAAATGGTAGGACTAGACGGTGCTGACAAAATCATATTGTGATGATTAAAAACAATAAAAACTAATTTAAAAACGCACCATTTATTTTGAGATAAAAAGAATTAATAAAAATTCAACTTTTTCTAAATTCAAAATGTATTAATTTCTCCTCACATTGATAATAACTCAGTGTTTAAAAAAAACAGTTCCTGATATCTGTTTGAACTTGAAGTTATTAATTATTAAATTGTAGTTAATACATAAAATAAAGGGGAAAAGATTAGCTAGATGTCAGTTTGCCTGAACCCAAAAACCTGAACTCAGAAACATTCCCCTTGAGACTGCAGAAGGGTGATTGTACTGGATTCTCAAGATTCCAGTGGGTAAGACTTAGGGCGGAACATTAGCTTAACCAATTTCTTTGGATTTGCTTTAACGCCTGTGATCCTTAGGAGCTGTATTTCCAGCAAGCAACATATAGGTGGGTTGGAACATATTAAAATAACTTTTTGTATCATTTAATTTATTGTAAAGATAAAGTAATGTTAGAAGGGAGAGGCAGATGGGCTGAATCGAACTCATGATAAAAGGAAGAGAAGGTCAGCAAGGATATATATACCTGGAAAAAGATCTTTGAGATCCTGACTTCTGACTGCTAGTGATAACTACTAGAGTTAACATTATTTAATAGGTATAGACATAGAATAAATTATCTATTTGACATTCATCTTATGATTCAATAATAATTCTTCTTTGTTAATGGCCAGTACCAAAAAAAACCTCCTATTAATCTTCTTGTAAGACATTGACAGACTTTGTACCAACAAAAGTTTTTTGGTAGCATGCAATAGAAATAAACACCAGCTAATTTTAGCAGAATAGGAATTGATTAGTGAGAGATTAGGAGATCTCAGCATAGTCAGAAGACTGGAAAATCAAGCGAAGTGCTTAAAAGTAGGAGTTATATGCGAGCCATACTTCAGCGCTGGCCTAATGATGAAACTCTTGCTGCCTTCATTGAGTACCATATTTGCCATATTTTGTACTCTGCCAACTACTCAACCTCATAGCACTGCTAATGCTGACAACTATAGGGACTAGTTTCTGAATTAAAGTCTGATATGGATGCATGTGATTAGCACAGAGCAGGTCCATTTTTAGCCTAACTTCAAGGTTTAAAAATGGGAAGTGAACATCTTATGTTTTCTCACTTCAGGGATGGGAATCTATTTCTCCTGCTATGAAGACATATAAAGTATAGAATTGTCCTACATAGAAGAATTCTGAGATGCAAAGTTGCTAAAAAATTATGATTGCCTAGTCCATGACATCTTTCTGTAAACTCCTTTTAAAGAGTTCTGGCTTCTGGCCTCGTCAGAAAACCAAGTTAAGTGGTCTCTATATTTACTCCAAAGATTCTGACTGGTATTATAACTCTGTTTTTCAAATAATGGATCTCTCAGACACACTGTCATGATCTTGAATGAAATTTCCTACACTTATTCATATAGAGGTAGATATCAGTAACTATCAATATTGAGAGAAATTAATAATAGAATGTTTGACACTAGTACTTCTTGTCAATATGAACATGGGAAATTAGCAAATGATAAGACTAATTTTTCTAATTCTTATTTTTCAATTAGCATGGACATTCAACATTATTTTATATTAGTTTCAGCTATATAGCAGTGTTCAGACATTAATACAATTTACAAAGTGCTCCTCTAGATTAGTCTAGTACCTGCCTGGCCTTTTACATAGTTATTACAATATTATTCTATATTTCCTATGCTATACCTCACATCCCTTTGACTATTTTGTAACTACCAATTTATAGTTCTTAATCCCTTCACCTTTTTCACTCAGCCTCCCAAAGCTCACCTCTCATTTGGCAAACAACAGTATGTTCTCTGTATCCATGAGTCTGTTTCTGTTTTGTTTGTTTATTTATTTTGTTCTTTAGATTCCACAAATAAGTGAGATCATATGGTATTGTCTTTGTATGTCTTCTTTCATTTAGCATAATACCCCTAGGTCCATTCATATCATTGCAAATGGTATTTTTTATAGCTCAATAGTATTCCATTGTACATATGTACCACAAATTTTTTAACCAGTTATCTACTGATGGACACTTAGGTTGCTTCCTTACCTTGGCTACTGTAAATTGCTCTATAGTAAACATAAGGGTACATCTATCTTTTCAAATTAGTTTTTTGGGTTTCCAAAGATAAATACCCAGAAGTGGAGTCACCAGGTCATAAGGTAGTTCTATATTTCATTTTTTGAGGAACCTCCAAATCATTTTCCATAGTGGCTGCACCAATTTGCAATCCTACCAACAGTGCTTGAAGGTTCCCTTTTTTTTACTTCCTTGCCATGCTTGTGTTTGTTGATTTACTGATGATAGCCATTCTGACAGATGTGAGGTAATAATCTCATTGCGGTTTTCATTTGCATTTCTCTGATGATTAGTGATATTGAGCATCTTTTAATATGTCTATTTGCTATCCGTATGTCCTCTTTGGGGCAATGCCTATTCAGGTCTTCTCTATGGCTAAGTTTTTATAAAAAAGAGGTGATATGATATTTTTTCCTTGTATATTTTATCCATTGCCCTGATTCTCTCAGTTCTTTTTAAACTTGTATTTCTAAAATGTTCTCAAAGCAATAAAAAGAAAATAATGTATTATGTTGACCAATACATTAAATTTTCTTTGTAATTAGAGTATACCTGATTTGGCAGAAAAGTTTTATATCATGAATGATGAATTTTCATTGGTTATAATGTCCAAAGTTATATAAACATAGTGTCAAAATTTGTTCTCTAGCTGGAAGCACTAATAATTTCTTTAAGTGATTGTTTCATAACACTGACAAAGGAAAACTGCTCATTCAACAATATTTGTGCAAAATCATAGTTGGTTTGATATTGGTGATGCTTCTGTAATTTATTTTGTATACTTAATTAAACAAAATTATATATAACAAGCTTGTGAAGACAAGGCCTTAGTTAGGCAAGAATATGGAGTTTATATTCAAATAGATTTGTTTTCCAACCCTGGATCTTATACTTAATAATTTCTTTACTTAATTGATTTAATCTTTATAAGTCTTTCTTACCTGAAAAAGGTAAAAAAGAGAATGATAACTGTTATAGACCAAATGTTTGTCTCCTTCTAAAATTTATAAGTTGAAATCCTAACCCTCAATGTGATGGGTATTAGGGGACAGGCCTTTGATGGTGATTGGGCTATGGGAGAGGAGCTCTAATGAATGGGATTAGTGTCCTTATACAAGAGACTCCAGAGAGCTCTCTCATCCCTTCTACCATGTGAAGACACATTGAAAAAACATCAATCAATGAACAAGAGACTAGGCCCTCACCAGACATTGAATCTCTCAGAGCCTTGATCTTGGACTTTCCAGCCTTCAGAACTATGAAAAATAAATTTCTGTTGTTTATAAGCCACCCAGTCTATGGTATTTTGTTACAGCATCCCAAATGAACTAAAACAGTAGTATCTTTCTTAAAGGATTATGGTGGGGATTAAATGAGAAATTAATGCAAAACACATTGCATACATACTGGCCCTTTGTAGTCTCAATAATGGTGATGGTTATTTCTATTTTTAGTTGAGGATATGCAAATAAGGAATAATAAGTGATATGAAAATATCTTTAAGATGCTATTACACAGACTTTTTTTCTCCCTAGAGGAAATGAAGAAACATTGTTTGGAGACTTCAAATTCTTTATAAGGGTATCTCAATCATTTTCTTTAAGATGATATTAGGATGTACGTATCAAAGTAACCATCGAGAACGCTAAGATTGAATAAGCTAAGCAGAAGCAGGTAACCATGGGGTTAGAAATGGTCAGATATATAAACAGTATAATTATCACAGTTACTAAATAATTATTTGAAAATCAGGTAGCCAGACCAATGGAATTCCTGTGACTTTGTAGGCACTGATCTGACACACAGAATGTCTTAATTCTCATACAAGAAATTTGGTAAACAGAGCAGTTTACTTTAGAGAATGTAGCACTTTAGAAAATGACACTATTTAATACCTTCACAAGAGGCAGGAGAGAGAGAGACAGAGAGAGACAGAGACAGAGAGAGAGACAGAGACAGAGAGAGACCGAGATTATAGTGAAAGTTAAAAAGACATAGAATTTCACATTAAGGAGCTTGGATTGAAAATCTCTCTTCCACTTAATAGCTAGGTATGGTATTTTACCCTTTTTACTATTATTATTAAAATAACAATAAAGTGATAGTTTTCAGGAAAATTGCAATGAGGATTAGCTGTATTCAGGCACATGAGAACACTTAGAATAGACTGGGTAAATACTGGGTGCTCAATAAATGTTGAATTTTGACATGCTATATTACTCTAGATAGCTATTATTATATATTTTTTTCTGATTGATCAGTGCTTTTGATGGGCAGGTAGCTAAGAAGTTTGAATATCACCTGATTATTGAAGTAAATTTTAGCATTTTGCTACATTTTCATTTCTGAGAGTTAAAGCATTCCAAAAGGTTTTCAGAATCAGTGCAAAAGTCAATGAATTTTTTTATAGAAACAATCCCAATGCTTTAGTCTGTGTTCCTCTTTTCCCTGCTTTCTCACACTTTATTTGTTCTAATACCTAGATATTTTTATAATATTTGAGCTCTTTCGAAAGCTCAGCAACCATTCCACAAAGGTTCCTTTTGCATGCATTGTTTCTCCTCCTGACCTCCTCTGTGAAATGCAGTTGAATTATTTATGTGTGCCATGCTTCACAAAGTGGAGAGCAAGAGGGGCCACTAACATTCATTCCCCAGTTGATAGAAGTCAGTAGGGAAAAAAAAAAAAGATAGCCAAATAAATTACTTAGGAGAATGAAAATCAATGACATCTTTTATCAAATGCCATTAGCTCAGGCCTCCAAGTGTCAGCAAGAAGACATCTAACACATTTGGCCTACTCAAGTGAAGGACAAAAAATGCTCTTTCCAGGGACACCAACGCCAAGGGATCTCTGGTTAAATAAACCAGGTGTAAGGTGCTGACTGGAGCTGAAGTCCTGTAATTCCTTTGATTATTCGCATGGATGATCTCAATAAGAACTCAACTCCTAATGACAGAGCCTGTTAGTAGGGCTGTTTGCTTTTGGAGCTAATAGATAGAAAGCTGATGAAGTCTGGGAAATTAAAGTAACTCTACTAATATTGTTTTCTTTTTCCCCATCTGTGGTAGAGTTTTCAGAAAAGAAAAATATCTTCTAAGATAGATAGTGCCTTCTTCCTTTCCTTTCACCTCTGTATTTATTTACTGGATTATTATGGAATAGAAGCCTAGTTAGAAAGTAGTTATTTAAAAAAAATAGACCTGAAGATTCTCTATAATGCAAAAACTCACAATCACAGCCAATGCCCTGTTTTAGCTCCTGTTTGTTTCCCATGAGATTTTAAAGTACAACTTCAAAGTATTAATTACAGTCAAGTCTGATGAAACCAGAGGGCAAATTATTGTGTTGATTCAATTTTATAAGGGACTAAGTTTTCAGTGAAAATTTAATTAATTTCCTTTTTTCCTGCAGGTTAATTTACTATAGGTATACAGTGAATTTGGGTAACACAGGCCTTATCTATCTATCATCTATCTATCTATCTATCTATCTATCTATCTATCTATCTATCTATCCATCTATCTATCTATTTATTCATCTATATATCTATTTATTTATTTATTTAGAATGAGTTTTGCAAAGTTGCCTCAGAGAATTTCCAAATTGAAAAATAGAGATATGGATGGTAGTGCTTCTAAATAGAGTATTTCAAAATACAGAAACTGTAGATGGATCAACACAAGTCTCTTGCCATCCACAGGAAATAATTTAAAAGTGCATGCTCAACCAATAGTGGGTCAGGGACATTATCTTCATAAGTAAGATATTACAATATGCTCAGTCCCCATTTTCACTATTAATTCTTTGTTGCCTTAGGCAAGTCATCTGGAAAAAGATATTTAATAATAAAAAGAAGTATGTGTCCTTCCTTTCCTAAGTTGGCCAAGGGCACATTTCACTGCTTGAGTTATTCTATCCACTAAAAATCATTCAAACTCTGTACTCCTGACCAGTTTATGTTGTGCTGGGAACCAAAGTTTAAAAGAATCTATTTGCTATTCTCACTTTAATTTTTGCTTGATAGTTTGAGACCTAAATTTATGCAATTATAATTTTAAGCCTATAACCTTATAGATAAAACTGATTTCTTAAAACATATTCCATTATACACATATTCTATGCATCATAATTTATTATGTTTTATGCATTACTTATCCTTAATAGTGTTCTCTTTCCTTCTCTGCATGATTTGTAATTACCTAAAATTGATTAGAAAATATTTTCTGTAGAATTTTATGGAAAGAGGATCCAAACTTTCTTTGGTTCTCAAAATGGAGTACAACTTCTTTCTCATGCTTAAGGAGCACTGCTTTTTTTACTTTCCATCTCTGGACAACCTCACCCTTTCCAGGGTCTCAGTTACCAACCAATGCCTGTGACTCTCAAATTTATATCTCAAGTTCTTTCTTCTGAGCTCCAGACTTTCATATAAAAGACATTTTTATACTAGCAGGTTCAAAACTATTTTTTCCCTCCCTTTCTCATATGTCCTCCCCTAAAATATGGTCTAACTTGCAACCCAACAACTCTCCACTTTTCCTTATTTTTCCACCCCTATATCCAGTTACCACTTTCCCTGGAGTCCGCTTTCTAATTCATTTTCATGCCCTTCTTTCTTTTCTGCTGTCTTCATTTTCATAAGCAATCATGTTGTCCAGCAATCTCCAAAGAGGAGCACACATACACTTGATGATACTCCATGAAAGTCAGAGAAAACATTTGAGAATGTCTATTTTTGTTTATTTTTTTGTATTCTTTTAAATTTCTATGTGAACATTATAACAGATATTTTACATAAATATGTTAATACATGTTATAAAACATGCATAAGTAGGGAGTGCATGCTCAATTTTTTGCTGATAGAATTTCATAATCAAAAAAGTTGGAAGCCACTGATAATTGTTGAACTCTTCTACCCAATTGCCTTGTACTTACTTTCTCCAATTCGTTTTGCACTTATTAAAAGTACTTCCCATACTAATTGGATGGGATCAAACTTTACTTTTGGCAAGTCAAACTATGCCCTTCATTATCTATTCTAAATATACTTTTCTAGTTTCATCTCTTACCATTGTCTCCATTATGTATCCTTTGCACAAGGTAAGAAAAGTGAACACTAGTATTCTTCCAGTTATTTCCTTACTTCATGACTTGGCTCTACCTATTGTTCTCTTTTTTTGGTCAGAGTCTATTCTTCTTCACCTAGCAAATTCCTCCTCTTTCATGCTCTAATTGAAATAATTCCCTCCTGAAACCTTCTCTGCCTCAAAGCAGAGCTAGTTTTGTCCTTTCTTGTATACATTAAGCAATTTACTCACAGTGTTATTATAGTATGAGTTAGATTTCATTTAAGATATCTGTTCAACATTTTCTCTCTTCCTCTAGACTGTGTCTCTTTAGATTCTGTGTAATTCATCCTTATACTCTCCAACACCTCTAGTGCAGTGGTTGCCATGCAAGGTAATAAATAATGTTTACTGCATTTGTTACTTTAGTGAAAAATAAGATCTATAGTATCAGAGTATTTTTTAAATTTCATATTATTTTGATATTTCAGCTAAGTATTAGAAGCGATCAGATTTTATGTTAAGAACAATGAAATAATCTAGTATACCATCTTAAAACAAGAATTTTTTAGTGTATTAAATTAATGCTTAATTTTTCTATTTAGTGGTAACTTTAAAAGAGCATTTTTAAAAACCCCTTGATGAGTAGATCTTTTCACAGAGGTACCTACCTATATAAGATATGTTTGATATTTTAATTTTATTTTATCTTACTGTGGAAAGAACACAACATGAGGTTACCCTCTTAACACATTTTTAAGTGTACAAATACATTATTGTTGGCCATAAGTACAATATCGTACTATAAATCTTTAAAGCCTATTAATCTCACTTAACTGAAACTTTATATATATTGATTAGTAACTCCCCATCCCCCAACCCCTTACTCTGGCAACCATCATTCCACTCTGATTACATGAATTTGACTATCTTAGAAAGCTCATGTAAGTGAAATCATGTGATATTTGTCTTTTTGTGACTGGTTTATTTCATTTAGCATAACGTCCTCAAGGTTCACCCATGTCATCATGTATTACAACATTTTCTTTTGAAAGGATGAATAATGTTCTCTTGTACGGACATACCAGATTTTTCTCTATCCATTCGCTATTGATGAACATCTAGGTTATTTCTGTATTTTGGCCATTATGAATAGTACTACAATGAATATAGAATTGCTAATATCTCTTTGAGATCCTGATTTCTATTCTTTTGATAAATATTGAGAAATAGAATTGCTGGAGTATGTGGTGGTACTATTTTTAATATTTTGAGAAACCTACAGACTGTTTTCCACAGAGGCTGCGCCATTTTGCATTCTCACTAACAGTATGCAAGGGTTCTGATTTCTCTACATCCTCGCCAACACTTGTCATTTGTTTTTATCACAAAAATATACAGGGAATTCCTAGAACTAAATAGTAAAAGCAGAAACTAAAACTAATGATCTGATTTAAAAATGGGCTAAGGACTTGAATAGACATCTCTCCAATGAAGACACACAATGGCCAATACACACATGAAAAAATGTTCAATGTCACTAATCATCAAGGAAATGCGTATCAAAATCACAATGAAATATCACTTTGAACCTGTCAGGAAGGCTATTATAAAAAATATGTATGATATTTAATCAAACACTGATACTGTTCCCTATTTTACCGAGACTCAGTGAGGAAGAAAGGGGTGGACAAAAGATGTGAACTGAGGGATTCTCACTTTTCCAAGTACACTAAACCAAGAGTGAAGGACTTCCAATAGGCACAGACCATCGTTCAAAAACCATGAACTCTCAAACTATTTGTTTTTTCCTCTTCAACCAGATTAGATTCAGCTATTCATTGATGATCTCAACAAATGTGATGGAACAGATGCATGTTCTATTTCCATAGAATGTACCAGGCACTAAGTCTTATAGAGCTAGATCAATGTAAACAAGAGTCACCAGCATATCCAAGCAGATCAAGGATGGCCTAGCATTCATGAAACTCATCATTTACTTTAAAACATAGGGCTAAAATTTATTTACCCACTTAACATTTCAATTTTAGCAACAATATTCAAACTACTCTCACCACATTAACACAAGCTTAAGTACTATGAGGAATGGTCTGATAGCCAGAGAAAGTCTCACCGCAAAGTATCATTTGCTTGGAATTTGCCAGGTCCCAAGAAAGGCAGGGACTATTCAAAGAATAATAAGAAAATTACTAAGAAACAGTCATTTTGGCTTGTCTCTCATAGGAAAATTTTTGTTGAAAAGAGGAGGCGGTGTTAGTTTGTATCTTACATGTATATTGTATTTTCATGACTGTCATCTTTTTTTTTTTACTTTCCATAAACCTCACATATTGTTTACCTTTTCTAATAGTCAGACAAGGCATTTTATTATGAGAAGCTATTCTTTTTGATAATAAAGATATCCCTATTTCAAGTTATGTTTTTAAGATTTACTGGGGTTTTTTTCTTTTTAATTTTTATAATAAGTATTCGAGTGCTGTTTTTGTTGTTGTTGTTGTTGTTGTTTTAGCTAAAATTGCAGCTAAAAACATTTTTACTTTGAAGCATTTCCTGAACTCTAAGGCAGAGGTAATTATTCAACTATGATCTCCCAGAATTTTATAAACATGTCTATTAGGACACTCACTACATGGGTTATAGTTATTTTTTATGTTTGACATCACAATTCTAATGTAATCTCTCTGAAGGTAGTTAATGTATTTTATTTATTTCTGTATTTTTCTCAGTGCCTGACACTCAGTACATATTCAATAAATATTTATCAAATACATACATACATACATACATACATACATACATAAGCATAAAAATGTGATTTATGTATTTCCCAGATCATCATAAACAATATCATGAACATTGCAAATGCTCAATAAGTATATGGAAAATTATTTAGATATTTCACGGATAAGCCTTTGCTTTTATTGATTGAAACTTTACCTGCAATGATTGTTCCTTGAGCTTTTTATAGGCAGAGGGAAGCAATAGAAAAGCACTGAACTAAAAATTGGTTGTTAACTCTTGTCCTACAGTTTTTTTTTTTTTGGTATGATTTTGAGCAATTCATTTTTACATTTACAGACCTCAGTATCCTCATATGTAAAATGATGATAAGATTTGCTCTGCAGTCTTCCAGGGCTGTGCTGAGAATGGAATGAGATACTCTATTTCATAAATAAAGAGGTCCAGTACAAAAGTACAGTGATAAATAAGTATCTAGGGTCTGCAATTTTGTTCCTTCCAAATTAACTTTTTCCACTGATAAATGAATGTGAACCTCATTTTTTTTTTTTTTTTGTAGTATTGAAATCAATTAGCAGTACAGATGAAACCTGTGTTTAAGGTCAGAAAGTACATGTTATTTAATATTAACTTAAATATTTTGATAAATTTAAGAAAAAGTAAAAAAGAATATATATGCTAAAAAGTTAAAATTCTAATTCATGGTAAATTATACATTTTGGGAAAGTATTATAAAATCTAGATGTGTCTAAGCATCTGTTCTCCAGCCAGAAGTGATAATCAGGCGTTCTTACATATTTTATTTTCTTTTGTCCACTGGAAGAAAATTCACATTCATCAATTCCAAGTTCATCGCTACGTGGGAAATGATTAGGTTTCTGGCAAGTCCAGGTCCAAGTCCAGGGTTTGACTGTATTAGAATTTTCATTTCTTTGGCAATTTTTATCTTTATGGGCCATTTGAATGTCCATATTCAAAGTTGTCTTCAAGTTATGAAAACAACTCTCAATAGAACTTAGCAAATTACGTTCATTAATTATCCCAATATTAAAATTAAATTAAAAATTTAAATGAAATTGACACAAAATTTAATGCAGACATCCACATGTATGTTTCTCTAGGAATTTCTGAAAAACCTGGCATGAGAACAACAGTAATTAAAGACTTACTGGCAACCTGTTCGAGTGTCTGAAATTGTTATTTAATTTAGGTTAAGATTTAACACAACTACTCTTGACTGGCTGTTAAATGAATGTCCATTCATTATTAAAAATAATATTTGAAGAGTAGCAGTTAGCAATTTTGATGAAACATACTCTATATTCAAGTAGATATTTCTCCAAAATATGTTTAAGTATATATTTAGTAAAGTCTTCCATCTTCTTATTAAAAGGTCATATTTTATACTAGTGAGTTCAGTAAATTAAGAACATTTTATGATATAATAGAAAGTATTAGGATAACAATTATAAAGTATGATTTTGAAAAGAGTTAATATTTAAATTAGCATTTAAGTAATCAGTAATATTTTAGATTTCAGGGGATATATTTCAACTCTAATAATGCCAATTTGAACATTCAAACGATATTTATTGGGCACCTAATGGACACTACTATATTAAAGGCATACTGAAAATATGGAGGATTTATTTTATTTGCTTTCAAATACTTGCACTAAAATAGGAAGAATGCAAGGTAGAAGGTAATAAGAACCAAAATAGGTCAGCTCAAATACTAAAGATGTTTTTAAAAATACAATATTACTTTTGACTGTAAGAGGATTCTATGAAAGTATTTTAACAAGTTTTTGAAGGATAAAATATCAGAACATATGACAATCGGGGAGGAAAAGCAAACTAGATGTAGGGTAGTTTGAACAAATTTAAAGCAATATGTAAATATGGATTTGTGAAGCAAATTAATAGAGAAATAATTAATTAAAAGCAAAAGATGTACCATAGTTTTGTTTTTTTTTCAATAAAAAGCATCCAGGTAGACTTAAAAATTTTTACTCATTTATAAGGCTTATAATATCTAAGGATATCTATTTTGACAAATGAGGACAGCTAAACAATTAGCATGAAAGTTACTATACCATCCACTTCCATTTTATTGGGTTTATGAAAATATAATTTTCATATCAATGCCTTTTATTGAAAAAGCTTCATCCAACATTATCCTTAGAAAAACTTAAAATGTAAGTCACAGAAGTCAGGAGAAAAGGTAAACTATGAAAATGAAAACTTTTCACCAAAATAGGATGAAAATAACAAAAGAACCATTGAAAATAATAGCAACCATAGAATTTGTAGTTTCAAAGAGATTTTTGTAGTGGAAGGAGCATGGATTCGAAGTCATATCATGGTTTTCCACCATTTCTACAGTTATCACTATGACCTTATGCAATTAAAATTCTTTAAGTTTCAGTTTCCTTAGCTGTAAAATAAAAATCTCAATGCTTACTTTACATCTTCCTTGAATTTTAATAACTTACCTAGGATATTCCTTAATGTAGATTGGTTAGTTCTACTTTTATTTTGAAACATAATCCTTTTTTAATTTGCAAATTTATTTCATCTTTTGCATTAGAAAAATTCCATTCAATGATTTTATCTCCTCTCTTATTTGTTGTTTTTCCTGAAAATTTATGATGATTAAAGTTTAATAAGTTTGCACAAATTTTCACTTAAACTTATAAAGTCACAGAGACTGAAGTTGATGTGTTACTGAAAATAACATAGGAATAATATTTTAAAAGGGATTTCAAAACTGAAATAGAAAATATGATGTATTTATTTAAGAACTTATTATCATTAAATCTATATATCTATATAGTTTTCGCTAGTACACCTATTTTAGTCTATGGTTTTGTACTTTATGAATTTGTACCTATTAAACTTCAAACACCAGAAATTTGCAGAAAAACAACAAATGGAAGAAAAAATACATTTAATCACTGAATTAACTTTACTTAAAATAAGGATAAAATAAATCTGAAGCTCAAAGAAGTATTCCATGTTACAAAATAAAAGTTAAACTAACTAAATAAAGCCTAATTTGAGGAACATTCTGGATTAGTTATTGAACTTCAAGAAAAAGAAAAAAATTTTTGAGTTACCCAGGTAGAAAAAAACAAAAAACAAAAAACAATCCAACCAACTACAAAGGGTAAGTATACCAACAATCACATTTCTCCATAGCAATATTCAATGCCAAGAGACAATGTCACAGGACCTATTCATTCTACAGTAAGAAAGTGGAGCCCATATCTTTATTCAAAAAATCAAGAAGAATGGAAAGGTTTTCTCAAACTTGAAAGAATTGAATGCTAATATATGAATGATTATTGTTGAACCAGTTACACACACAAAAGTAACCAACCACAGGATGGATGTGGAAGCTGTTGTAGAAGGAATAATGCATCATCTGATGTCATATGAAAGTGGGAACATGTTAATAAATTTTGAAGAAAAGAAACTTTAAGAATTTTATACACCGCTAAGATGGATATTGGTAGGAGAATTTATACTTAACTACACAAGTATTTAGAAAATACAGTACTATGGTTACAGAATAATATAAGCTTCCTCTTAAGAAAAAAATGCATGTGAAATATGGTATATAAATTTCCATTTAAGAAGGGGACTTGCTTTATTAAAGAGAAATTATGAAGTAAATCACTTAGGAAATTCTTTATTCATGGGTTGTGTTATAAATTGCTTTCTTTATGTTGATTAGAAAAGTAGAAAAAAAAATTTTTGGAAGCTGAAGATAAATAAAGCCTATGCCCTGACAAATACTGAGGCAAAGTTTCCATGTCTGATTATTGATTATTTTGGACTACTCTGTTTTCTATCATATGTAATATTTTCTCTCGAGTTTCTTAAAAATATTCATTTTTTCCTAATATGCACAATGCTTTATTCACAGAGAATAGCAATGATTAACTTTTATTTTGTTAGTTTTTATCCGATATATGTATGCTTGCAAAATGGTAACCACAATTAGATTTGTTATCACACCTGTCACCTCACATAGTTAAAACTTTTTTTCCTGTGGTGAGAACTTTTAAGATCTACTCTCAGCAACTTTTACATATACAATACAGTATAATTAACTATATTTATAATGCAGTACATTATATCTCCAGAACATATTCATCTTATAACTCAAAGTTGCACCTTTAGCCCACCTTGATCTTTTTTTCCACACTACCTGTGCCCCTCTATCCCCTGGCAACCACCAATCTGATCTCCTACTCTCTATCTTTATGAGTGTTTTATGTACATATGTACGTATATATGTATCTTTTTAGATTAAAAATACCCTTTAAAGAAATAAGTACTCTTGTAGTTGAATTCTTTTATAAGGAAAATTTTCTTTTTCTATCTGAAATATAAAATCTTATATTTGCATAGATAACAAGGTTTGTAAAACATGTTTTAGATAATTGTGTAAAGCCATAAAACAAAGCTAGTGTAGGAAAGAGAAATAATCTCAAATTGTACCTGTGTTTAATTACTTCAACTATAAATTTCACTATAACTCTTTATGTTGGAAATGTCTATTAGAAGTGTTATCCATTTGTTGGAGCTGCTTATGACAATGTTAAATTAGACAAAAATGCTCCCAACAATTAATTTCTAAGTATAAAACATGGATTGTTTTATACTTAGAAATTACAAAGGACCAGAAGTCCTTTGTAAACTAATATTTAGCTCCTCCGCATTACAATTGGCCCTCTGTATCCATAAGTTCTGGAGATTTATCCAAATGTAGATGGAAAATATTTTTAAAAATGTTACTTTGTTGCTGACATCTACTATATAGTTAGGCCTACTATGATTGTGTCTGTACTGAACATGTAAAGGCTTTTTTCTTCTCATTCTCTAACCAATGTAACAACTATTTATATGATATTTACATCATATTAATTTTTGTGATTAATCTAGAGACAATTTAAATTGTGCAGGGGGGGATGTGAGTCAAAGCATCCATGGATTTTGGTATCCACAGGGGTCCTGAAACTAATGTCCTGTGGATACTGAGAGACAACTGTATTTGATATTTACAAAAGGGTAGAGAAATTGAGAAGCTGTGACAAAGTTGATATGAACATGTAAATGTTGTACTCTAATATTTACCAACTGGAGATATTAGAACATTAGAATAGAATCAAAAATTTTCAAACATTGTCAAAAGAAAAATGATAATAAAGTTAACAGAAAAGAGTGGTGAAGAAAGAATGCTAACTTTCTCATCTTTCAGAATAGAGAGTCACTTAAATTCTCCAGTATTGTAACATGGAGGGCAAAAAAATGAGCAAAGACATTTTTATATTTTTATTTTCACTTTTTAAACATTAAAGGGGTCATTTAGTATATATTAACTCTTGAAACAAAAACATTTTATCTGAAATTCAGCATTTCATTCTCACTTCTTATATTTTAATTCCTAAACTTCAAAAAAATAAACTCTCTGCTGCCTAGTATAGTACTATGTTTTAATTTGAATGGGATTATCCCTCTGTACCTTCTGTATACATGTGTGAACAAATGTATGTTGTATTGTTCTCTAATTTTAGTGATGATCACTTGTTTTTGTTTACTTTCATTTTTTATAATAAGCATTATATGTTTAAACAAAATTTATTTTTTCCAAAAAAAAAAATAAAGGTTCAGAGAAGTGATCCTTGTCAAGGTCGCATCAAAATTTATTCTAAGTACATTTTTGGTGAAGATTTAAAATAATTGACATAATACTTTACTTTCTTTTTAACAGCAGTTCTCTGAATCACTAGTATTTGGCAAATATTTACAGTTGTAATTTTTTCTATTTTTTCACTTATTTTTAAAAATATGGATAGAATGTGAATAGATTAATTTTTCTTTTTGTGTGTCTTAAAATGACCAAATAAGTATAATTGACAATTTTAGGGCATTTTACTTTAGATTTGATACAAAGATAGAAGGTTATAGTCTAAACATCCTTTTTTAACATACACCTACTCCTCACACCTACACAGCCACACACCCACCCACACCCATCACCACATTCCCATATATACAGGAGAGAGGGAGGGAAGAAGAGAGGGAGAGAGGAGAGGAAAGAAGAGAGAGGAGGGATGAGGGACAGAAAGAGTGGGAAGGGAGCTGTAATAAAATCAAGGATAAATTAAGGGTTCTTGTTACTTACTTATGTCATCTGTTTCTTCTGATTCCATGAAACTCAATTTGAATTCTCTCTACAAATGTGTATGTGTGTTTGTGTATATGTATATGAATGCATATAATTTAAAATTCATATCTGAATTTATGTTCATAGTCTTTACGTATATACAGGATTATAGAAACTAGAAGGCAGGGCATATATTTTAGACTAATTTATTTAGACTACCTTTAAATTGTATTCAATATAGCAATTTTATTTAAGTATTACTTATTACTGAAAAAGTATTACTGAAGTAACCTGTAATCTACAACTCTTCAATAAATGATACTAGGAAAACAAGAAAGCAACATACAAAAGAATGAAACTAGACCATTATCTGTCACCACACAACAAAATAACTCAAATGAATCAAAGACCTGAATATAAGACCTGAAAACAAGAAATTGCATAAAAGGAAACATAGATACTAAATTCTCAGGCCTTAGACTTAGAGAAGATTTTATGAATTTGACTTCAAAGGCAAGAGAAGTACAAGCACAATTAAATGCATGGGACTATATTAAACTAAATGCTTCTGTACAGCAAAAGAAGCCATTATCAAGATAAAGAGGCAAGCACTTGAATGGGAGAGTATATTTGCAAATACCTCTGATAAGGGCCTAATATCCAAAACATGCAAAGAACTCATACTCAAAAACAAAACAAACAAACAAACAAATCCAATTAAAAAATGAGTAGAGGACTTGAACAGACAGTTCCTCTAAGAAGACATATATATGGTTAACAGACATATAAAAGGGTGCCCAACTTCACTAACTATTAGGGAAATGCAAATCTAAACCACAATGAGATACCACCTCACACCTTTTAAAAAGGCTATCGTCAATAGGACAAGTAATAACAAGTGTTGGAGAGTTTGTGGGGAAAAAGGAACCCTCATTCACTGCTGATGGGAATACAAATTGGTACAGCCTCATGGAAAATAGTATGGGGGTTTCTCAAAAAATTAAAAATAAAGTTATTATATGACCCGCAATTCCTCTTCTAGGTATTTACCCCCCAAATTTGAAAACGTTTATCTGTAAAGGTATAGGCACCCTGATGTTCATAGCAGCATTATTCATGGTGGCCAAGCCATGGAAACAAGCAAAGTATCCTTCATAGATAATTAGATAAGAAAGCTGTGGTTCATATATACAATGGAATATTACTCAGACATAAGAAAAGATAAAATACTGCCATTTGCGACAACATAGATGGATCTTGGGATTATCATGCTAAGCAAAACAAGACAGATAAAAAGAGTTGAGAACCATATGATTTCACTCATATATGGATGTAAAACTGAAAGCAACAAACAAGACAAAGAGACAGGCATTCATGGATACAAACACAGTTTAGTGGTTATCACAGTGAAGGGAGGAAAGAGAGGTAGATAAATTTAGAGTCAAATATATGGTGACAGAAGGAAGTATAACTTTAGGTGAACACACTATGTAATACATATATGACATATTATTGAATTGTATACTTGAAGCCTATATAATTTTTTAAATCAATGCCATCCCAATAAATTTAACAAAAAAGATAAAAATTAAAATAAAAAATAAAAACATTAAAAACATATCCCAAAAGTTACCAGTTTAGATAAAAAATTATTTGGCCACCCCATTTATACAGCTTTAACTCCACCACCCAAGATGACTACATGCTGAATTACAAAGCAAAATCTAGCCAGTCACTCTGATCTAGATCATTTGTCCCATGGGCTACCTTCCCTAAGACGATAACTGGTTTCAAACCAACTTCAGAAATATCATCATTATTCCATCATTACTCTCACCCTCTGTATCTCCCATCAAAACTACCAATTATAAACATTTCTTATTTGAATTATTCTTTTTATTTTCCACTTGTGATTTACATATATATATATATATGTAATATATATATATTAGTCGTAAGCTATTTCAGATCATGTTTCTTTTATTCAGCTTTTGATCTTATTTGAATTATTCTTTTTATTTTCCACTTGTGATTTACATACATACATACATACATATATATATATATATAATATATATATATATATATATGTCGTAAGCTATTTCAGATCATGTTTCTTTTATTCAGCTTTTGATCTCACAATACAAAACTCTTGGCTCTTAGTTTGTGAACTGCTCTTACTCATGACTTTCTCTTCTTTTCCCTCCTCACACTTTATTTCTCTCTGTATCACTGTCTCAAAAGGGTTGTGAGGAGCGGGAAGAACTTTGTTCTGCATAATCATTCAGGGTCTCAGCTACTTCTGTCTACCTAGTCCAGCATTCCCAGGGTTTCCATGGAATCCTCTAAATCTGGCTGGCAGATATGAGGAGGCGAAAAGTCTAAAGACTGGATCAGGCCTAGGAACACATCGCTTCTGCCTATATTCTACAAGACAGAGCTCAATCAGATGATCCACCTAACTGAAAGGGTGTGTGGGAAAGATAGGCCAGCTATGTTCCCGAAAATTTTTTAAAAAAGGAACCTGAGCCTGGTGAGCACACATGTTGGGCCACAGCCTGTCTGCAATGTTTCCTAAAGGCCAGCAGTATACGATAATATGCAATTTGGTAAACACTATTCTATGATGAGCTAAGCACATAGCACATAGATTACATATCACATAGATGCACATCGTTGTGCTCCAGCTTAACCACAGAAGTTAGAACCCCAAAGAAGTAGATGGATTGCATATTCTTCACTTAAATTTCTATCATATCCTCCAGATTTGGAATTTCTAGAAGAAAACTTGTATTATGGTTGAAGAATAAGCAGAAAATGAATAGAACTGCAGTTATGATGCAATAGAGAATTGACCTTTATAAAATAAGGTACTTATTTTATAAATGGAATTTATAAATGAAAATTCAATCCATTCCAGAAAAGTAACATACTGGAAATACTAAGTAAAACAATTTACTATGATTAAAGACTATCTGTCAGAACAGTGGACAATGGTCTTACACGAATTCATTATTAATAAGTTCAGCTTTATTTTTCTCAGAGGGGTTAGGACAAGAAGAGATACTGATCCCTGCCTAAAATGAACATAGTATGTACAAAGTTAGAAGCAATTGCTTAAGGTCATAAATCTGAGAAAAAGAATCTTCCCAATATTAATGAGAAACCAAGCTTCCTCCAATACTCTTAATAAAATCATATCATTGGTAATTATTTCCCTCAATTTGTCCTGATCATTAGTTCTAAAGTTAAATCCTGGGATTCATGCAGCTTGCTTAAATTTTGAGAAATTTGTTTTAAGAATTAAATTTATTAAGTTCTACCTAAGATAAAAATAAAACAAACTCTATACTTCATAATTCAGTATACCTCATTAGCTTAAACAGATTTTTTTTTTTAATTTGCTTTTTGTTCACACGGAAGGAGAGAGATGTTAGAAATGGGTCAGATTTGTTGATATATTATTGGATCACAATTCTAAGGGGCAGGAGCAGGGATGGGGAGGGAATGGTGATGGGACCAAGTGAATGCAGACTTTACATGCTGGCATCCTCTTTGGATGTCCTCCTTTCCACAAGGCTAAAGAAGGAAGACAGGGTTTAGGGCTGGTCCTCAATAAATGAAGTCCATCTTTGTCTTCATCTAGCTCTACTTACTGCTTTTGAACTTCTCTTCTTGCTAGCCGCCATAGTCCAAAAATAGTTTTCCATCCCAATTGGAATGTTAAATCCCAGGTTTATATAAAGTAGGAGAAAAGAGTAAACTTTCCAGATGTTAGTTTTATTGAGTCCTCCCATTGGTCTTGCCTAAGATAGAATCTGAAGTTAACAGTAATAAAATGTGTGACCTAGCCTGTTTTTGTCCCTCATGAATCATGAGCCTGATGAGCAACAGTCACAGTATAGAATCAGATATTTAGAATTCTGGGTTCCTGACATCACATAATATTATATTTCATAAATTTATCTATTGCAACTTTAACAAAAATTTCAAGTATTACTTTTCCAAGCATTATGATAAAAAGAAAAAAAATCTACCCTAAAGATAATGTTAAGCAGAAAAAAGTGCATAGCAAAAACTCTCTACTTATATAAAATTACACTAAAAAATTATTTTGGCTACAATTTTTACATTTAAATTTACAAAGCTTTGTCCAATATTAATTTATCACACATTTAAGGCATACTCCATCCCACAAGTGAAAGACTGGAATGATTCCATTTTTCTGAGTGATCCCAAGATGAATTGTACGAAATTCCCCAAAGGCCAGTGGTCAAGAACAATGCCTTACCACCTGGCCAAACCAGCCAAGCCAGCTAATCAGTGGGCCCTTAAGGCACCCCCACCCTTATTTCCTCCTGCACATATTCTGATTACTGCACCTGGCACCTTCTGCTCTCGGCCCTACCTTCTGCACTCGGCCCTTTCTGCGCACGGCCCCCTCTATACGCAGCCCCAACTGCACACGACCCCTTTTGCACGCGGACCCAACAACCTACCACCCAATCCCTTTAAAGGTCAACCTAACCCCCAATCAGGTAACGCCAAGGCATCTCCCCAAGGCTTGTGGTTTTACCCTTTAAGTTAGGTCCCAGCCCCTCGGTCGGGGCTCCTCTCAACCACTGCTGTGTCAGTGAACGAGTGGGGTCCAAACTCGAGTTTGTCAGTAAACTCCCTCTTGCGCTTGCATCGGTGTCAGTTTCCTTCTTGGTTCATGGAGTTCCAAACCAGGGCATTACACAAGTATTTAAAAGTCCCTGGGTAAGTAGCTATCACATTGTTTCAATATGAAATTGAGGTAGCAACACAATTTTTGCTCACCATTGCCTCTGTCCCAATGTCACATCAATTCCCACGTGATAAATGTAAACCGATTTTAATCACTATAGTCAAATGGGCATATACTTCAAGAAGCTCCAAGGAACTTATTATCTAAAACCATAAAATCAAAAACCTGGGATTTCCCACAGATATCATTTGTTTACTTGGCTCTTCCAATGGAGCCTCCAATGGGAAATGGTATACATTTTTAACCTTCAAAATTTGAGGCTGGAGATTTTTTTACCCCTTTGGCAGTTAGAAATACATTTAAAACCACAGCAAATGAAGAATTTAGATACTGGAAGGAATAAAAACTAAAACATACAAGGTCTGAGAAATAACTGATACAAATGATGATATACAATAAATGCACCATTCTTTCAGAGTTTGATCATGGAAAGAAAAGTTAGAGGCAATAATAAGCAGAGGTTGTGGGATATTTCAAAATTTGGGAGAAAAGATAATAGAGAAAAGTGATATTTAATGTTTTAGGGTAAATGCTGATGAAACATAAACAATTGAAGAAGAATTTTAAGTTTAAATTTATACAAATGAATATATCCTTAACGAAAAGAAACACCAAAAACCCACTACTCTGGATTTATAATATTAAAACTGTCAAATAGGTTCTTGCTGGAAAACATTTCTAACAATTTAAAATCATCACCTCTCCCATGCCCATTCAGAGCTTGAGACTTGAGATGATCTTAGGCAAAACCCTCCCTCTACTATTTAAGATTCTGGAGATGAAAATTCTCTGCCATTTAGTCAGGATGGAAAATTTCATTTGTCTGATTTTAAGCAAACAAATGAAAGTATAATAATATTCTAATATGTTGAGACTTTTGCTACTAGTGTTGGTGTGGAGGAATCCTGAGGGAAAAATGATACCAATCTGTAGTTTTTCTCCTTTTTGTCATATGCACTACATCACTGTACCTCTGCACTGGCAATCACAGAAGCCAGCAAAGGCCTCTATGGTTTAATATTTATGCTCCTCTTAGATGGTCTGAATGAAAAAATGCAACTTTTCATACCTTGAAAAATAGTCATTCACCTTAACTAAAATGATCATTATCCCAGGTTACTAAATATAGCAAATCTAAAACTAAAGCATATCAATGTTTTTAAATTAATGCAAATGCCTAGATAATATTGTAGCACACTCAAAGATATATACATAACTGGAATGGACTTTCTAAATAGACTTGCTCCTAAATGGTGTTTGTATCGAGCTGATCATTTTGGTTCCATTTGCTAGTGACGTTTTATTTATTTTAATTTCAAGCATTTGAGAAACGGTCTTGGCCAAAAAAGTATATAAATCTTGTTCTTATTAGTTTGAACACAGCACTTGAACAGAGTTAGTGTGTTTCACTCATATGAATGTCACCTTGTGAAAGAAAAGACTATACTTTTGTGAGATGCAAATTTTAATGTCAAGTCTAGGAATTAATTGTGATAAAGTGTTGTAACATAAGTAAATGTGAATCGCAAACCCAAAAAGACCTACAAACAACCCATAGGAAAACAAAGAGAAAGACCAAAAAAACCCACAAATTATAGAAAATTTTAATTTCAAATTAGGTTATTGGTCAGTATATCCATAGATCAATGCAAATAAGCATATATTAATACTTATCAACATTGCTTTGTATTTATTTATCTATTTATTTTCTTTAACCTGGATTTATAAAATTATGAAATCACAAATTACGATTACCCAGTAATTTGTCTTGAACAGTATAATATTTAGTAGATATGAAAGCATTTATTTACAAGCATATGATTATAGGTGTATAACTATAAAAAATATTGAGTAAATGCAATTTAGAACTTTTTTCAACACTCTTTATTTTGGAAAGTTTAAATAAAAATAAAATAAAAGATGAATACAGGATGTAATTTTTCAAAATGGATATTAGTAATTATTTTGTTGGAAAGAAATTGGGCAATCTGAGTCAATCAAGAGATGTGGGATAGGATTTCTGCTCTACCACATTCTAGCAATGGCTTTAGGCAAGTCTTCCTGAGCTGCAATTCCCCAACCCCTGGTTTGGAAATCTTTTTATTTCCATGATTTCACCTTCCTATATAATAATAAGGATACAATCATAAGTATAAATTAAATTTGTTGAGTATGTACTGTGTGTCAGATCCTCTTCTAAGTGGTATTAAGAGTATTAATTTATATAATACTCTTAACAACCCTGTGAGGTATATCTTACATGTTATATATTGTAATATATAGTGACTATTACATATTATATAGTAATATAATCATTGTCAATGATGAAGTCAGGATGGTTATCGAGAGAAAGCAGATCATGTAAAGTCTTATAACTTGTAAGGACTTTAAGTTTTACTCTGGGTAAGACTGGGAACCATTTGGAGGGCCCTGGATAGCCGACGGACATGAGCTACCTGTCTTTTCCTTTAAAAGGTTCAGAAAAGCTATTATCAAGAAAACAAGAGATAACAAGTATATCTTATATTTCTTGGAGAAGACACGCAGAAAAGGAAACACTTGTGCACTGTTGGTAGGAATATAAATTGATGCAGCCATTAAGGAAACAGTATGTAGTTTCCTCAAAAATTAAAAATAGAACTACTATATGATCTGGCAATTCTATCTCTGCATTGTGTGCAAAGGAAAAGGAAACAGAATATTGAAAACAAATATATGCACTCCATATTTATTACACATTATTCACAATAGCCAAGATATGTAAATAGCTTAAGTGACCATGGATGGATGAAAAGAAAGAAGATGTGGTATATATGTATGTGTGTGTGTGTATATACATATGTAAGTATATACATATATATGTATATGGGTGTGTATGTATATATATGTGTGTGTGTGTGTGTGTGTGTGTGTGTGTGTGTGTGTGTGTGTGTGTGTATAATCAGAATATTATTATTTAGCCATGAGAAAGATGGAAATCTTGCCATTTGCTGACATGGATGGACCTTGAGGGCAATATGCTAAGTGAGGTAAGTCAGACATACAGGGACAAATACTGTATGATATCACTTACATGTGAAATCTGAAAAAGCTGAACTCGTTAAAGCAGAGTAGAATGATGGTTACCAAGGGCTGGGGTTGGGGTCAAGGGTGGAACTGGGGAGATGTTGTTTAAAGGTATAAATTTGCAGCCAGTAAATAAATAAATCCTGGAGATCTAACGCACAGCATGATTATACACAATACTTTATTATAAACTTTAGAGTCGCTAAGAGACTCAATCTTAATTGTTCCCACTTCAGAAAAGAAATGATTATGAGACATAATAGAAGTGTTAGCTCATATTACAGAGGTATTCATATTACAGTCTATAAATGTATGGAATCAACATGTTATCACCTTCAAGTTACACAATGTTATATGCCAATTATATCTTAATAAAAAATTTAAAACTATAAAATAAAAGGCTCATCCTGGTTTCTGTGTTGAAGATACGTTACTAAGGGCAAGGGTAAAAGCAAGATCAGTGAAGTGAAGATTGTGATAATCCAGGTTAGAGATGATGGGGGCCAACACAAGGGTGCTACTGTGATTTGGATTCTGCTGATTTTTCTAATGTTGAGCTAATGTGATTTCCTGATGTTTCAGAAGAAGGATGAGAAAAAAAAAAAAAAGAAAAATCAAGGATGACCCAGAAATTTTGGACTCAAACCCCCAGGAGGATGAAATTGCCATTTACTGAGATGTAGAATGTTGTATCGAGTGCAGGTGTGAGGGGGAGATCAGGAGTCCACACTAATAAATCTGTGTACTGGTGCTTCGCCATTGATCTGCAAGACACCAGCCACTCAACATTGGTAGCTTTGGAGCACATAGGTGCTGTTATTGTTGTACTTGGCAAAATGACACCTCGCAGCCATTAGGACTACTTGCTCTATCCTACTGTTCTTTCAGGCTTCACCATCCCGCACTCACTCATTGCTGTAGCTCTGGATAATGCACTGCGTACCCAGGGGTAATAACTGCTCACTGATGAGAACTGGCTCTGAGCTGACAAAGCTGCTATTCAGGAACAGTGCCACTGGGGACTGGCATCTGTAGGGAAAGGGGGCTGAGAAGGAAGGGGAAAAACCACTCTTCCTTTAGCATCATCATACATATATTTTTGAAGAGCTCAAAAATAGTGTTCTTGTGTTTCAAAATTCAGAGTTTCCCAAAACAGCTCCTTTTTTTACTTTCTTTCAGCCCTTTCTCTAGGATCAAATATTCTCAGGAAACTGAACTGAAAATAGTTTTGAGTAAAAGCCACAAACTATGCTCAATAATCATTAGGCCTTATTTTAGGTCAAATTCAGCTGTTCCCCAAAAAGATAAGCAATATATCCCACTCATGTAAGTAAATTTTGCTAGACTTAATCACTAATTAAATATCACTATAAACATTCAGGTAAGGCTAAACCCCAGCAGTGCAGGTAAAGTTGTTTCCCAGAAGCATCTTCAACCTCAAAATGCAAATAGACTTTTATTGGGCTTGTGTCACCAGTTTTCCAGGCATGGTCAAATGTGTTTAAATTCCATCAATTAACTAATACAGGACTCACACTTATTTCTACCTTGGTGGTTTAGCTCTTTGATCCTCATTTTGCAGATGAAATTGTGCCAGATTTGAGATTCAAACCAAAGCCTCTTTGACTCCAAGATTTATGAGTTTAACCATTAAACCAATTAGAAAAGCAAAGATCAAGAGGGATTGAGAACTGTGTGGATGGAAGTGGCAGGAAATGAAGTGTATTAGTATTCTCATCTAATCAAAACTTATACTATTATCCTTGAATTAGACAATTAGAGCTTCAGTTGTGAATGTTTGAAAAACATTACAATAATCAGTGAAATTGAGATCAAGATAATATTTTCCACATTACTAGAGAAATTGCTAAGAAATGTGCTTAGGGGAATGGCCTTTGTAGGCACACACGTGCGGAATAGAATTCCAACATCTCTTCTCACTAATGGCGTGACTTTGGTCACACCATTTACTTTGTTGAGCCATAAAAGACAAGTGTTTCAGCTGACTTACAATATCTTTATTTTGCTTATAAGAAACATACCTTTAAAAAGTATAGTAAAACCTGAGTATACACCAACAAAGCACACTAACCAAATTTAAAAATATGTGGGGCTGGCACAAATAAAACCAAAATAGACTAGGCAAAAATGAGTAAATGTATGATGGGACTTTTCTGGTTAACCCCAAACTGACAGTTACAACCCAAAGCTAAAGCGAAAAGATAATACATATATTACATTCCAAAAAGATCAAAGTAAATGCAGCAACCAGACATTGTTCCCAGGGCTTACTATGAGAAGAAGTGAAATGGATTTGCTGCCCACAACTATCATCCAAACCACACCTCAGCTTTGTCAGTACCTGTAAACAAAAGCCAAAGAGGAAGTGAGGGGAGGAGAGTAACAGAGACAGAGAGAATGAGGGAAAGAGAAAGAATGTGATTGAAAGAAAATTGATGGAAAAAGCAAAATAGAGAAGTACAACAGAGGAGACTTACATGTCCACCTGGTATTATATGAGAAATGTGTGAGTTTCCAGCAAGTCCAATGGACACCACAAAAGGTAGCACAGAGTGACTTATTCTGAAGTAACTTCCAAGGTCATCCGCTGAGCTAAAGAGCTCAGCAGCAAGACAATGGGATTTACAAACAGAGGACAGAGAGGGGGAGATTGGAAGAGTTTGAGTTAGAACTCCTCTTCCACATAAATAACCTGTCCAGTGGGTGGGCTTTTTAATGTTAGAATGACCAGAAAGGATCTTTATGGAATTGCTGTGGTATCTGTCTGAAATAACAATATTAAGTGTCATGAAGAAAAGGAAAAGAGTGATTCAATAGAGCATGGCTAACACCAATAATTGGAGAAAATAAAATATGTTCTTATTTGTAATTTACAGAGTTTATTTAGCCTGTTCAGTCACCCTAAACAGATTCAAAGGTGATATAAATCAATTAAAGATCCCATAACTAATGAAAATGGGCTTATCATAAACCTCTAGATACTGAATGCAATAATATCAAAATGCCATAAAGAAAAACATGGACTATAGGGCCATATTGTTGGGTTGGAATTCTGATGAGTAACACTGAGCAAGTTACCTAAATTTTCTGTGCTTCTATTTCCTTATCTGAAAAGTGGATTCAATAGTAAGAACTTCCTCATTGGATTTTTATGAGAATCAAATTATATAATATAGGAAGCACTTTAAACCATGTCAAACACACAGAAAGCACTATATACATGCTAGCCATTAGTAGCCACAGCATTATTATTAATGCTAGGAGAAATGGAAATACATCTGTGCATGGAAACTTGAAGAGAAAACTGTCAATATTTAGCAGCTGAAAAAAAAATCTAGACAACAAATAAATAATAATTATTTGCATGGTTAGAAGAACACAATTACAATCAAAGAAAAAAAGAGTAATAAAGTAAAAACTGTGACAAAAGTCATGAGCCTCCTATATAAAAAGCACAACAGAGAACAAGAGTAAAACATCAAAAGAAAATAAATAGTTGACAATGTGTAAAAATACATATACATATACATTATACATATAAAATTGTCAATATCAGCATAATCAAAATATAAACAAAATGAATAAAAAGGGGCTTTTAAAGTCTAATAATTTTAAAAATATGGGAAATTATAATAAACACTGACTCAATTATAGGATAAGGAATACCCTCATAGAGTGCTGCATAAACTGGTGCAAAACTTTAGAATAAGAAGAGTAATACAAAGTAAATGCACAACAATATTAACAATGATTATTTCAAATATGTAATTTTTGTCCTTAATTATATTTTTGACAATTTTAGTTTTCTATAATGGGCATATATTACTTATAAGCAGACTTTTTAACTTGTATTTAAATTTAAAATAGCAGAGTTTGGAAAATGGAAGCAGCCCACAACCAAGCCATCTTTATGCTGTGCACATGTACCTGTATATGCACAAATGTGACATTATTCAACAGGTATTAAATTTGTATTGTGTTAATTATATTCCTCTGTCTAGGTTGGTTTCATTGTGCTGTTGCATTGAAAGTTTAACCTTTAATCATTTTATTGCATTTCTTTGTAAGATAAATATTTACAGGGATTCTTTGTTGTTTTAGGTGAGTTTGCTATGGTGTAGAAAAGATGTATTCTTATAGGTCAGTCCTTACTCACCATATTCTTTTCTCTTTTATTTGTGACTCACAGATTGAATGTTTTCATTAGTCTGAAACTCAGATCTTTGCTCCTAAAACTTTTTTTTCTCTTCCCTGTCTTGTCACAGTTTATCAAAAGAACATTTTGCTTCCATACAAATATGATGATTTTTTGTTCTATTTCTTTAAAAAACGCTGATTGGATTTTGATGGGGATTGCATTAAATCTGTATATTACTTTGCAAAATAAGGTTATTTTAACTATGTTGATTCTTCCAATCCATGAACATGGAATAGCTTTTCATTTCTGTGTGTCTTCTTCAATTTATTTTTTAATAATGTCATAGTTTTCAGTGTATTGGTACCTCACATGCTTCATTAGGCTTATTCATAGGGATTTCATTCTTTTTCTCCTATTACAAAAAATTTTTTTTTCATTTATTTCTCTGGTAATTCATTCTTAGTATACAGACATACTATAATTTTTGTACATTGATTTTTTTTTATCCTGAAACTTTATTGTATTTGTTTATTGTTTCTAATGTTTTTTTTTTTTTTAGTGGAATCTTTAGGGTTTTCTGTATAGAGAATAATGTCATCTGCGAAAAGTAAAAGTTTAACTTCTTTATTCCCAATTTGAATACCTTTTATTTCTTTCTTTTGCCTGATTACTCTATCTAGAACTTCCATTACTATATTTAATAATAGTGGTGGTAGTAGACTGTCTTGTCTTGTTCCTAATCTTAGAGGGAAGATTTTTTAGTTTAGTTTAGTTTTGTTTTTTTTTTTGCCATTAAGTATTGTGTTAACTGAGGTTTTCTCTTATATAGCCTTTATTATGTTGAGCCCTTTCCTTCTATACCCATTTTGTTAAGTATTTTAATCATAAATGGATGCTGTATCTTGTCAAATGCTTTTTCTGCATCTATTGATGTGATCATACAAGTTTTATCCTTTATTTTGTTTAAATGGTGTATCAGATTGATTGATTTGCATGCGTTAAACTATCCTGTGCCCTGGGAATGAAGCCCACTTTATTACTATGTATAATCTTTTTAATGTATTGTATTCAATTTGCTACTGTTTTGTTTAGTTTTACATCTTTATTCATCAGAGTTATTGGCCTATAGTTTTCTTTTTTCTTTTTGTATTATCTTTACCAGGTTTTAATATCAGGGTTTTATGGCCTTCATAAAGTGAGTTTGGAAGTATTGCCTCTTAAATTTTTTGAAAAAGTTTGAGAAGAACAGGTATTAAATCTTTAAATGTTTGGTAGAATTCACTAGTGGAGCCATCTGGTTGTAGACTTTTACTTTTTCGGAGGTTTTTGACAATTGTTTCAATTTCCATACTGCTGATCAGTCTATTTAGATTTTTCAGTTCATGATTCATTCTAGGAAGGTTGTGTATTTCTAAGAACTTGTCCGTTTTTTTTTTTTCTAGGTTATTGAATTTGTTGACATATACTCTTTCATAGCATTCTCGTTTGGTTCTTCATATTTTGGTGGTATCTGTTGTAACATCTCTTTTATTTCTCATTTTGTTTATTTGTGTCCTTTCTCTTTTTTCCTCAGTGTGTCTAGCCAGGGGTTTGTCAATTTTATTAATATTTTCAAAGAACTAGCTCTTTTTTGCATTATTTTTTTTTGTATTGACTTTTTCCCTCAATTTTATTTAATTCTGCTTTAATTTTTATTATTTCTTCTTTCTGCTGACTTTGGGCTTCATTTGTTCTACTTTTTCTACTTTTTAAAGATGTAATGTTAGGTTGTTTATTTGGGATCTTTTTGTTCCTTGAGATAGGTCTGATATGAATTTTCTCTTCTTACTGCTTTTGCTATATCCCAAAAGTTTTGATATGTTGTATTTTCATTCTCATCTGTTTCTATGTATCTCTTAATCTTTCCCTTTATTTCCTATTTGACCTAGTCATTCTTTAGTAGTGTGTTGTTTAATCTCACATGTTTGTAGTTTTTCCTGCTTGTAAATCTTTGTAGAAAAGTTTGGTGATAATCTACTGGGTTTTCTTTTATAGGTTACCATTGTCTTCTCCCTGGCTGCCTTGAAAATTCTTTCTTTGTCATTTGTTTTTGATAGATTTAGTATAATGTGTCTTGGAGAAGGAAGTTTTGGATTGAGATAAGTGTTCTGTTTGCTTTTTGGATCCTAGGATCCAGTTTTTTTCCATGGGTTTGGGAAATTCTCATTGACTATTTATTTGAATATGCTCTCTGTTCCCTTCTCCCTCTCTTCTTCTCTGGTATACCCATTATTCTCATATTGCTTTTTCCAATGATGTCAGATAGTTCTTGATGAGTTATTCCTCTCCCCCCTTTTAGATCTCTCTCTTCTTTCATGAATCATCTCCAGATTTCTGTCTTCATTATCACTAATGATTTCTCCATCTGGTCAGTTCTACTTCCTAAGCTTCCTATTTAATTCTTCATCTCATTATTAAGTTATTAATCTCCAAAAGTTCAATTTGTCTTTTTTTAGAGTTTCAGTTTCCTTGGTAAAGTATTCCTGTTGTTTACTGATTTTGTTTCTGAGTTCATTGCACTATCAATTAGAATTTTCTTGCTTCTTGTTGAATTTTTTCAGAACTGCAATTTTGAATTCTCTGTCATTTAAATCACATATTTCTATATCTTTATTTTCTAGAGATTTTTCATTTTCTTTCTGAGCTTCCTTGTCACTTTGGTTGTTCATGGTGTTCAGCAGATTATTTCTCTGCCCAGACTTTAATGGGTATATACCCTGTCTTTTTCTCTCTTTTTTAAAGTTTTTAAAATTATTATTTAAAAAATTTTGGGGGGCAAGGATGACATCAACAAAATCCAATAAGTTTCAAGTGTACAGTTCAACACTAAGTCATATATATATATTGCATTGTATGTTCACCAACCATAGTTAGATTTGTTTCCATCACCGCATATTTGACCCCTATTACCTTTTCACTCTGATACCCACTAGTCCACTGTTCATGTCCATGAGTCTCTGTTTGTTTGTCATGTTTGTTTGTTGCTTTAAGATTTATATCCCATATATGAGTGATACCATGTGTTTTTCAACTTTTTCTGCTTGGTTTACTTCACTTAGCACGATTATCTCAAGATTCATCCATGTTGTTGCAAAAGGCAATATTTCATCTCTTCTTATAGCTAGGTAATATTACACTGTATATATATATACTGCATCTTCTTTATCCAGTTGTCTATCATAGGACACCTTGGTTGCTTCTATGTCTTGGCCACCATGAATAATGCTGCTATAACATTAGTGCGTATATACCTTTTGGATACATGTTTTCAAGTTTTGGGGTAAATACCCAGTAGAAGGATTGCTGGATTATATGGTAGATAAATTCTTGAGGAACAACCATACTGTTTTCCATAGTGGTTGTACCAATTTGCAGTCTCACCAACAGTACATGAGGATTCTTTTTCTCTACATCCTCTCCAACGCTTGTTATTCCTTGTCTTATTAATAATAACCGTTGTAACAGGTGTAAGATGGTATCTAATTGTGATTTTGATTGCATTTCCCTAATAGTTAGTGAAGTTGAGCATCCTTTCATATGTCTGTTGGCCATTTGTATGCTTTAAAAAATAAATTTTAGAGTGATCTCTCTTTAGCGGGTTGCTAAGATGTTTTTCCTCTGTTTTCCAGAAGGTGGCACACAAGCATCCTGCACTGCCCAGGATTTGCAGGTCTCTGCTTTGTGGCAAAAAACTAATAAAATGCCTTTTATTCCCTGGAGAGCTGCGAGTCTCCTCTGTTACTAGGTTGCCTTGGTCATAGAGCTCCACCCTATGGGAGAATGTAATGGGCGATGGGGATCCAAACCTCTAAAGAGCCTCTTAAGCCCTGATACTGCCTGAGCAGCCAGATGCAGTGCTGTACTGCCTTCTGAATCAGCTTGGATGGATGGGGGTGGATGGGTGGGATGGGAGAGGCTGCATGTGTGTCTGCAGATGTTTTCCTTTCAGTAATGCTGACCACCAAGCTTCAGCTGTCTTGCCTCTATATGTCAACCCTTGTTGCTGGGACCAGCAGCTGTGAACATTTCAGTTCCCCGGGGGCTGCAGATTCCTTGCTCTGCACTCGCTACTAGACCGACACTCTCTACTGCCATTTCCCTTGGGGCCTGCTGCTAGCTCTGGAAGGGTATGAGGGGGTCGGTGGTCAGGCTTTGTGACTCAGCTTTTGCCTGGTAATGGAGGTTGCTAAACCACAGCTGTCACCCCTTTGTATTTCATCTCTGCCCTGTTCTCTGCCTTGTTCACTGGACTCTATTGAGTGGAATGTGCTTATCTCTCAGGCAGGCCTGCTCAGAGCTACTAAGAGTTCAAACTGCCATCTAATTCCCTTCTCCCCCATGTTCTACAGGGAACTCCACATTCCGCAGAACCAGTCTCGGCTCCTCTTCCTTTCCTCCTGCTTGCTTGCCCAATTCACCCACCTTCAGATGCTCTGATATGCAGATCCCTCAGATATGTTTGTGTGCTAGGCTGAGTGTTTCCTGTTGGATTGCAGCTATTGTTTGTTGCAATTTCAAGGGAAGAGATCAAGAGGGATCCTTCACAGCACCATGCCTCTGACATCACTCCAAACTGGTAATTTTTAAGAGTAAAACTTTTCCTAAATTATTCTAGGAAAATAAGTATAAAAGTGTTCCAGGCAAATAAAACTGGTGTGTTAGTTAAGGTCCTTCAGAGAAAAAGAGCTGATAGTAGATTATGTCTATCTATAATTGCTTCTACTTCTACCTCTACCTCTATATATCTATATCCATCTATATCATCTATATTTATATATCTATATATTCAACAATTCAGAAATAGCAAGATTAAAAACACCAAATCAATACTTAACATTTAGTAAGAGTTTATTGATATATAAGAATGATTCATGAACTTGGAGTTTTCAAATTGAAAACTGACATGAAGGTAAGGGGCATGAAGGCACAGGACAGTTTGTAAAGAGAAAAAGAGAATGTTGTTTAACCTTTACAATGATTGGTTATTACAATAGGGTTTTCCAGATGGAAGGGGGTTGGGTAAAAGTGATTATCTTACACAATTTTTTAAGAGGATGACTTGAGTTTCTTTTGTGCTCATAAGAGGCATTTACAAGAAATAACCTAAATTCAGTTTCATTTATTTCACAGAATAAGATAAATTGTTTCACTTCTGTGGCTTAAATGATTTTGTCTGCTCATGGAATTTTCAAGTTCAATCTCTATTTTGTATTCAATGATAATAATTTTTGTCTAAATACACATGGAGAGCGTGAGAGAGAGAAAGAGATTTATTTTAAGGAATTGCCTCGCATGATTGCAGAGGCTGCAAAGTCCAAAATCTGCAGGAAGACTCAGAAGACTGGAGAGCCAGGAAGAACCGGTGTTGCAGTTGAAGTCCTAAAGCAATCTGCTTGCAAAATTCCTTCTTCCAAGGAGGGCAGTCTCTTTATATTAAGACCTTCAACTGATTGGATGTAGCCTTTCACATTATGGAGGGTAATCTGCTTTACTCAAAGTCTACAGATTTCAATGTTATCTCATGAAAAAATTATTTCTACAGCAACATCCAGATGTATTTCACCAAATAGCTGGTTACCATGGCTTTTCCAAGTTGACACATAAAATTAACCATTACACCTAGATATATGATTAAAGAAAAGATATATCCAACTGGCAGTCCTTTGAATTTGCCCTGAAAGTATGACGTGTTTGACTCAATGTTTCAAAAGTTTTTGAGTCAGCATTTTAAATTGGGAGATTCCACATACAGACAGAACATATTCATTTTTAGTTTTTCTTAAACATTGGTACACCCACCTTCACTGCTCCTCATTGCTTCATAGCAACAAATGACTAAACATTAGTAGTATCTGTCTCCTTAGGATGGAATTTACCCTAACTCCTTCCCCACAGTCCCCTCCTTTCTAATATTGCTTTGTTTCTTATACCACACCATGGTACTTATATGTGCTGCCTTTATTCCATAGACATTTAGATTTCGATTCTTGACTATATAATTTTTGTGTAGTGAAGATGGATTAAAAAGTCCCCTTAATGTTTAGAATTAAACCAAAGAAAATAATATTAATGAAATGAACTCAAACTGCATTAGCTGCAGGGAGTATACAGCTACCTTGAACAGGGGTCCATATTCCTAACACAGGTAATTAGAATAAGCAACCTACTACAGTGAACACTTATTTACTTGGGAGCCTTTGACAATAAAAACAATAAAAGGGCAAGTCTTTTAAAGTAATGTTCATTGTCCAAAGAAAGCCAATTTATATGTTTATCTGGCCTGTGGCTGTAACTTACATAGAAATTTTAATGGAATATAGTAGAAGCTCTAGGATAATGAATATGGAAAAATGAAAGTATTGACTAGTTCTCTTTAGAACTGTCATTCAATGTTTTTATTCTAATGGAGACCATTATAAGAAAGGTGAATGGAAATGCATGTCTGTGTTATAGGGAAACTATAGCTTCTAAGGTTTTGACAGCCTAAATTTTTTAAATAATGAGATTCACAATTGAACTGTGATGCATTTCCTTAGCCATATATGTGAACAAATATGAACTTCTTTTTATGGGTCACTGCTTTCTGTGACCCTGTTCTAAAACCTTTTAAGAAGGTTCTTATGGGCTGGCAGAAAATATAAAGTGTCTCAGAAATGCATACAAGAGAATCTGTTCAAATGTTTGCAATTCAGTTGAGCTAAATGTACTACTTTCTACTTGTCAGAAGTTTTAGGGAAGAATGCCTTATATGGGAGCTATTACTAAGGTCAAGAATAGTTGGGTTCCTCCTTTTATCTAGTCATTATTTTCTAGTCTCTTGGGATTTAGTACAAAATCTGTTTCTTCTTAAAAGCTTTGGTTGATTAACTCCCAACCAAAGAAGAGTACAACAGTAGTAGGGAAAGGTAGGCGGAGCCTTCAGGAAAGCCCCATACTTCTTGGGTGTCAGGAGAAAACACACAGACAATGAGCTGTTTGAGTAGATTTATATGATGGGTTTTGTGCGCTTACCTTAAGGACAAAAGAACAGACAGGAGGTGTGTGTAGTGTGAGAGGGTAGGATGGTACAATAGCTTGTCCTCAGCTTTGTTTCAGGCCTAGGTCTGATTTCTGCAGAAAGGGAGGCATTCTTCTCATTTTATGCATGGAATACAATCTGGGCTCAGTACAGTAATGAGTAAAAGTAATGTAGAATTTTGACATTTAGGGTACACCAGGGGGAAATACCTGGTTAGGAAGCAAGGAGAGTGAATTCGAGGCCTTCTGGACAGTGATGGTACAAATCACTTGGTCACAGCAGATTAGAAATAGAGGCTTGTTGGAGAGGTCCCTTGGGGTAGGTGTGTGTGCACGTGTGTGAGTGTGTGTGTGTTAGGGCAGTTGGGGAGTACTTCATAAGAACCAAATTTCTGAAATTAAGATGTAGGATAGGATTAGAATAATTTGGGTTCTACAAAACTACTCTTATATTCACAAGACTAATTAATATGGCCACTTAAAAAATCTAATTAGCAATAGTATGTGTCATCGCTACACTCTAATCAACTATGAATCAAAGGAGTCCTCATGATCACAATACATAGGTGAAATTTAGTACCCAAATAAAATTTTTTCAAGTACTCCACTTCTACTTTATACATTTAAGTTTTAGTTCATATAAAGTAAAATTTTCTTTTTTAATATTGCATCATGAGTTTTAACATATATATGTGCATATATATATACGTGTGTGTGTGTGTGTGTGTGTGTGTGTGTGTATAGTAGTGTACTAATCAACAAATAGAACCCCCAAATTCTCTGGTATTTCCTTCTTCACAGCCACCTATCCGTCACTCTTTCTCCTCTGCATTATAAACAAAACAGCTTTCCAGATTTTCTGAAATATAAACAACTTCTTAGTTGAAAGAAATAATAAAATAATATAGGCCTCTGGATGATCACCTCTGGTTCCTTTTCTCTGACTCTTTTTCTGTTAACGAGCAAGAATCTTTTGTATTTTTAATTCAAGCTGGCCAAGGTTATATGAGCAATTTCACCTTTAACAAGCTCAGTCACTGCTCTTCAGAGAGAAGGGTCACTCCTGAAAGTTTAACTAGAGTGTAAATGTAGGTTTGTTAGAGCTTCATGAGTCTGATTAAACAACCATAAATATCTCTTGTTAATTAATAAGACTTCTCATGGGTAGCCATTAAGGAGTTATCAGAACATGCCCTGCATCCTTTTCTGTGCCTCAGATTGCTCTGCCGTAAAAGCCTTTGGAAAAAGAAAAAAACCTGACTCCTCTGTGCAGGAGTCCTTGATATTATTCTTACTGACTTAAGTGTAGTAAAAGCTTCTACTTTTTTCCAATGAAGATAAATTAGCACATCCCTTCATTTGTAAGACATTTTTTTCCTTCTTTTTTTTTTTTTCCTCAGACAACTTTCCAGTCACTAGTGATCTGTTACCCTTTGGATATAGCAACAAAATGCAAAACACAAAGCAAAATGCAAGATGCAAAACAAACAAAAAACCAGAAATGTTGTATGAAGGTGCAGATTGTGGTTTTCAAATAAATTGGAAGTTTCAGGAAGATTATTCACCCTTTTTTCTTTCTGGACTTGGATCTTAAAAGCTTGCTATGGGCCTTACTCTCTCGGGCTGCCTTACTTATATTGAAGTATCTTAGTATGGGCAGCCAGATTTTCACTTTTCCAGGAAGTTATTCAGATATATAGTGAATAATACATGTTCATTAACTTCATAGTTATAGTTTAAGGCAAGAAATAGTAGAAATTCACCCTATTTTTGGAGGCTATTTAAAAATTTTTTTGTTTACATCTTATTTTGTTTGAAGGTTAATGTTCCCTCAAAGAGAACATTTAAAAAAATAAAAATAGCTATTTATTTGTTTATCCTTGGAGATATTTAGTAACTATATTATGTTTTAGCAATTTTAGAGGCGGGGCAGTAATTCCAGTTATGCACTTACAGATAACATTTCACATATTTTCAAAAGCATTTTGTTGTATATCAAATTTCTTGAAAATCAAAATTTAAATTTAAGCATTAAACATAAGCACAGACTTTTCAAGATTTCCTAATTCAGAAATTTGGATTCTATTGACTATCAATTGCTATAGACTGTGCTTCACACTCATACACATATAAAATAATTCTACTGACAATCATAGAATTGTAGTTGACTTTTCATGAAGATAATTCTCTGTGTAGGAAAGATGAACTGAATCAGAAGAAATGAGAACCAATAGAAATCTTCTGCCAAGAGATTAAATAAGAAACTGAATATGGATGGAAAATGCTGAATTCATTTCCATAATATTTACATTTCAGACACCTATCTGAGAAAGAGCAAATAGGGAGAGCTTTTGCAAATTATGCTGCATCTTTGTGAATTACGTCTATTCCGTAGAAGGAACTTGTACTAGCTACAAGGTTAGTAATAATAAAACTGTAATAATAATGACTTTTTCAATTTTCCAAAGTAGAAATTGAATTAATGTAATCCCATAAAGAAAAGTTTTCCACAGATATCATATAGAGGGAGGGATTAATAAACATATTTTATGGCTACAAACAACATTTAATGCAGTTGCTCGAATATTCCCAGTAGGACTGGTCATAAGATAGAGCCCGTGGGAGTTTTCATCCTAGCTGATCTAAATATGCACTTTCTATTTCTATACTTGTTCCAAAACTGGATCTATTTTTTTTCTCTTTCTTTTTGGATCCATATCTAAGCAAATGACCCTACTATCTGTCTGTCTACTATTTTCATAGCTAACCTCTCCTTTGCTTTTCTACTAATAATATTTTAGTTCAGAACCTCATCATTGCTTGCCCAAATTGATTTCCTCTAATATTTATTTTAACATACCTCTCCCATCACTGATATTAGGGTTCCTTATCATATTTTAAATATGATAAATATGATTGTGGCAAACCTTTCATTCATCTTTGGTTCATTTATTCCATGAATATTTGTACCTATTATGTATTATTCAATAAATATATAATAGTCAATAAGTATTTTTCTACTATTATATACTATTCTGTGTACTGGGACTAGAATTGCGAACGAGGGAGCTAAATTTCCTATTCTCAAAATCTTTCTATGAGGGGATATGGACAATAAATACACATAAAAATAAACATGCAATTTATAAGGTACTAATAAATGCTGTATTAAAAAATAGAATTGAGTAATATGACACACAAACTTGCAATGGCAATAGGCTATATTAGATAAATTGAACATGCAAGGCTTCTCTAATGACATGACATTTTATTCATGTGAATAAGCCATGCATATGAAGATCAGGCATAGAGCATGATACACACAGGAAACAGCAAGTGCAAAGGTCCTGAGGCAGTAGCGAGGAATGTATTTGAGAAACAGAAGAAAGTCTGAATTAAGCATAATGAGCAAAGGAGAGTGTTGAAGTAGATAAGGTCAAAATCAAAGAAAAATGGAGGGGCAAGGACATCTGGGAGCTTATATGCCAAGGTAGCGGTTCCAACTTTACTCATCTGTCATTGTTACTCCCTTGACTTCTTTGGCACCTCAAACAGGGAGATGTCACTACATGCTTTATACATATTTTGGCCACTTTGCATAGCCCATACTGCTCAGTCTTTGGGACTTAACTTTGATGATTGGTCCATTTCCACCAGAAAATATGTTCCTCATTACTAAAGGCCCCCATTATGCACTTTTATGATACCTTGTGCATATTATTTCACAACATCACAACACTAAATTGCCATGTTCTTTACTTATTCCTTCCTTCATTTATTTAGTTTTAAATGTATTTGGGGGTTTATAATAGAAATTAGATTGAAACTACTTAAAGGTAGAAATCGTATCTTAGTTACTGTGTATTTCCTAGCATCTGACACTTGGCACTGCATCTGTCTTATAGTAAGCATTCAACAAATATTTGTTGAAATATCAATAAGTAAAAGATTAAAAATTGCAATTCAAATGGAAGAAACTAAATTGAACTTCAAATTGATTCTGGAATGAGCTTTAATTTTTTTTTTTTTTACTCTAAGATTAGTACTTTTCCTAGTAGACTAAGGTACCCCAAAGGATTTCAATTTTTTAAAGTTAACATGTGTCTTCAATCATATCCAGACATGTCCCTTTTTCTTTTGGTCACCACAGCATCTCATCACATGGATAATGGGCTTTTCCTAGATGATATTTTTTATACCTAAGCTTGCTTCATGAATGCTTTATCATTTTAAATCCTGAGGCAATAATGTAAAATTTTCAGTTATTTTTTAAATATCTATTAAGTCATATAACAGAATAATAATTCAAAAAGCGTAATATTGGTTACATATAATCTGATTTTTTTCTCCTTTGAAAATTTGTCTGCCACAAAGCATATACTTTTAAATGCTCCAATTTTGCAGCTACTTCTGTTTTTCTTCACTTTCTTGAAGATAGTTGGAACGTAGGTTCTCCAAATCTAGATCGAATTTGGGTAACAATTTAATATTAAGAGTTTTAGGACATAGTTCCAGATATAGTAAGACATTAATAACTCATTAGCTTTAGCCTCCTCAAGTTACCTTAAGTAATATATTTGAGACCTATTTAATTACATTTAGTTTGTCCCTACATATGAGGCATTGACGCTTGCTCCAAAACATCTTTTCAAACATGTTGTAAAACATTCAACAATAGAGGATGGGAATAGTGTTTCTCCCTAGAGCAAAGATCAGGCATGCTTTACTCCCATTATAAAAGATTTGCGTTCTCTAAGTTAATGCTTCCTCTCATGTAGCACACTCCATTGCAGGCATTATCTGGCTCTCTTCACATTACCCTGTGGGGTTTGGGGCTCTGGGAACTGGCAAAAAAAACCAAAAAACAAAACAACAAACAACAACAACAAAAAAAAACCTGATACTCTGGCTACTGCTATTGTGTATAATAATTAATGCTTTTTTCTGATCCAGAAATTTCATGTCTTTCACCAGTATCTATCAAAATCTGTCAGACAAACTTATTAGAAAACTGGTTAAAATTTCAATCTCAGACCCTTTACAGTTCTCGACAGGTAGCTTATTGGGCTTTCCTGGGCATCTAGCTACACTGCATTTCACAGCCACTGTTTAGTTTTGTGTGGCAGTGTGACTGAGTTCTGGTCAATAAGTTGAACTTACTTCCAGGACTGACCTATAAACTATTCCATGCACTCTTTTTCCCTTTGTCTCCCAACTAGATATAGAAAATCTACTGGGGCACTCTAAGGACCTAGAAGATTATAGAGTCTCTAGATGGAGGAGCCTGGATTCCTAAATGATTCTATGAATAAGGGATCCCAGTGATGCTTATTGGACTGTGATGAAAGTGTAGGGGAAAAAAATCTTCATTAGATTAGACTTTTCAGGTTTTAAGGTATTTTGTTACAGTGGTGAATGCTTTCTTGATCAATATTAACACTATGTCAACTTCATATTTAAAGTCTTTTTAAATTCTTAAAATAAATTTACCTATTTAGAAACTTATATTAGCATAATTTTAATTTTGACCTCTTTCATATGGAGTTGGTAATATCTTAAAACTAACTAGTTCTATATCTCAGTCATACTGTTTTAATCACTTGCTCTTAGTTTTTCCTCTTCTTTTCCCTCATGTCCTCTTTTCTCCATTTCTTTTATCACTTTGTATATTACTTCAAGGGATTATGCATTTCTCTAAATCATTCTACATTCAATTATTATATAACTAAGACTTTTCTACCCAGCAAGCAAAGCTATAAAAATGTATTTTCCCTTCCACCCACAGTAATTTTTTTGTAGTTTCTCCCATATACCTCCACTTTACTGGAGTTGTACACAGTGTGTTATACAAAATTAGTGGGTTTTTGTTGTTGTTGTTGTTTGATGAAGTTACTGCATACTAAATCATTGCTTGTGTTTACTATATTTAGCTCCCTCTTTGAAGAGCATACTCATTATGTAGCTTTCATTAAACTAAGTTTAATTTTATTAAAACTTCTCCTTATATTTTTATTTAGGTGACATGGTCTATAGCCAAATATACCATCATTTATTCAATGAGTATTTATTTATTAAGTACCTACATGGTTCTAAGCACTGGAAAGCAAAGTAAATAAAATCAACAGAAAGCTCTGAACTCAAGGAGCTTGCATTCTAGTGGAGGATAATATGATAAACAAATAAATACAATGTACAGAAATTCAGAGGATGATACTTCTCCATGGGAAAATTAAACAAAAAAAGGAATAGGGAGTACTATGGTGGTAGGTAGGAGGGATTGGGATCCAATGATTAATAAGCTGTCCAGAAAAATTTCACTGAAAAGTGGCATTTAAATGGACACCTGCAAGAGGTGAAAGAGCGAGCCATGCCAATATCTAAGGGAAGAGTGTTGTATGCCCAGAGTAGAATGAATGCAAAGACATGGAAGAATGATTATCTTGATTTGTTCATGGAGCAAGAGAGTGGCTAAAGCATGGGAGAATGATAGGACATAGGTAATGGGGGCCAGACTGGCTAGTCCTTTTTAGTCTTTACTATGATTTTACCTTTTTCTGAAAAAGTTGGGAAGCCATTGAAGGGTTTTGAGCATAGTAGTGATATTATCTGACATATATCTTAACAAGACCAGTTTGGCTGTTTTATAGTAAACCCTAGAAGGAAACAGTATAAGCAAAGTGAAGGATTGGAAGGCTTTTGCAATAATACGAGTGTAACTTGGAAGAGGACATTATGAATGAACATGATGGGAAGTGGTCATATTTGGAATATGTCTTTGATGTATAGCTTGCAGAATACACTGATGGAATGGCTATGAATATGAAAAAAAAGGAGGCAAATATGTCTTGAGCAAATGGAAGGTTAGTGTTACCATTAGCTGAGATTTGAAAGATGACAAGATAAAGGAGATATAAGTTTAGTTTTGGATATGTAAAATTGGAGATACTCAAGAGATAGGTAGACATGTCAAGTAACCAGGTAATGTGAGCCTGAACCCCAGGTAAGAGAGTTTGGATGAGGAAATTCAGTATGAGTGTTGTCTGTGAAAAGATAAAACTTAAAGCATGAGGCTAGATGAAATTGCCAAGGGAACAGGTGTAGATAGAGAAGAGAAGAGATCCATCTGAATATTAGTATACTCCCACATTAAGAGGTCAGGGAGGGAAGATAAAATCAACAAACACAGCTGTATTAGGGTTTTTCAGAGAGCAGAACCAATAGGAGTGCACCCACACACACACACAAACACACACAAGCACACACAAACACACACAAATATGATTGTGTAGGATGAGAAATCCCATAATCTGCTGCCTACAACCTGGAGACCCAAGAAAGACAGCAGTGTAATTAAAAGGCCTGAGAGCTGGAGAGCCCATCTTACAGATTTCAGTTTGTGTCTCAAGTATTGAGAACCAGGAGCACTGAGAACAGAAAGAGATCCATGTTTCAGCTCTTATTATTAGGAAGAGAGTTAATTTAATCTTCCTACTTTGTGTTCTGTTTAGCTCCTCAAGGAAGGAGCCCATACACATTGGGAAGGGCTGTCATTTTACTCAGCTCAGGGCCATCATTTTACTCAGCCTACCAATTCGACCTCACAGAGAACATCAGAAATAATATTTACCCAGCAATCTCAGCATTGTTTAGCCCAACCAAGTTGACACATACTAGTCACAGTGGCTTAGAATAGAAGCCAGTGTGGTAGGAGAAGCTAGTGTTTTTCTAAAAGCCAAGTGAAAAACATGTTTGAAGAGGAGAATGAGATTAACTATGTCAAATTCTGAGAACTGACCTTTGGCTTAGCAATGTGTGTGTGTGTGGCAGGGGGGGGCATTGGTGTCATTGACAAGAGCAGTTTCAGTGGAGTAAACAAAAAGTGTTATAATAGATGAGGGAAGAATCAAGAAGTTTTGCTGCACAAGAGGGTAGAAAAATAGGACTGTAGCTAGAGGAGTGTATGAGATTTTAAGATATATTTCTTTAAGAGAGATTTTACAAAATCTGTGCTTGTAGGAATAATTTACTAAGGAAGGAAAAACAGATGAAGGAAGAGAGAGGGAAGAGACTTGCTGGAGCAATGCACTTGAGTAGGTTGGAGAGAGTGGGATCAAATGCATGATAAATAGTGACACTGTTTGAATGTACAATACTAGTAACATATACTAAATGTAAAGGCAATACCAAGGGAGATTGACAAGCTAGCTGGAGGATCAGGAAAGTTTTCTAAGGAGGGGATGGTTGAAATGAACTTTGAATGATAAGGAAGAATTTTTCAGGGAGACAATTCTAGTATAGACTATTGTGTGGTGATATGAGAGAACTTAGCATATTGAGAATTGGAAGGAGAAAAGCCAAAAAGGTGGATAAAAACTGGACTATGATGAACCTTATGTGCAATTAAAGAGTTTTAATTTTATCCTATATATTATAGAGCATCTTTAAAGGATTTAAAGTGGAAGAACATATATTTTATTTGATTTTAGAAATTCCACTTGTCATAATGTGGAAGATGGATTTAATTGGAGTAAATTCGAGCAAGGGATGATGAGCACTGAACTTGTAATATGTCAGAGTATAAGAAGAAAAGAGAGTTGATTTTATTATTGCATAGGAAGTGAATCTGACTAAATATAACCAAATAGCTGCTGGATGTTAACTGGACTTATTGTGGTGATCATTTTTCATTACTTTATACAAATATCAAATCATTATGTTGTATACCTGAAACTAATATAATGTTATATGTCAATTATACCTTAATAAATAAAATCAATGTGAAAATATATCTAATTAAATAGCCAATTAAATGACTAATTAAACATAGAAAGCAACTGAGAGAGGCAGAATCTAGGGTAATTCATAGATTTCCGGTACATGTGACAAAAAGTTGTAAAAAATATAGGTGGAAGAGACATTTAGGAGGGGATATGTCTGGTTTAGTTTTGTAAATATTGTAAGAGGAACCTTTGGGATATCAAGCTGGAAATGGCTGTTAGACAGAAATGTTAGTCTAGAACTCAGGAGTGAGCTCTGGCCTGCAGATACAAATCTGGACAGGCATCCCTGGCATATTACTGATGGTTGGAATTTGGAAGTAAATGGGTTAAGATAATGAAAATATCAGAAGAGAACAAGGCTGAACGCTCTAAATATTGCTACGAATATGCCAGTAGAATAAAATTCTGTTACCTAGAAACCAATTTAGCACGGCAGTTAACTAGAATCATATATGTGTGTGTGTGTGTGTGTGTGTGTGTGTGTGTGTGTGTGTGTGAGAGAGAGAGAGAGAGAGAGAGAGAGTAGATTTCAAGTCAAAATCGACGCTGTTTTTTATCCTTGTGACAATACAATGAAAAAAAATCTTCCTACGGATATATCTAAAGCATTACAACATTTCAATCATCAAAAACGACAATATTCATGTAATATACTTTACTTGCAAAAGCAGGTTGCTGAGTAAAAAATTTTATAAAGATTGTTATGAAGTGTAAGAAAGGCTTTTTTTTCAGTTAATTATGTCAATTCTTCATTCATTCATTCAATCAATCAATTGGTTCTCAATCTCTAAGGATTTTAGTTCACATTTTAGAGTGATATATCTCTATATACCTATATACCTTTTATATCACATCTGGCCAAATTATATTTTTAAAGAATATTATGTTAATGGAAGAACTATGTAATTCTTTTTCTGAGAAAATAGGAACAGTAATTTTCCACCTGTCTCACAGGCACACTGGCATGGCAGCATCTCTCAGCCTTCAGTAGTATTCCAAAGGTTAAACAGACTGCGAACAGCATTCATTTTGTGCTGTACAATTTTCTACTGTATCACAATTTTTACCAATTTAATGCCATATCCCTAGATTCTTAAAAATGAAAGAATTGACACATTTCACAGGCAACAAGAAAGCAGAGATTCTGGGAAACATCTCTCCTGCCTACTTTTCAATTTCTTCCATGGTGACAGGTGCTCCTTGACTCACTTAGCAGTCAGTCTTCAGGCCACTGTGGAAATGTAAAAAGCCTCAAGATTAATCCTGACACTTAGAACATGAGCAGACCTTGACAATCTCCTTTTTTTTTTTTTTTCCAGAAAATCCACTTTTTTTTTGGAATGACCCAGGTCTTGGCCCACTTTGTACAAATAGGATTTTGCTAGACTTACAACAAATGATCTTAGAAAATGATGCTAATACAACAGACACTTTCGGCATTTATTCCTTTAGTGACAAGGAAACAAATGTTGGGCTTAGTTCTCATATCTTCTGCATTGGCATTGGAGCTTCTTTCTTCTTTACTCTCTTGTGCAGCACTGGCATGCTGTGGAATTCCTTCAGTGTCTCCCAGGAGACTGCAAATCTATGTGCAGAGGCTTTTCTCCAGGATGGCTTCTTAATTTAGAACATATAGCAATGTCTCTTTTCTAAAGCGACAACGCCGGCCCTTTAACCTTTCATTCTTCATCCTACTTGCCTTCCTTCTCCCTGTAAATAATATAGTGTTCTCCAAGACCATGCTTCTTTTGGACTTCCATGTGATTCAGTGTGTAAAATGGGGACATGGCCTTTTAGAGCTGGTAGGAAAGTTAAAGGTCATGCAGTAGAGATACCTCATTTTACAGATGAAGAAACTGAAACTCAGAGAGCAAGAGCTGTGGCTCAAGTAGCATAGCCTGTTCAGTTGCAAAGTTTGGATTAGAATCTTATTTTCTGAATTTCAGTCCAGTTTTCTGTATACAACCCCACTGAAACAAAGTCATAACTTTACATGCTGTATATTTATGGGTAAAATGTTTTCTTTAGACGGTTTTTAGTGACCATTCTCTTTTTCTCTGATCTTCCGTCTTTCTGACAAAGGTGAGGGGCACAATGTTTTGCCTCTTTCCACACAGACCTTTTGGAACTATGTTAGTGTTACTCATGAGCATGGCCTCTGCAGGCGTGACGCAGTGGTGGGAGGGAAGCACGTTGAGAAGCAGTTAAAGAAGAACTCTATAAACCTAGATTTTGGAATGAGAGCATATTTCTCTTATTGAGAGATGTCAAATGTGACTTTTTGTAGAAGAGCTTTGAAAAGCAAACAAAAAATTACAAATAATTTCTTAAATATTTCTTTCAACATGAGAAACACATGAGTACTGATATACCATCCGATACAGATCACTTTTCTGACAGTGATGCTTTTCTAGCAGAAGGAAAACAAAGCAAAAATGGTTGCCTGAAGAATTGGTTATAAATTCATTAGTTATTTAGATATAAATTTATGCATTCAGAAATAAAATCCAGGAGATTTTAGAATGTTAGAATTTTAGAATTTCTTTCCTAAGAAGCTGGAGGACCAGAGATATCAAGAGTCAAAAAGCTAAGTTTGGGTCCTAGTTCTGCTTCAAGTATGTGAACTTGTGGTGGTCAGATAACCTTCACAACTCATATCTTCATCTAAAAATTGGCACTATTATCTGTGCTGCATGCATTTCAAATCTCAGAAGAGAAAATTTGAATAATGCATGCAAAGACCCTGAATCTCAAGAAAAAATAATCTATAACAGTGATACTAGTATAAAATAATAAACTATATTCAAAAGTATTTAAGATAAATTAAAATATTTCAAAGAAGATAATTCCTTTTTCTATACACCCTAGAGCACATTTCCCTGACTTTCTTCTCAAAAACTGTAGTACACTTTAAAAACCTTAACCTGCTATCCTGGCAGTCAGGGCCAATCCAGGTTTTGTGAGGAATGAAACATACAATTTGAGGGGCCCTCTTTAAGAAAAAAATACAAAGTTTGGCACAAAGGTGAATGAACATTCATTTATAAAGAGAAACCACAATAAGTTTTTTAAAAATTTCAAGCTAATGAATACCAGAAACATTATAAAATTCAAAAAATAACATCATCTTTTTCATTATTTATTGCCTGGTACAACTCTATAATCATGTTTATTAGCCATACTTTTTGGCTGCATGCTTTTCAATTGCATCTTCATATGATGACAATTTTATAATATCAATTTCTGTAAAGATAACTTGTATATAGAGACTTTTTTCTAGTATGGTCGATGGCAATCTCTTTTTTGTTATTGAAAGATGGGTTACAGAAGACATGTGACTTCATACACAGATGTTCTTGCTTTTTGAAGGACTATTATGGTTTAGGCCTTACAACACAGGAAAACTAATATATTCTAGTCCTTGTGATTTCCATCTAAAATAGTGTAGAGTGTATTTGTAATCATATATGCTGCATTATTATGTATATTCCTGATAGAAGGGAAATTTAATTTTGACTAGGCATCACTGAGAACCGAGCATACAATTTTACACATCTGATGACTAGAAGAATTTTTTCAGGCTAGCTTCTGGCTTTGTACATTTCAAGCCTCGTTTTTCCTCTTCTATCAATGTACTTCTGAAGTCAGAGGTCTCAGGACGTGACCCTATCATGATGTTATGTCTGGTCCTACATGTCAGGGTTAACTCAACAGGTCAGTTGTCAGTAGAAAAGTTCTTGGAAGTTATTCCACAGCAGGACAGTTAACAATAACTTCAACATGCAAGTAAGTGAGAAACATATAAATATAACCTAATAAACCCAAATAAAATGTATCCTTATTTCAACTTCCCATTAGCTGAATCCCTAAATCATTTGGGGGCCTCCAATTCATCAAAACAAGGGGAAATGTGCATTGAAGAGAAATTGGAGTGGAAAGAGAAAGCAGTATTAACTAACTGTAATTAAAATATCTTATTTAAATTGCATAAAACCATTGATCATATTAAAACATTATTGGTATCCACTCCTTGGGAAGGGCTTAAGTAAGTGAGGCTTCTAAAGCTTATGTGTCTTTTGCTTCTCAATGACCTTGCACCTCCCTGACAGAATCCCATCCTACAAAGTATGTGCTTTCTTTTCAGGTGCTGTGCCTTCATTACAAATTGCCTATATTTTTTTCCTAGGACTGCCATAACAAATTTTCACAAAATTGGTGGCTTAAAGCAATAGATATTTATTCTTTCACAGTTGTGAGTCCAGAAGTCTTAAATCAAGGTGTTGGCAGGGCCTCACTCCCTCTGAAGTATGAAGGCCAAGAATCCTTCCTTGTCTTGTCTAGGTTCTGTTGGCTCCACATTCCTTGGCTTGTGTCTGCATAACTCTGCCTCTTTTCACATGTTCTTCTTTTTGTGTCTGTCTTCTTCTCTCTCTTATAAGGACACATCACTGAATTTAAGGCCCCCTTGGATAATCCAAGATGATACTATCTCAAGGTCCTTTATGTAATTACATCTAGAAAGATCCTTTTTCCAAATAAGATTATATTCATGGGGTTTAGGTGTTAAAAATGGACACATATTTAAGTGGCCACCATTTAACTCTACTACACTTCCCATAACATATATCATTTGGGAACAGTCAGAATGTGGGCCCTAACATGTGTGATGCAGACTACCATTGTTTCTATATCAGTGTATTATTTTCTACTTTCCTGTCATTTCAAATTAATCTGTTTTCCAGATTTTAAGCCGGACTTCCAAAAACAATAACCAAATATTTTATACCCAATCTTTCTAAATCATTCAAAGTATAAACAAACTTTATTTTTATGATTCAATATGTCATAACCTATGAATCAAGGGCATACAAGGACAAAAGAAAATCTAGTGTGTATTAGGAATGGCTAATCCAATTATAAAGGCAATAGGCAAAGCCAGTGGCTTTAAAATGTTGTGTATTTTCATGCTGCAGAATGTGTTCCTCTATGGAAACGTTTATTAATAAGAGATATAAGTGCAGATTTGTTCTCTAATGGATGTTATAGGGTAGTACTATCTGTCTGTTTCCACAGAATCTGTGACTTAAGGCTACACTAAAACAAGTTTATGAGACCTGCAGGCGAGCTCAGTGGCAAGATTACAGTCAAATCTAGGGATATATTACCAGGATGTGAACACTCATGAAAAATAATAATTGCAGAATAGCATTAGGATGTGCACTGAAACATTCCCTTCTGACATCCTCTGAGCAATTCATCTGTAGCATGTTTTTACTGGATCAGTCTTCACAGCCAGGTAGAAAGGTAGAATGAAGATTATGTGTGGTCAGGTGCGATAAAGAAGCAATGGGCTCCCTAATGCTTGCCTTTCATCAACTCTACTAATTGGCGACTGTGAATATCTTATTTTCATAAAGCCAATTGTTCACAAAAATCTCCCAGGTTTAAAAAAAGTTTTAAAGATGCTTTGTTAATCTTTGTCAGACTATTTTCTCTATAACAGTCATGCTTTAAAATGTAAGCATTCCGTGTAATCATTTGTAGGTTCTGTGCACAATGAACATAATTTGGCTAAAAGATACAGGAATCTTAGAACAGGAGGTATTATAAAGTCAATTACTTTAGTTTTTTTTCTTCAGGTTTTGCACCTGTGCTTCATTATTTATAAAGATCATCAACAATACATTAATTTTATTTTGCAATAATATTATAATCTTACTACTATATAGAGCTTGAGAGCAAAAACCATATCTAGGGAGTTTATATTTCATTTATATATTCATACATTTCTTATAAAAATATTTATGGAGCTCTTAATACATGCTAGGCATTATGCATAATTTCATATGGGGCAAAACAAGTTTAAACAAATTTATAAACCTTGAGTAATGAACATATCTGAAGTGGAGAAAGAAGAATTAAGATTCATTTGTCTTTATGCATTAAATATTTATTAAGTGCTTGTTGTATACTAGGCATGTATAGGTGTTAGGCATTGCTAAGGTTACAACCCCAAATAAGATGAAATACTTGGTTTTAGTCAGCTTACTCCCTGCTGGGTGGAGAGTGGGGAGTATCAAGACAGGACATCTTTAAGGTACAGAGTGTTAATTCCTACCACAGAGGTGTGCCCAGGGTGATGTGAGAGCACAGAAACAGGCATTGAAATCAGCTTGAGAATCAAAGATGTCCTTTTGGAAGAGGTGACACTAAGCTGAGTTTGGATGAATGAATCTGAGTTAGATCCATGAAGGAGTAGTCAGAACCTGGGTTGTCAAATGGCTCAAGCAAAGACATAGAGGTTTGACAACTTATCACCATGGTGAAAACACTGAATGTGGGAATTTTATAATTAATTTCTATAGCACTTTCCAACATAAATCTCACAAACTTGCCTTGGTAAAGTCCAGGATAAGATTTGCTACCAACAGAAATAATTAAGAGATTTGAAGACAGAGTAATAAATGGAAACAGCTTGCTAGATGGTGCAGTGGGAATATGGATGAGAATTAGGCGTGATAGCTATAGACTTTATAATCCTCACAATTTCTTTTTATGACGTAGTCAGACAGTGATGTTGGAGTCACTGTATGATGAACTTTCAAAAAGATGCACACATCAATATATACCTCAAGAAAATTGTCTACTAAATGGGCAATGTCAACTAAAAAAACAACTAGAATGAACTTTCTTACTGGTGTTTTTTCAAGGAAACAAGTTTTTCTTAGTATCACTTCTGAAAATACATGTAGTAGAGGAAAAAGGAGGATTAAGTCGTGTTGTGGACCTGAAATTGAAATGAATAAAAATAATCCTAACATTGTAAAATGCTCAAATACTAGAAAATATAATTGTAGCAAGATCATAACAACATTTTGCTGTGATACACGGCAGGATATAAATAAAGAAATGAAAAAAGAATGGCCGCAAAATGCAGACATGTGTAATTATCAGTATACATTTACATCTGAGTGCTCATTTGGCCAGTGTCTGACAAGGTTGTATAATGACTGCAGTAGAGAAGTTTGGTGCACAAGCTCTGCAACTGTCATTTATGACCTCTTACTTTACAAGGCTGTTGGGAGGTGCAATAAATATAAGAGAAATTTTACCCTGCTATATAGCCTGGCAAAATTAGGTGGTTTAATAGGTTAAGTGAGTCAGTGCTAAATCAATACTAAAATAGATGATTTGGGTTCATAGGCTGGTCAGTCAGTTTATTTCCCAGGCATAGATTGCCTTACAAAGAAAGCAATTAATATGCTCACCAAATCAGTAGGATACATTTATAGGCAAGAGGGAGCACTAAAAATAAATTTTCTTGTGGATGTCTACAGATTTTATTTGATAGGTACTCTTACCTGCATTTAAGACCAAATATAATCCATACTATGTTTTGTTCAATAATAATGATGAGCATCTCATACTTAATTGTAGGAATCACACAGTGTTCTCTTAAAGCCATTGTAAAATATTCAGAGAATCATAAATGGATGCCAGCCCAAATTCTTTAGCCAATAATAATATTATCTTAGGCTATTAGGACACTTCCAATTTTTATGTCACATGTTTTAAAAGATTCTGCCCTGCCTAATTCATCTGTATTTCACAATCATGTTCAAACCAATCAAATTGGACCTGACCTAAAAGCTGCAGGACACAAAAAAATGAATGTCTTGTACTTGGAAAATAATGACTAAATAGCACAGGATCATATCTTATCTGTGCCTCTAAGTAACAGAGAAAGTGACACAGAGCTGGTAACATTTTAGCAGTCTTAAGAAACAAAAGAGGAGAAGACATTCTAGAACACAGGAACAGCATCAGCAAAGACCCTAAGTGTGGATGGACCATAGGGTGTATATGTGAGAGGGGTAGAGGTGTGGTTGAAAAATGCCCATGAGTCAGATGATGAATGGGTTGCCTGCTGCGTTTAAGTTTAGATTTTATCTTGCAGTTGTTGGGATCCATGGGACTTTTAGCAGGGGAACAATGTGAATTGTGGTGATCTGTCAGAGCTTGATGTCTCTGGAGAGAACTTTGATTAAACCTCAATGAATTAACTCCTGCAAAACAATGTTAACCACGTGCAACAGGGGTTGCATGAAGTTTCTAATTCACATTTATGGACTTGTATTGAGGTAGTTACTGATAAACATACTTACATCTATTATTTATTACTCTCAATAATTCTAAAGGAGTGTATTGTAATTCCCTTTACTGATGAAAAAATTGAGAATCAAAGTGATTAATTTTCTCGTGTGAGGTCACAGAGTCAGTCAAAGTTACACTGAAGAGATTGGAATCATGATTCAATGAGGCTAGTTTCAGGATTTAACTTCCAAGAACAGCTTTGTTCTGATTCTCTGCAGAAGTTTGCCAAACCTTCCAGCTAGGTACTTCAGGTTGCTGATGCTCAGTTGTAACCTTCCTTATAAGCTACACATTATTTCTATGTAGAAAAGTAGAGTTGCACACATATTATATTTATATTTTAATTCATAGAGTATCGACGGAGAAAATAAATATTGTTTTAGAAGTTTAATTATTTACTATGGACTTTGATAAATTTGTAGTAAACTGTTTTCCCATGCAACAGCATGAGAAAATTTTCCTAAAGAATTTTATATAATGTGGATATAGAAAAGCAAATGGCAAGAGAAGCCTAAAGAAAGTTTTAAAGAATGAAGTTATAGTTCTAGAAATTTTCTTTTCTTAAAATGAGAATGAAATTTGCTTATACTCTAAAAACGTTTTTAACTTTTATATATATTTTTTAAAATTAATTAATTTATTTTAATTAGTTTCAAGTATACAGTACATTGGTTAGATATCTATATAGTTCATAAAATGATCCCCCACCCCCAATTGCTCCTCCTTCCCCTGGTCCTCCACCTAGCCAACATATTAATGTTAACTGCATTCCCTATGCCATGCTCCCCATCTCTGCAATCATCTATTAACTACTAATTTGTAGTTCTTTAAACTTTCAGCCCATTCTCCCAATCCCCCAACCCACCTCTGTTCACCACCAAATTGTCTCTGTACTTGTGCTTCTCTTTTTCATTAGTGTGTTCTTTTTGTTCCTTAGATTCAGCATATAAGTGAAATCATATGGTATTTACCTTTCTCTGTCTGACTTACTTCACTCAGCGTGATAACCTCTAGATCCATCCATGTCATTGCAAGTTGTAGGATTTCATTTTTGATAGCTGAGTAATATTCCATTGTATGAATATTGTATATATGAACCATAATTTCTTTATCTAATCATCTGTTGATGGGCATTTAGGTTGCTTCTATATCTTGGCTATTGTAAATTGTGCTGCCATGGATATTGGGTTGCATAGATCTTTATGAATTATTGTTTTGGTTTTCTTTGGATAAATACTCAGAAGTGCAATTGCTGGGTCAAAAGGTATATCCATTTTTAAGTTTTTGAGAAGCCTCCATACTATTTTCAATAGCAGCCATACCAATTTGCCATTCTACCACGAATGTATGAGGGTTCCCTTTTCTCCGCATCCTATCCTGCACTTGTTTTTTGTTTTATTGATGATAGCTATTCTGACAGGTGTCAGATGATATCTCATTGTGGTTTTAATTTGCATTTCTCTGATTATTAGCCACCTAGAGCATCTTTTCATGTATCTATGAGCTATCTGTATTTCCTCTTCTGAGAAGCATCTGTTCAGGTCTTCTGCCATTTTTTAATTGGATTGTTTGTTTTTTGTTGCTGTTGAGTTGTATGAGTTCTTTACATATTTTTGGATATTAACCATTTCTCAGATGTATCATTAGAGAATATTCTTCCCAATCAGTCACTTGTCTTTTTGTTTTGTTGATGGTTTTCTTTGCTATACAAAAACTTTTTAGTTTGATGTAGTTTCATTTGTTTATTTTTTCCTTGTTTCCCTTGCCCAAGGAGATATATCCTATTACTATTAGCACTATCAGAGAGTTTATTGCCTATGTTTACTTCTAGAAGTTTTATGGTTTCAGGTTTTACATTTAAGTCTTTAGTCTGTTTTGAGTCTATTCTTGTATATAGTGTAAGAAGGTGGTACAGCTTTTTTTTTTGCATGTATCTGTCCAATTTTTCCAACACCATTTATTGAAGAGACTGTCTTTACCCCATTGTATATTCTTACCTCCTTTGTCGTATATTGAGTGAGTATGTAGGTGTGGATTTATTTCTGAGTGCTCTATTCTGTTCCGTTGATCAATGTATCTGTATTTATGCCAGTAGCATGCTATTTTGATTACAGTAGCCTTGTAGTATAGTTTGATATCAGGTCATGTGATACCTCCAACTTTGTTTTTCTGTCTCAGGATTGCCGTGGCTATTCAGGGTCTTTTATGGTTCCATATAAATTTTAGGATTATTTGCCATTGGTATTTTGATAGAGATTGCATTGAATCTATAGATTGCTTTGGGTAGTATGTCCATTTTAATGATGTTAATTCTTCCTACCCATGAACACGCTATACGCTTCCATTCATTTGTATCTTCTTCAATTTCTTTTTTCAGTGACTTATAATTTTCTGAAAATTGGTCTTTTACCTTCTGATTAATTTGATTCCCAGGTATTTTATAGTTTTTGATGTAACTGTAAATAGGATAATTTTCTTACTTTCTCTTTCTGAAAGTTCATCATTGATATATAAAAATGCCACAGACTTCTGAATAATAATTTTGTATCCTGCTACGTTACTGAATTCATTGATCAGTTCTAACAGTTTTTTTGGTGGAATCTTTAGTATACTCTTTATATAGTGTCATGGCATTGGCAAATAGCAAGAGTTTTTACTTCTTCCTTCCAAATTCAGATACCTTTTAATTCTCTTTCTTGTCTTATTGCTGTGGCTAAGACTTGTAATACAACATTGAAGAGGAGTGGTGAAAGCGGGCATCCTTGTCTTGTTCTGATATTAAGGAAAACGCTTTTCGCCTTTCTTCATTGAGTATGATGTTGGCTGTAGGTCTGTCATATATGGCCTTTATTATATTGAGGTATGTTCCCACTTTGCTGAGAGATTTTATCATAAATGGCTGTTGGATTTTGTCAAACATTTTTTCTGCATCTATTGACTTGATCATATGGTTTTTAACTTTGAATTGTTGATGTGGTATATCACATTAATTGATTTGCAGATATTGTACCAACCTTGCAACCCAGGAATAAATCCAACTTGATCATGGTGCATGATATTTTAATGTATTGCTGAATTTGATTTGCTAAATTTTGTTGAGGATTTTTGCATCAATGTGCACAGGTATATAGGCCTATACTCTTCTTTATTTGTAATGTCTTTGTCTGGTTTTGGAATCAAGGTAATGGTGGCCTCATAAAAGGAGTTAGGGAACCTTCCCTCTTCTTGAATTTTTTAATAGTTTGAGAAGAATAGATGTTATTTATTCTTTAAATGTTTGGTAAAATTTGCCTATGAAGCCATCTGGTCCAGGACTTTTGTTTTTTGGGAGGTTTTTGATCACTGATTCTATTTCATTGGTGATAATCAGTTGGTTCAGATTTTATGTTTCTTCTTGATTCCGTCTTGGGAGATTGTGTTTCTAAGAATGTGTCCATTTCTTCCAGATTGTCCAATTTGTTGGCATATAATTGCTTATGGTATTTTCTTGTGATCCTTTGTATATCTGTGGAGTCTGTGGTTATTTTCTCCTCTTTATTTCTGATTATATTTATTTGAGTCCTCTCTTTTTTCTTTGATGAGTCTAACTAAGGGTCTGCCAATTTTGTTTATCCTTTCAAAGAACCAGCTCTTGGTCTATTAATCTTTTGTATTGTTTTTCTAGACTATATTTCATTTACTTCTGCTCTGATTTTATTATTTCTTTCTTCTATTTACTTTGGGATTTGTTTGCCATTTCTTTTCTAGCTCTTTTAAGTGTAAGGTTGGATTGTTATTTGAGCTTTTTCTTGTTTCTTGAGGTATGCCTGTATTGCTATGAATTTCCCTCTTAGGACTGCTTTAGGTGTGTCCCATAGATTTTGTCATTGTGTTTTATTTTCATTTGTCTCAAGGTATCTTTTGATTTCTTCCTTGATCTCATTAATAACCTATTTATTATTTAATAGCATGTTATTTAGCCTCCATGTGTTCGTGTATTTTCCAGTTTTTTTCTTGTATGATTTCTAGTTTCATACCATTTTGATCAGTGAAGACTGTTGATATGATTTCAGTCTTAAATTTACTGAGACTTGATTTGTGTCCTCACACTTGATCTATCCTAGAAAATGTTCCATGTGCACTTAAGAAGAATGTATATTTTGCTGCTTTAGGGTAAAATGCTCTGAAAATATCTATTAAGTCCATCTGGTCTAGTGTGTCTTTTAGGCCCATTGTTTCCTTGTTGATTCTTTGCCTGGAAGATCTATCTGTCCACTGATATCAACGGGGTATTAAAGTCTCCTACTATGAGTGTATTATTCTTGATTTCTCCTTTAATGGCAGTCAATAATTGCTTTATGAATGTAGGTACTCCTATGTTGGATGAGTATATGTTTACTAGGGTTATGTACTCTTGATTTATTGATCCCTTTATTATTATGTAATGCCCTTCTTTGTCTCTTATTATAGACTTTGTTTTAAAGTCTATTTTATCTGATATAAATATAGCTACCCTGGCTTTTTTTTTTTTTCATTTCTGTTAGCATGAAATATCTTTTTCCATCCTTTTACTTTCAGCCTGTGAGTGACATTTGATCTGAAGTGGTCTCTTGTAGTCAGCATATGCATGAGTCTTGTTTTCTTATCCATTTGGTTACCCTATGTCTTTTGATTGGACCATTTAATCCATTTACATTTAAAGTGATTACTGATAGGTACATTGTTATTGCCATTTTATTATTCATATTTGTTATTTCTATTTTCTTTTTTACCCCTTCTCTTTTTATAGAAGTCTCTTTAACATTTATTGTAATACTGGCCTGTTGGTCATGAATTCCTTAAGCATTTTCCTGTCTGGGAAGCTCTTTATCTCACTTTCCATTTTGATCAAAAGCCTTGCTGGTAGAGTATTTGTGGTTGTAGATTCTTGGTTTTTTCATAATTTTAAATATTTCTTGCCAGTCCCTTCTGGCCTGAAAGTTTCCATTAAAAAATTTGCAGACATTCTTATGGGGGGGGGGTACCCTTGTAAGTAACTATTTACCTTTCCCTTGTTGCTTTTTAAGGTTCTCTCTTTGTCTTTGATCTTTGGCATGTCAATTATGATGTGTCTTGGTGTAGGTCTGCTTGAATTTTTCTTGTTTGGGACTCTGTGCTTCCTGCACTCATATGTCTACTTCCTTTGCCAGGTTAGGAAAGTTTTCTTTCATTATTTCTTCAAATAAATTATCAATCCCTGCTCTCTCTCTTCCTATTCAGATACTCCTATGATCTGTATATATATTTTTTCTTTTATTTTGATTGGGTGTATTCTGATACCTTGTCTTACAATTCACTGATTCAATCTTCTGCTTCATTCAATCTAGTGTTGAATCCTTCTAGTGTATCCCTCATTTCAGTTATTGTACTCTTCATTTCTGTCTGGTTCTTTTTTCTTGTTTTTATGTTCTTTTTTATGCTTACTATCTCTCTGTTGATGTTCTCATTGTGTTCATCCATTTCCCCATAAGTTTGTTGAGCATCCTTATTTTGAACTCTGTCTCTGATAGGTCACTTGCCTTCATTTCATTTAGCTTATTTTCTGGAGTTTTCTCCTATTGTTTTATTTGTGGCATGTTTCTTTGTTTTCTCATTTTATTAGTTTCTCTGTGTTTGTTTCTATGTGTCAGGAATTTTTATTTAATCTCTCAGCCTTGGCCAGATGGCCTAATGTGGAAGGAGTCTCGCGTGGCCCAGTGGCGCACTCTCCCTCATCCCTTATGCCAGGGGCTCTGAATGTGATCTTTGTGTGGATTGTGTATGATCTTCTGTTGTCCTCAAGCCTTCATTGTTGTTAGTATATCAGTGGATGGGATTAATGCTCAGGCTAACTAATTGTGTGAAGGGTAAGAGTTGCTGTGTGGGGGCTGACCCTACTGAATATTATTTGCCCCAGCAGGCTTGTGTACTTGTTGCATCCACCCATTGTGTGTACTGCTAATGGGGCTATTTCAGAGTTGCTCTGTTGTTGTCTCATGCCAGCTTTCAGATGCATTGGTTTTGTGACCTTTTGGGAGGGGCTCCCCAGTAGGCCAAGGTCAGCCACTGCTTTTGATTGATCAAGACTACCTGGTGGGAACCACAAAGTGATCCACAGATGGTTATTGTCTATGGTGGATCCATAGATAAATTGCAAGAGACAATGCTATAGGCAGCAGTCTGGACATCCCCTGTCCCTGACTTATGGCAGTTTAGCAGAGGGACCAGTGCTCTTTAAGGCCTGATACTGCCTATTAATTTCCTGTACGTCTCTGAAACTGGATGAGCCTCTGGGTGATATGCATGTCAGGTGGCGCAGGGACCCTGTGAGTCTCCTCGGTCTATTGAGTAAATTTCCCCTGCCACTGCAGTGTCAGTTTACATGCCAACATTGTCTCTGTGGCTCCCTGTACAAGTTTCCACTTGTAGCAAGGTCAACTGTTGCCCACTCTGGGCCTAAATGTGCTACCCTAGAGCAGGGGCAGCTGCCTATCAATGTGCAGCAGGCACTTTGTGTACTGGATGGGGCAGGACCTCAAGGAGTGAAGGGCAGTCAGGCCAGTACAGACCCCTGCAATCCTCACAAGAGATATTGCAACTTGTATAGGCAGCAGTGGTCTGTCCACAACTGTTTTCCTCAAAATGCTCTCACTGGGCTAGCCAAGATTTGTTGCCTGAACTGACTGCATAACCCCAGAGCCAAATAGGGCACTAGAGGCTGCTTATTAATGGGCTGAGACCCTCTGTGGCTTGGGTGAAGAAGGGATCTCAGGGAGATAAGGGCCTTCAGGTCAATACAGCCTCAGTTTTGCTGCTACGTCTATGCCAGGGCATTCCTGCTGTGGTTGCAGATCACAGTCAAACTTGCTGCTGTCTGGGGCAGTCTCACAGACCCCTGTGCTCCCCAGACACAACATTGCAACTCTTGCAGACAGCAGAGGTCTGCCTGCAACTGATATCTGTGCAATGCCTGCCTTGGGCTAGCCAAATTTGTTGCCTGTGTGGATTGGGAGATCAAGGGAGGGGAAGGGTGGGGCTATAGCAGTTCTCTGTCAATGGGCTGCCTGGGGCAATTTGTGGGTAGGGTGGGGTGAGGTATCAGAGAGACAATGGCAGTCAGATCAATCCAGTCTCAGTCTTGCTGCAACTTTGTTAATAGTTCCTGCGTTCTTGCAGAAGTCTCTGATCATAGCAAGACCAGCTGCTATCTGGGACTGCCCATAGATCCCTGAGATCTGCCAAGTTGTGTTGGCAACAGTGACCTGCCTATCATATCTCAAAAATGCAGCTCACAGAGCTGGCCACCCGTTGGGAATGAGTGGTCCAAATTGGAGCAGGGTTGACAGTCCCCTGCAATAAAAGCCCTGGGAAATCTGCATTTTGTGTGATGGGCTCATCCTCTCTGGCCAGCCCTTTCTAATGACTTTGTGGGAGGAGTCTGCACAGTCAAGCTGGTGCACTCTGTAGATTGCCCAAAAGGGGGCTGAACTAAGGCACAGTGGTGGCTGCCCTTCCAGTCTTAGTTCTGGTGCTAGATAATGCAGGCTTTCCTGGTAAGAATTTTGTGGGAGCCTCTGGCCCACGACTGGTGCCCCGGGTGAGTGTTCACAGGTCAGAAAGCCTGTGCATGGGTCCTTCAAAGGGACTTCTAGGGTTTCAGTCTTCTTCCATTTCACCCAGATGGCTGGACTATCCCCTGGCTTTTACAGTCAGAGTTATTGGAATCTCATCTTCTCTGGGCTGGGACACTGGGTGGGAAACCCCAAATGAGACCAGGACACCCCTCTCCTTCAAGGCAATCTCTGAAGCTTCGCTCTCCCTCCCAATGATCCCACCCGTGGGTTCGAGTCTAGCCTGATTTGCAACTTTGCCCCTCCTACCAGTTCCTTTATATTATCAGAGGTAGGCATTACCATCAGCTGGACTTCAGGTGATTCTCCACGTTATTTTATAATTTGGTTGTAATTTCAATGTGGACCACAATTGATGTTGAAAAACAAAATTAAGTGTTGAAACTTCTACTCCTTTTCATATATGACCTGTGGTCAACCAGGTCCAAAAATAATTTCTTGAATTGATATCGGCTGGTCTGGACATATAACCATTGATATCAACATGTCTCAATGATCCAGGATCTCCTGAAGAAATGTGGCAGTCTCTTTGTTCACTGAAGAACGGACCAGAAAGCCCCTCATCACCCACTGTCCACAGCTGAAGAACTGGGCCCAGAATTTCTTCATAGGAAGAAAGGAATTAGTAGGAAAGCACGCAAAGCCTGAGTTTCCCTGGAATTAGCCCTAGAAAATTGCAAGCACTTGTAAAGTATATAATAATGCTTGTAAATAATAAATGTCAAACTCAGAATCTTTGTACTGAGTTTCCCCCTGAATTTGCTCTTTCCCTGGATATCTGAACGACTGTCTCTTCTGCCTTCTTCAGGTGTCTGTTCAAATGAGAAGCTTTCTTACCCCTGATACTTCCTGTCTTTATGCCAGGTTTTATTTAGTTTTTCCACAGCAGATATCAATTTCCAGCACACATATAATTAGTATTATCTGTAACTTTTTATCATCTATTTCATCTACTAGATCAAAAACTTAATGAGAGCATTTGCTTCCTTGGTTTTCTGATGAATTCTCAGATCTTAGAAAAATTCCTGACACACAGTGCATGTGAACTCAATATTTGTTCATTACATGAATGAATGAAAATAGGTACTGGGGCCAGAGGCAGACAGTAGCACTTATATAGCACTAGGAATCAAGGCAGTGCAAACTGGTCACAGGATAAACACCGGGTCCAAGAAACAGAACAGAGAGTCAAGAGATAGACTCATGCTTATTTGGAAACTATATAAAACAGAGTGCTATTGTACAATACTGGAGAATAAAGTGAACTATTCAGTGTACAGTACTGTGAAAATTGATTGTAGGTATAGAAAAAATCTTATACCACACTAGTTTCCAAATAAGTTCTAGGTAGATTAGATAGCTACATGTAAAATGAAAACTTTAATTTTTAGCAAAAATTATATTTATGATCCAGGATTATAAAATAATTTTTTATGTGACCCAAAGAACAAAAAATTATAAGATAGAAAATAATACATTTTACAACATTAAATATCTGTAGTCATCAATGACACCATAAATAAAAGTGAAATAATGAGCTACAAACTCTGTAAAGATACTTGCGACACATAAAGTTGGCAGTTAGCATTTAGTGTGTGTGCGTGTGTGTGTGTGTGTGTGTGTATACACACACATATATATATCTACACATTAAAGAGAAAATGATAACTCAATAGAAAAATGTGCTAATAGCAATACTTCAGAGAAAATATCTGAAAGAATGGTCATCCTGATTAACAGCTATGAAGAGGCAAATTAAAACCACAATAAGATGCTGTTTCGTGCCTACCAGTATGACTAAAATGAAAACTTTGACAAAATCAACTATTGACATTGACGTAGAGCATCACTACTATTCCAAATGACACTGTTTACGTAAATTACTATAAAATTTTTAGGAACTTTCACAATTATTAATAAGATGTTGCATTAATATTAATTTATATCAATGTTAAATAAAATATTGAATGCAATTAAAGATACACATCTAGCTCTTCTTGCCTGTCTAGCCCATGAAAGTTTAAATTCTCCTGCTGCTTAATATTATACATAGCTATAAGTCTTTCATAGGCCAACAAAATGTGAGTAGAAGTGACATGTGTTGTTTCCAAGTCAAGTATATAAGTGCTGTTACAAAATACTCCATGCACTCTCTTGCTCTGCAACAGGAACCATGTGAGCACTTGGTGCTATAGAGTTACTATAAACCCAAAGCATTCTGAATACTGAGCCTATAGCTGGAGGATAGCTCACCTAGAGCCTGGAGCATTACTTGGACAGCAAAATGTGTGAGCAAGTCCTTAACTGCTGTGTGTTAAGTAATTGAGATTTTAGAGTTATTAGTTGTTGCAGCATAACTAGTTTGTCTTGACTGATAGTTCCTATGATCCAGAAATTCTGTCTATATAAGGTACTGTATGAAAACTTTTGTACATGTACATAAGGAGACATGCATAATGAAGTTTAAATAGCAAATATTTTTAATAGCAAAAATCTATAAACAATCTAAAAGTCCATCAACAGAAAGAAAAAAATGTGGTATAGGCATACAAGGGAATGAAGTAGTGAAAGAATAAACTGGAGTCACATGTATCAGTAAGAATGAAATTAAAAAAAATAATTTTAACCAAAAGAAGGAGTCGAGAAGCATACATGTGGTAGTATCCATTCTATATACATTTAGATCATGTAAACACATGATAAACAATACTATATATTACTTAGGTACAAATATTTGCATTAAAATGACAAAAATACGTAGAGGTGTTAAACATCAAATTCAAGAGAGTGGCTCTATCTGAAAGACTAAAAGAAAGGCGATTAAGGAAGGGTTCACCATAGGCTTTAATTATAGTGAAGATATTTTATTTCTGAAGTTGAGTGGAGTAGATGGGAAGTTGTATGATTCTCTATAATTTTTGCATATCTTAATATTATTACTAATAAAATATTTACCATTTATAAAATAACAAAATATGCAAGTAACTGTAGGTTATCTTACAGTCAATTATGTACTATGGGCTGATTGTTTAGAAAATGTAGACATTTTAGGAGATAAATATACTCCAAGTAAGAAAGGCTCAAATATAGTTAAAGATAGTTCATATGAAAAGCACTCCAAGTTCTGTTAATTGACAGTGTATGGAAATGGAAGTATAAATTAAGAAAGTTTATGAGACTTTTAGAAGAGTAACTGATTTGCATTCTGATAGGTGGATATAATCCATATGTATTAATCAAGTTAGGCAACCTGATATAAAAAATAACTCCCAAAATCAATAGAAATGTATTTCTTGCTAACACCTATTCAATTTGGGTATATGGCAAACGGACTTCTATGAAGAAATTCAGAGACCAAAACCTCTTCCATCTTGTGGCTTTGACCTCTTCTACATCCTCCTAAGTCCTTTCCTTTCAGCCAGGGGAAGGAGAAAGCATAAAGGGGTCAGGTGGATTTTAGAGATCAGCCTTGAAGGTTGCATATACTTTCACCATATTTCAGTGATCTGTTATTAGAAATAGTCACGTTTGAGTTTAAAGGAGGCTAAGGAGAGAGTAAAGTTAAGTTCGTTGCATGTTTAACCAGGCTTAGTCACACCATATTTATTATAAATGGTGACATTGGATCATAAACAAAGGATTAGATTCTGATCATCATGATAGATTATCCAACAATCCGAATCAGTATGCATTAGAACACTAGTCAATCGGAGCCAACATGATAGTTTTTGAAAGAATTGTGGGCTTGATATTGCAAATAAACCAAATGTACCATCATGGAATATAACCTTTATTTATATATATTTTATATATCAGTATAGTTTTATTTTAGTACATTGAGTATCTACCATCAGTTATCTTTTTAGTGCTTAGGGCCTCTGAAGAAATGCACCCTTACCTTAAACCTTTCTGGGCTGGTATTTATCAGAAAAGTGCTAACTAGCTATGCTATGAAGGGCTGCAGTGAGGCATCCAGCACGGCATCCAGCACATTAGATAGGGAGAGGCAGGAGCATCAGCAGAGTGACAGCAGGGAGTATTGAATGTGAAGTTTTGAAATTTGGCCAGGTCTTGGTGCCAACTTTACTAGTCACGAAATTGTGAACAAGTACTTTTATCTAACTGTATAAAATTTATTCTGCAATAGAATGAGGAGACAGGACTCATTTTCTAAGGTCCTTTCCAGTCCTAAAGACAGTCTATCTGTCTAAGTTAGGCACTCTAGCTATAATCCTTCCTACATTACAAACAGAAATTCAATAAAATGTGGCTCTTTCTGAGAAAAGCCAATGGACAGTTAGCAGGTCCAAAAGACAGATCTCACTTAAGCGGCTTTGAGCATGGTTGACTAAATTACTTTTTTCAGAGTATGCAATGAAGAAAGGACAAAAATTTTTTAGTTACATCTGCACATTTCTATAGTAGCACATTTCAAAATTTCTAGAATCATTTTCCATTTCATATTATTTAAGCACTTTTTGTGATTTCTTTTTCTCTAACCACAATGTCTCATCAACATTTATTTTGCTTACTTTACCTCCTAAAGTATAAGTTCAATGAAGGCAGAAGTTTTGGTCTCTTTTCTTAATGTTTCATTCACAATACCTAGAACAGTACCTGGTATATGGTAGAATAGTTACTAAATAGTTATTGAATTAATAAATAAATTACAAACTTATGGAGACTTCAGAATCATCAGGAGAGTTTTCAAGGAGGCAGAGATGAACACTTTTTGCAGTTTAGATATTGAAGGTCTGTTAAAGAACAGTAAGCTGAGTTTTGTATTGCATTTCTAACTCATGGAAAGTAAATTAGGCCTGGAGAAGGATCATACCCTTTAGGGGGAAATTTTTTATAAATTTGAAACTTTTTCACCTCATCTGGCATTTTTTAAAATTGTCATAAAAGATGGGTAATCATATGAAACTATTTCAATAGGGAATATTTTAACAATATTTAAATAGATGATTAACAGAGTTTTGTTTATAAGTTTCAAGCAGAATTTTTATGAGGAATCTAATACAATTCAAAAGTAGCAAAGACAATTCTCAATCTGCTGAGTATAAAGTAAGGTAACAGTACCACACATGTTTCCGCATTTTCTACTTCAAATCAACATCTAATTATCAATGTTTATATATTATTCCAAGTTCTCATTCATCTAACTCTAGACTACTATTTAATCATGATGGATTGTGGCAGCAACATCGTTTGTGGTGCAGGCTATGATCTGCTATGATTCCTATGCAAAATTATTATGATGAATCACACATGTCAATGATTTTTGAATGAGACAAATCCAAAACTAATTTGCTATCTGAGATCCAGATGTAATTGGCTATGTATCATAAATCTTCCATGAAAATATTCCTCAGTTCATTTTTGTCAGCAAACAAAAGTGTTCTTCATAGTTCACTCCCCAAGAAAAACAATAGAGTATAATGAGAAGGGAAGAAAGAAAATGCAGAGTTGACTTGAATATAAAAACAGAAAATGCCTGGATCAAACTGGCAGCACATATGAATCTCTGTTATCAAAATTGTAAATTGCATGTCTCCATTTTTGGTCCAAGTATTCAATACCTTAAGATAGCTATAAAATATTTTATCTTTACCCTAACCTGTAGAAATAAAATTGCTTACAGAATGCTCTAGAATTTGAAAATTACTTGTACTTACTAATTTTGAAATAGATGGAATTTCAATTACAAAATATTGAGGGGCACAAAGGTGGAATTCCTTATTGTAATACAGTGAACATAAGATTCAAAATATTTGTTCATTAGAGGAAGTCTTAACTATTAACTAAGTTTGGTACAAATAAAGCATAGACTATGGTTTCAAACCACATAGAGTGCAGTAAACTTCATACCAGGCATATTAATTACAGCACCAACATTGGGAAGGGGTGTGTGTGTGTGTGTGTGTGTGTGTGTGTGTGTGTGTGTAATCTATAAAATGTGTACGCTTGTTTGAAATGGAAAGTACTTGAGAAATTCTGCATGGGTATAAACCTAATATTCCTATCTTTAAAAAATGATTTAAAATGCTTCTTTTCTCAATGGTGGGTCAGTAACTTCTTCCCCTACATATGAAGCATAACACTCTTCATTATGCAAATTTTCAGCACCAATATTCTTTCTAAGTATATGAAAGAAGGCATTTTGACCAATCAAAACTCAGAAAGTGTAAATAGAACCTTTCTTAGAGGAAAATCAAATCTTCTCAGAGATAAATGCATCTAATCACAAATTTCATTTATTTTCTCCATAATACATTCCTTTGTGCTATTCTTCATCTAATACATGCCTCTAAACTAACCTCACATAATAACATTATTAGTAATAATTAGCACTAATATAGTACATTCATCTCTAAAGTACTCAACACATGTTAAATAATTAATGCATATTGAAAGAAGTCAGCAAAAGTACAGAATTTCCAAATTCTTGTGAAATGAGCAAAATATTTTATTATTAACTTTTTGATGATATGGTTTGCTTAATCTGTTTTTTAAAAATATATTTTACCTGACATGTAAGAGGATTAATATTCACTGTAGGGATGTATATGAGCCTATAACTGGCTTTTGTAGATGATTTAATGCTGGAGTTAAGGCTGAGGCTTTGATAACTGCTGGAGCCATTTATGATCTCATATACTACTCCGCTGTGGAACATTAGGACTTAAATAACAGAAACTTTGTGCTTTTACTGAAAAGAAGAAAAATAAAAAAAAATTCCCTTTCAGATGAAGAAAAAAATACATGTAGAGAAATTTATGAAAATGTCATAAATATACATGAGTAAAATTATATTTAGTGAAGGTTCTGTGGTAGATTTGGGAACCAGGGTATCACTTGACACCTGTCTGGGTAGCCTTTGGATGGAAAATTTATAAAGGGAGATTTCTTTTACCTATGGGCATAAAAAGTGCACTGGGTTTATAATAGGCCCTGACATTTAGTCACAACTATACAGAGAACTGTAGGTTTTAACACACAAAGTGACTTGATGCTTACGGTGTCCATCTGTTTATATTGAACATGGTCTCCCTCAATGGGCAAATGTGGCTAAAGAAGTGCCAGACAACAACAACAACAATAATGACAAAATGTATATTGCTTTAAAATATATCTAGTAGCATGCAAAGATGATTGCTTCTTAGGTCGTCACTTAAAATTTGTTCATTGGACTTTTAATCCTTGTTTTTTCTTTTTTCCTCCTGACCTTTAAGCATCTACTGCTGAAATATATTTCTCTGATAAAAAAAAAAAAAAGCCTAAGAGGAAGATCTACATGAGTGTGTGTAATAAATAATCCATAATATTTCCAATCAAGTTGATGGAGAAGGTAAATACTGTGTTTGCCTCCTCACAACCAAATCAAAATTATAGCTAAACAAACACTGTTGAAAATTGCCTGAAGTCCAGCTGAACAGAAGTCCTATGACTAAGGACTTACAGAAAGGGCCACCTTGAGACTGGTAGGAGGGATGGAGATGCAGAATGCACTGGTCCCACACCTGAGTTTGGTGGTTGAAAATTGGGAGGGATATCTCAGCTGCAGAGGTCCCATCCCCATGCAGGGCTCTCCAACCTAGGGTTCCAATGCCAGGAAGGAACGTCCCAACAAAGTCTGGCTGTACATCAGTGAATATTGTGGCTGAATGAGATACTAGGCATTCCTCATGGAGGGCCCATGCATGGACTTACTAATGATCTCACTCTCTCTGGGCTTCAGCACAGGGACAGCAACTCAAAGGGTGAAAGGAAAATATGGGGAGAAACTGAATTCCTGGTTTCAGGGCAAGAGCTGGAGGGGCAGCTTTCTTCCAGACAGAAGTGCTGGCAAAATCCTTTATTCCCTGCTGAGCCCTCCCACATTCAGCAGGCATGTGCAGATGGCCATCACATCTGTGGCTAACACTGGTTACCCCATCCTGGTGATTCCCTGAGATCCTCCCCGACTCTACTTTCGGGCCACCCAAGCCACTTCCAGTGGCTTTTCCATACGAATGGCCTGTCTTAGCTTATGCTGAGGACTTTCCTAAAACCTCTCGATGGTTAACAAAACCCAAACAAGCAGCATCTGGCACTGGTGTGCCCTGCACTTCTTACGAAGCAGCCCCGAGCCTGGCACTAGTGGCAGACAGCCTTGGTTCGTGGCTTGGACTGTCAAGGCACCTCCTAGCCCAGTGTGGGTGGAAGCCATCTGCGGGTTGTTTGATGGCTCATGCCAGATGGCCCCAAGCAGGACACAGGCTGAGGTTGAACTGGACCTGTGTCAGGGCTCCTGCCGGGAGGCTCTGGGGCTGGCATGCTTGGTGACAGGCTTCTGTCCGAGCTGGAGTGTTTATAATAATAATTACAATAGTAATAATAACAATAGTTAATAGTATTAAATTTTCTACACATATTGTCTCATTTACTTATTATAACCATTTTATCAATAAATTTTTATGATTATTCTTATTTTTTCAGATGAAAAAAAACTGAGATTTAAAAACTTTAGTAAGCTCCTAAGTGAGAGGAGACTCAGCTCTAAACCTAGTAGGTCTGATTCCAGAGCTCAGACTTTTATGACCATGACATACCTCAGCAATCAGTGTTTCTGTGCTCATATGCACCACCCATTGACATACACTTTGCATGTATCTGTCATTATAAAAGTCTTATATCTTAATTATAAAAAAGGAGTACCAGTGAGCAAGGAGAATTAGAGTTCATATTCATATTTGTCCAATGCCCAAACTTGTGCTTGTCCTAAATACACATAAGTAGTTTTAAAATTTCACCTTTGGAAGAGACGGCTGCAGTCTCCAGTACAGACCTCTCACTTTCACATGCACTGAGGAAAAGTGATCTACAAAATGTTCCACAGTAATGTAGTGTCAGAGTTCAAATGAGAATTCTTTTATTTTTGTTTCCACAGCTGGTAGCATTTTTTTCTTCAAGATCCAAAATAGAAGGGTTTCTGGATGAAGAAATAACAATTTGGGTTGCTCCAATCCCCAATATTTTTGCACTGATATACATGACAAAAAAAAAAACATTGAATTTAATATCAGGGAATTAATAATTAAAACTCAGTACTGCTAATCTAATAGCTACACCTAAGTGTTCTAATATGTAATCAAAGATAGTCAAGCGATTCACCAGTATGATTACATTTTAATATACTAATGGCTCCCATTTTTTTGCGTGCTTATTACGTGTTAAGCATTGTATTAACTCAGTCTTTATAGCAATCATACAGCTTGAGCACAATTATTATTCTCATTTTATAGATGGGAAAACTAAGGCACAGAGAGATTAAGTAACTTGCTTGATGTTACCAGTGGATTAATGTTGGAGCCACTAACCCTGGCTGTCTGAGAGCACACTCTCTCATTAATTTGTCTGAAACTGCCTCTTGAATATATTTCTAATGATTTTAAGCAGCAATTGGAAATTTAATGCCAAAGAATTTCTCCTGGACCAAGAGAATATGCAAAGATGTTTAAAAAGCTATACATAAGCTTAGATACGCATCTAAGAAGGTGCTTTAGATGGTCTGAAAATGATATCACCTAGGTTACTATCTGGTGCCTAATTTAATCAATGCTGTTTGATAAAGATGGATGTTTCAAATTAGAAATAATATGCCTTCTAGAGTAACACTGAGTTATTCTAATAGCTATCTGTATAGGAGAATTAACACTCACAAAGTAAATTTCTTTCTTTTCATTCAGATATTTTGATATCGTAAAACCATTCCTTCAGTTTCTCTGATATATCTAAATTATGAGGAACAGTGATGTGCATTATCATTAGCTATTAACATATGCATTGTTATTTTTATAGACTAATAGCCAAAGGTATATCTACAGTTGATGTTCATTTGTAACCAGTAAAGTAATTCTCATTTTTTTATATAGCCCTTTTCATTGCAAAGTGCCTCATTGATCTCTCATTTTTAAATAGGAAATTTCCTGCAGTAAAATGGTAAGGATGTAAATTTTATTCCACAGGCAGATGTACAAAAATCATTGATATTCTAGTTAACATTAACTCCATTCTGCAAATAATTCGTGGGGTGGCTTTGCTTAAATGACAATGCAAATGGCAGTCTTATACAGATGCTCACCACTTCTCTGTAGCTAAGTAGGATGCGAGTGTGATATGTATACATATAAGTATTTCCCCCTGAATAGCGAATTTTTGCTTCTCAAACATACACTCAATAAATATAGTGCATTGGCAGAATTTGGTCAAGTAGAAAGTTAATTAACCCCTGATATGCCTTCCTGACATAACAGGGGAGTACAGTAAATCCAAGAGTAACATTATTTTAATCTTTTAATAGATGTTACTTGGTATATGAATATGTGGTTATCAGTTTTGTTTTGTTTTTTGCCACAAAAATCTAATAACAAAAGACACAGAGAATCATTGGCCCATTGGCCCTTAACAATAAGCCTTTATTAAATTCACACTTCTGAGGTGGTCAGCAGGTGGTTCTGCTAGCTTTGGTGGGACTTACCTCTATTTTTGGATTGCAGGCTATTAGACAATCTGGAGGGCTTCAGCTGGGATGACTGAGTCAGCTTGGCTCTGTTCTACATCTCTCATCTTACAGGCAGGCCTAGGCATGTCATCTCATGCTGATGGCAGAGAGCAATAGTAAGAGAGAGTGCAGTTGTACTAGAGCATTCCAAGCTGCTGCTGCTGCTGCTGCTGCTGCTGCTGCTGCTGCTGCTTCTTCTTCTTCTTCTTCTTCTTCTTCTTCTTCTTCTTCTTCTTCTTCTTCTTCTTCTTCTTCTTCTTCTTCTTCTTCTTCTTCTTCTTCTTCTTCTCTTCTTCTTCTTTTTTGCTAGCAACTCATCGGTCAAGCTATGAGACATGGCCAAGCTCACAGAGGGGAGTTTTATCAATCCTTTTTACACCTGCCCTAGGAAAGCTTTGAAAAGTTACATAGCAGAATGTTGTATATACAGGAGGGGAAAATGGGTCTATTAGCATAAGTTAGTACAGTTTTAACTCATATTTTCAATTATTTAATAATTTATAATATGTAAAATTTGCTTATCTCTATTCTACCAAACACTTCCCACCAAATATTATCCAGTCATAGCATTAGTCTCACTTGTCCAAAATTTTATAATTGTCAACAGGTTTGGAAGCGGGTTCTCATGATCTAGAGAACTATAAAATAAAAAGACAAATTATCCATCCCCAAACACTCAAATTATGTCACAGATTATATCTGTAAAGATAGTATCAGTAATACTTCTGGTAGAAACTAACTACTATGTTATAGGTAAGCCAAGTCCACATGGGAAGACCATGTGAAGATGTTACACTCAGTAGATCCAGCTAAGGTCTCCACCAGTGTCTATCCCCAGATATCTTAGTAAAACAAACCTTTAGAAAATTATAGCCCCTGGCCTTCAAGTCTTCTAGATGAGATGCCAGAGAGTGTTGTGTAGAGAGATGCTGTCTCCACTATTTCTAGTCTGAATTTCTGAACCATAAAATCAATAAACACAAAGGTTCTCTCTTTTTTTTTTTCCTACTGCTTGGTGAGGGAGAGAATAATTACAATACACACTTTCATATGAATAAAGAAAATAGAAGGTACTGTAGCAGTCACTAGTCCACATCAAGTCTGAATCCTTCCAGGCAAAATGTTATCAGATTTTCCTACCCTGAAATGGAGTATGTTCCTTCATTAAGCCTCGATTCTATAATCTGGGAATGACTAAGCCCTTTTAGAACAAGATGATGGTGCCTTTGCAAGTATAGCTATCTTGAAAACTCTGTAGGTTTTCTATATATCAAATCTGAGTTCACAACATGAACTAATAAGCTGTATCCCAGTTGTTTTTGAGACATGCTTATCTCTCTAGACTTAATTACTGGTATTTTTGACATGCCAAACTACCATGAAACGATATTAAGATTCCTAGGAGTCCATTTGTCTAGATGAGAAGGTCTACTAAGCACAAATTTAATTATTTCAGAAGTCTTAAGAAGAGGTCGCAAAGATCCTTGATCCTGAGGCAATGTATTAATATGAGAATCTTTTACTTGTTTGAGAAGCTGGGAATGGGAACCATTTTATTTTCCACACTAACATTTTTCACAAGTCCTGGGCTCTTCACATTTCCACAAAATGTTTCTTGGAAACTGGCCATTTCTTTAGTCTACATTTTTCTTGTAGAATCTCCCAGTGAACAGCTATAAGCTGCTAAAAGATATTTTCAGTACTTTCCTTGGATATATCTCAAATCCTAAAGTTCATTAGGTATAAATTCTAACTTTCAGGTTACATGTGACAGTTTTACTAAATGTGACACAACTTCATAACACAGGTCCTCACACTTCTCTTTTTCTGATGCGGTTTTCTTTTTCAGTTTTTCCAGCCTCCTTTAATGCTGTCCTTACTACCTGTCTCCTGGTCCCAAAATAAACATATTATATTTTTGTTATAGCAGTACTCCATTTTTAGTACATTTTTTAAATTAGATACCTATAGCCTTAATAATAAACGGGGAACAAACAGATGCAGAACCTCTGTGACAAACAACCACAAGAATTTATTACTTTACATGAGTAAAATAGTCCTAACAGCAACTCTGAAATCATGCTTGCGGGTTACATGATTATCAGATAATTTAGTATGTCTTTATCTGGGAAAACTGGGAAACCTCAGCTCTGCTCCATGTCTCTCATTCTTTAATAGGCTAGCCCAAGTATGTCCTTTCATGGCATTATTATTAAATGGCAAGTGTAAAAATGAACTTAATTGTATAAGCTATTTTAATCTTTTCTTTGCATTATATCTGTGAATAAAACAACCCTGGCTGTGCTCGGGGCGGAAATTGTGTATACTACATGCCAATAGGAGAGGACTGTAAAGTTATATGGCAAAACACATGGGTAAAAGGAGGGACAAAGGATTGGAGTCATCTCTTCAATCTACCAATGCTAGATCTTTTGACTCTAAAATTCCAATTCTTATGTACAAGACCAAATAAAAATTGTCAGTTACTTTAGTTTATATTTTATTGAAATTGTGTATTTACTTTAGATTTTATGGTGCTTATAACTTGGTTTGTACATTTAAGTCCCAATTAAAGCACAAAAAATTCCTTTTGAGGTCACTAGTTGGTACCAAAGCTATCATATAAGAAACTATACCCTGGCATAAAAGTCTACTATTTTTTTTTAACCTGTAGAGTTGAGTTTTATGGGAACCTTTCAGAATTGTGTGGTCTTTTACTTCCCAAAGTGGTCACTAAAGGAAAATTAACTAATATTCAAGGAGAGGAATATAACATTTTTGTGACTTTCAACCCTGAGAACAAAACTTACTAGTAGCTATAGATTTTTTTCTATAGCAATGAGCTAATGTATAATCAATTTATGTTAATCTAACACTGTATTTCAAAATGGTTAAGTCTTGCTGGGTCTGTGCTTCTATTTCCTATGAGACCTTGTACCAGGTTATGCGTTATGTCTAAGAGATGAGACACAAATTAAAGTCTCAGTGGATATAAAACAATCCTTTGTACCTGACCTCAGTCACCTTCTTAACAATCTATGAGCAATAAACATTTATTTTAATCAAGAGCTTCCCTGTGGGTGAAAGAACTTAATCATTAAAATTTCTGATACTTTAAACAAATTAATACTAATAATAGGCAATATATTTGCCTAATTTTTCAGCTCTCCCTCTCTCTCCCTTTCTCTTCCCTTTCTTTCTTTCTTTCTTTCTTTCTTTCTTTCTTTCTTTTTCTTTCTTTCTTTCTTTCTTTCTTTCTTTCTTTCTTCTTCTTTCTTTCTTTTTTCTTTCTTTCTTTCTTTCTTTCTTTCTTTCTTTCTTTCTTCTTCTTTCTCTTTTGTTCTTTTATTATTATTATTATTTTAATTTCTGTTCTTATTTTCTTGTTGTTGCATTGACAAGAACTAGTTTATTTTTGGAGTATGGAGACTTTTAGTTATTTAAAAATATTTCATGTAGTCTTGAGCCAAAGAAATTAGGCTTCTATAGTATTTAAATAATCCAAAAATATAATGCACAATCTGTAATTTAAAGCTTGAATTTTCCACTATATTCACTGATCAGTTTGTTTTCCATTTCTTTCAAAAATTTTAATATTTTTCATGGTAAATAATCCATGAATTCTTTGGTATTTTGCAAAAACACAGTATAGTGTGCTGTAAAGTTTCTATTACCTTGGAGCCAGAGTTCTGGCTTTCTAACTTTGCACAGTTATTTAAACCTCAGGTTCTTCATTTCTCGAATTTGAATCACAATAATAATTTCTCTGTTTTTGCCCCAACAATGGTTCATGAGGACAAAATTAATCACTAATATGTGACTATCTTTTGTGTACTGTAAACCTTACCACAAATGTAGATACTTGAGATATGGTAAAAGAGAAATTTTCTTCTTATAATTTCCTAGGAAAATTGCTATAGCAGGAATTTAAAATCTACCTACCCTTTGTTGGGATAGGGTGTGCCCTACATACTACCTTCCTTTTAGAGGTCATGGGTCATACAAAGCTCAGATTTAAAAACATTTGTTTAGTCCTAGCAAAATGCAGCAGAAACCCTTTTAGCAACAACATGTTCTAGGATTTTACTAAAAAGGGGAAGAAAAATACTAGAAAAAAATGTTGTCTTTCTTGTTAATACATTGAGTCACCCCAAGCCTCCAGCCCCAGCCAATTCTTATGTTGTCTCTAACTCCCATGAAGGAAGGAAAAACTCAACATACTGGAATGATTTTTATCTGGTCTGGGACCTAGAGAAGACTAAGTGTTACTACATGAGGAAATAAAGTAAAAGACTAATAAAAACAAGATGAGGGGAAAGAAAAAGAAAAACAGGATAGAGTCCTCGTAATTAACATAGACTGACTTTATATGAACTGACTTGCTAATGGAGGGGGAAACTAAGAAAATCTTTTGTCCTTTATTCTAAACTCATAATCTGCATTTAATGATACAATAAGAATTTTCAGAAATGATTCTTTCTTCCTTCCTGCACACACAAAAGCATAACCAAGAGGTCAGGATATGTGCACTGAAATTATGAGTACATAAGCACCCAGTCCTTACCTCATTTTCAGCAGGGAACCTAATAAGGTATATAAGATGTAGTCTAGTCAGTCAATTTATTAATATATGATAAAGCGACTGTTATCCTTAGGTTAATGAAGATGTTACTTACCACTTGATTTTGTTTTTATTGTAAAATCATTTATTTACACATTACGTGCCTACCAGATACCAAGCAATGAACTAGGGAAAACTACAGAGACAATATAAAGATCAGTGATTGCCAGGGGTTGGAGGAGTGAGGGAAGAATAGGTGGAACACAGAGGATTATTAGGGCAGTGAAACTAATCTCTATGATACTGTAATGGTACATATGTGTCATTATACATTTGTTAAAATCCACAAAATGTGAAATACCAAAAAGGAACTGTAATTCAAAATATTGTGATGATGTGCCCCTAGAAAGATGAAAGAAAAGGTTAAGACTAGAAGCCTCTATGCCAACCGCCACAGCAGCCACATTTCCTGATTGAATACCTGGCGATTACATCAGTAGGCTATTGTTTAACTCTGTTCCCACAAGAAAGAGTAGGAGGAATTTATGGGAAACATGGTATGGGAATCTTACCTTTTAATGTTCCGCTTTCTGCTTCTGTGCCCCCGCTTACGCATCATATCAGACCACCATTTGGTGACGGGTAATGAGTAGATGATGTATAGATCCATTGTGATTGGGATATAGTAATTAATGGGTTTTTGGGTATAAAACTGTGGACCTGAAATGTAGTCGAGGCTGCTCCTTTGGAAGGACAGCCGCCGGCTATTAAACTGCCTCTAATATCAAAGCACTCAGGTTGAGTTTGGTTATTCTGGTCACAACACTATGGACTTTTGAGAGATAATGATGTGTTAAAGTAGATTCATGACCGTAACAAATGTACCACGTTGGTGTGGGACGTGGATAGTGAGGGGAGCTATTAGTATGTGGGAAGCATGGAATATATAGAAATTCTGCACTTCCTAATAAGATTTTTTTGTAAACCTTAAATTGCTCTTAAAAATAAAGTCTGTTAAAAAAAATAGTGTCAATGACAAATGCTGATGTGTTTATAGAGAAACTAGATCTCTCATACATTATATATACACTAACTGTATAACCTAACAATCACACTGGGCATATATCCCAGAGAAATAAAAACTCATATCCGCACAGAAACCTGTACAAGAATGGTCATAGCAACATTATTTGTAATAGCCAAAAACTAATAACAACCAAATGTTCTACAATAAGTGAATGGATAAACAAACAGTAGTCTATCCATATCATGAAATACTATTAAGCAATGAAAAAGAACAACTTGGATGGATTTCAGGAGTATTATGCTGAATAAAAAAGATAGTCTGAAAGGTCATGTAATATATAATTCCATTATATGATATTCTTTGATATAACCATATATTTCATGTATAATTAATTAATGGTTGCTAAGGATTGAGGGTGAGTGGGATCAGGGTGACTATAGATAAGTAGCATGAAGGAGGTGTTTGTAGAGAGAAATAGTTCTGTATCTTGATTAAGGTAGTGGTTACAGAAATCTACACATGCAGTAAGATGGCACAGAACAATACACAAACATTATAATAATGTACATTTCCTGGTTTTGATATTGTTCTGTAGCTATGTAAAGTGTAACCCTTGGGGAGAAACTGGATGAAGAGTACACAGGACCTCTCTGTCTGTACTAGCTTTTTATGAATCTGTAATTATTCCAAAATAATACATTAAAAAAAACCACACTGTTATTTTTTTAAATAAAAAGTTACTTCTGAAATATTAGGTTAGTTCTAAATAAATGATTCAAAAATATAATAAAACCACAGAAAGAAATCTATATCTACAAAATTTGGTTATTTATTAAAATTAATCTGAGTGCTCCTGAGATTTTTTTTTAAAAACATTTTTTCCTTGTCCATTTTTGTTGTTGTTTATGAAAATAGCAGCTCAGAGAGAAATAGGAAAATATATTTTTATCACAGTATGCTTTCATACTGCTTTTCTTCCTATTTTAAAATTCTCAACAATTCTGATGTTCTCAGCAATATGACATTTATATATTAGATCACTGATGATCAATAGGACAGTCATTGCATGAACCACTTTTTAGTCCTCATGGCAGTAAAAAAGCTCAAATCCTTTCATGAAATTTTTTGTTTCTATAAAATATTCTGCCACTGAATTTTTAAATTAAATTTATTGGGGTGACATTGGTTAATAAAATTATATAGATTTCAAATGTATAATTCAATAATATGTCAGATGTATCTTGCATTGTGTGTTCACCACCCAAAATTAGACTTCCTTCTGTCACCATATATTGAGCTCCTTTACCCTTATCTACCTCCCCTACCCTTCCCTCTAGTAATTACTAAACAGTATGTCCATGAGTTTCTTTTTGTTTCTTGCTTTCAGTTTTATTTTTCACATATAAGTGAAATCATCTTTCTCAACTTTTTTATCTGATTTGATTTTCTTAGCATGATAATCTCAAGATTCAACCATGTTGTTGCAAATGGCAGTATTTCATTTTTTCTTGTGACTGAGTAATATTCCATTGTATTTATGACTCAAAGCTTCTTTATCCAAACATCTATCGAAAGACATTTTGGTTGTTTTCATTCTTGGCTACCATGAATAATGCTGCTATGAAAATTGAGGTGCATATATCTTTACAGATAAATGTTTTCAATTTTGAGGGGGTAAATACCCAGAAGAGAGATTTTATGGCATATGGTAATTCTATTCTTAATTTTTTTGAAGAAACGCCATATTATTTTCCATAGTGGCTGCACCAATTTATATGCCTACCAGTAGTGCACAAGGTTTCCCTTTTCCCCACAATCTCTTTAACACTTGTCATTATTTGTCCTGTTGATGATAGTCATTTTAACAGGTGTGAGGTGGAATCTCACTGTGATTTTCATTATCATTTCCCAAATAGCTAATGAAGTTGAGCATCCTTTCATATGTCTGTTGAACATTTATATGTCTTTTTTTGGGAGAAGTGTCCCTGTCCATTTTTTTAATTGGATTATTTGTATTTTGTTATTGTTGAGTTGTGTGAGTACTTTATATATTTTGGAAATTAGGCTCTTCTCATAGGCATTGTTTGCAAATATATTCTCCCATTTGGATGGTTGCCTCTTTGTCTTATTGGTAGTTTCTTTGCTGTGCAGAAGCTTTTTAGCTTAATATAGTTCCATTAATTTATTTTTGCCTTTGAAGTCAAATTAACAAAATACTCTATAAATCCAAGGACCATGAGTTTAGCATCGATGTTTGCTTCTGTGCAGATAATTGTTTCAGGGCTTATATTCAGATCTTACGTCTATTTTGAGTTAATTTTGGTGTATGGTGACAGATAACAGTCTAGTTTCATTCTTTTGCAGGTGGCTTTCTGATTTTCCTAGCACCATTTATTGAAGAGGTTTTCCTTTCTCCACTGTATAATTTTGACTCGTTCATTGAAAACTATTTGCCTATATATATATATATATATATATATATATATTATATATATATATATGGATTTATTTCTGGACTCTCGATTCTGTTCCACTGGTCCGTGTGTCTGTTTTTCTGCCAATACCAACCTGTTTCGATATTGTTGCTTTGTACTATAATTTAAAGTTGGGCAAAATGATCCTTTAGCCTTGTTTCTTTTTTCTCACCATTGCTTTGGCAATTCAGGGTCTTTTGTGCTTCTGTACAAATCTGATTTTTTGTTCCATTTCTTTAAAAAATGCTGATGGGATTTTGATGGGGTTTGTATTCAATCTGTATAATAAGGTAATAAGGTCATTTTAACTATGTTGATTCTTCCAATCCATGAACGTGAAATATCTTTTCATTTTTTTGTCTTCTTCAATTTCTTTTAATAATGTCTTATAATTTTCAGTATACAGGTCCTTCACATGCTTCATTAGGTTTTTCCTAGGGATTTTATTCTTTTTCTTCCTAATGCAAAGAAATTTTTTTTTTTTTTTTTTTTCCTGGTAACTCATTCTTAGTATATAGGAATGCTAGAAGTTTTGTACATTATTTTTGTATACTGAAACTTTATTGTATTTGTTTTGTTTTTAATAGATTTTTAGTGGAGTCCTTAGAATTTTCTATGTGAAGAATCATGTCATCTGCAGAAAGTGACAATTTGACTTCTTCATTTGCAATTTGAATGCTTTTTATTTCACAACAATACATTAAAAAGATTATACATAATGATAAGTGGGCTTCATTTCAGTGCCACAAGGATGATTTAATATACACAGTGTAATGTAATGCACCACATATACAAAATAAATAATAAAAATCATATGAACATATCAATAGATGTAGAAAAAGCATTTAAGAAGATTCAGTGTCCATTTATGATTAAAAACTTAATAAAATGGGTATAGAAAGAAAGTACCTCAACATAATAGGCATATATGACAAAACCTCAGCTAGCATTATACTTAATGGTGAAAAACTAAAAACTTTCCCTCTAAAATCAGAAATAAGACAAGCTTATACCTTATCACCACTATTATTCAATATAGTGTTGGAAGTTCTAGCAAGAGCAATCATGTAAGAGAAAGAAATAAAAGGCATCCAAATCAGGAATAAATCTTTCCTTTTTTTGTGTGTGTGTTGCTTTGATGAAGTTTTCCCCATCAACGCATTTCTTTAATGGATTTTTAAACTAAAAGTATATATACACACACACAATGACATAAAATCCTGTATAGTATTTCCTGTTTTTATTTTCTAATTTTTTTTTTTGTCTAGTATCTCTTGCATGGAAAAAGGAAGAGAATGGTGGAAGGAGAGAGCTAGTTATCTGTCTTTTCTAGTCTTTATTTCATCTTTTGATAGTTGATATAATACAAATCCAAAGTTTGCTCTGGCATAGCACAGAAAGCTGTGGCATCTTTTTTTTTTTTTTAATACTGCATCAGCACTGGAAAATGGTAAATATGTCTTTGTTTGGTACTGTGACAATCATCAGAACTTGTAAGTATACATATTATTTAGTTTAATTACTTGTTCAAACTTTTACTAAGTACAAAGGAAAATATGAACTTGACTTTCCTTTTTTGTGTGCTAAAATCCTTGTTTCTATTATACATTTGCTGAGTAGTTTTTGTATTTTTAGAAGGTAGATGCTCTAATATAATTAAAGGTTAAAATGATAATAAATAGGATCATTACTTTTAATCTTGCTAGGATCTAAGATTATCACTGAATACTTGGGTTGTTCAATGGTTCTGTTTACATTCCTGGGAGGAAGAACTTTGTATTAATCAGGGTTTTCTAGAGAAGTTGAATCAATATTTATTACAAAGAATTGGCTCACATTATTATGGGGGCAGAGAGTCCCAACCCAAGGGAGCTGATGGTATAGTTTCAGTGTGATTCTGTAGTCCTGAGAACTGTCGGGAGCCATTACCAGGCACTGAAGGTGTCACGTAGTTTGGGAGCCATAAAGCAGCTGCTGAGACTGTGTAAATAATGGTTCAAGAAAGCAGAATGTTGAGTTAAACTTTACTGAGCCTGATTTTACTGACCCTGGTGGGGAAGACTTGCTTCATTAAAAAACTCTTTTAAGGTAATGGGATGTTTTACAACCCAGATAACAAGGATGTTATACGATCTTGTGTAAATGTCAGCATTCAATGATATACATTGTGCTTTGCTATTGTATCCAAAAACATATATTAAGGCTGAGCTAAATAAAGACAGGGCTGCAGCATTGACTGTATGCCCTCCCGAAGAACTTTCCTGTCCTTTTTTTCCCTTAGGCTTCACTCCCCTCTTTCAGGTGCTGTTCAACTTTAGCTGGCTGGCTCCAGCAGAGAACCAGGAGAGATGATAGTGTAAATTATAGTCCAAGTCCAGTCTTGAAGGCCAGATAAGACCTATGTTTCAGGTTAATGACAGTTAGGCAAGGAGAAAAAAAAAATCTAAATCAGCCTTTTATTCTAATCAGGCCATCAATGGATTGAATGAGTCCCATCCACATTGATGAAGATAATATACTTTACTCAGTCTACGGATTTAACTATTAATCTCATCTGTCCTCAAAGATAAACCCAGAAATAATGTTTACCAAATTTCCTCTGAAAATTTTATGTCAAGAAGTGTTAACCTAAAATTAAAAAGTTGAAATGAGGGCAATAAGAGTTTATTTTAGATTAAAGAATTATAATTTAGGGAGCATAGATTTAGGCAGAAGCCCAAATAGTATCCACATTATGGGAGAGGACAAGGATTTTTTTTGAGAAAAGGAAAAGAGTAAATACATGAATAGAAGAAAATATTCCTCTTGGTGTTAACAAGCTGAGTTATTCTAGCGATACATGATTGGTTACTGAGTCCATCTTCATATTGAAAGACTGGAATGATTCCATTTTTCCTAGTGATCCCAAGATGAATTGTACAAAAAGTTCCCCAAAGGCCAGTGGTCAAGAACAATGCCTTACCACCTGGCCAAACCAGCCAAGCCAGCTAATCAGTGGGCCCTTAAGGCACCCCCACCCTTATTTCCTCCTGCACATATTCTGATTACTGCACCCGGCACCTTCTGCACTCGGCCCTACCTTCTGCACTCAGCCCTTTCTGCTCACGGCCCCCTCTATACGCAGCCCCAACTGCACATGACCCACTTTTGCATGCGGACCCAACAACCTACCACCAATCCCTTTAAAGGTCAACCTAACCCCCCAATCAGGTAACGCCAAGGCATCTCCCCAAGGCTTGCGGTTTTGCCCTTTAAATTAGGTCCCAGCCCACTGGTCAGGGCTCCTCTCAACCACTGCTGCATCAGTGAACGAGTGGGGTCCAAACTCGAGTTTGTCAATAAACTCCCTTTTGCGCTTGCATCGGTGTCAGTTTCCTTCTTGGCTCGTGGAGTTCCAAACCAGGGCATTACACAGATAGAGAGTCTTTGGTCAGGATGTCTGTTTTCTTGCTGGTTTTACAAACACTTGTTTGTGAGATAATGTTGATTGGACTCAGTTTGAACATTCCAAAGATTCAAGGAACAAGAAGTACAAGGCAGGTCCTCTGAAATGGCTACTCTAGTTCCATTAAAATGGCTCCACTTATGTCAACTTTTATAGCAGCTAGAATTTTACAATAAAAATAGAATGTGTCAATCACCCTCTTTTGTGAGAGATTACTTCCAGATTGTACATAAAGGGACAGAGCTTGCTTTGTTGGGTAGAACAAGTAGGTGTGTTTGCACAAAGAATTTGTCAGAAGGCAGTGTTTAAGTCTAATTGTGTACCATTTTATCATGTTTTAATGCACTATATGTTTAGGGTATTGGTTTTTAAATCTTTTTATGTTTCCCACACTTAATTTGCAGGAAGGGAGGTGGGAAGAAAGGAAGGGATGGAGGGAGGGAAGGAGGAGGAAGGGAGTGAAGAAGGAAAGGAGGGAAGAAGGAGGGAGAAGAAAAGAAAAGCTTTGCAAACAAAAACAATCTAAATGCAAAATAATTGGAAGGTCTCATTCTGAAGCCTTGTGGATTTTGTAATCCTGTTATAATGGCTGCTGTTTGCTTACAATGATGCAATTTTTGTGAAAAGACAGAAAAGAAGAAAGGAAGAAAGAAAGGGAGGAATGAAGGAAGAAAGGAAAGCAGGAAAAAAGGAAGGAGGGTAGAGAGGAGGGAAAGAGAATGTGAAAAAGAAATAGAAAGAGAAAATACCCTCTCCCTTCTCCAGCAAGGCATTTAATCACCTCTGAATGGTACTTCTAATATTTTTTTAAACAACTATTAGCCTTGTGTTATGTTGCAGAGAAAAATATTTGGTCGGGAAAAGAGAAGCAGATTACTGGCCTGCGGCAGCAAAGAGTGAATGGTCCTTATTGACTAAAATCTAGGCATTTCTGATTCCAAAATCTGTTCTCATATTTCAGGAGCTTAATTTCTTTTATGAAGGTAACAAATGAAGTTATTGATGGTGCAGGTTTACATACATCCAGATTCCCAAAACAGCAAGAAATTTATTTCTGGCAAGTCCTGCATAAAAATAGTGTTGTTATTATCATTATTAATAATAAATGGCATAAATAGAAAAACACATTTGCAAATAGTCTAAGTAAAACAGAATTCCCATTAGCAAAATATTAGCTTTGCAGGTTTGTTGTTGCCAATTGATAAAGAAAGAATTAAAGCAAGAAATTGGGAAGAGTTGAGTCTTAACCCTGTCACAGCACTTACTAGTCAGTAATTGATCTTGGCAAGTGCCCCAACCTCTCTGAATTTTAGATTTTTCAATCTAACCTACTTATCTTAACAATGTTGCAAAAAGCAATAAGCGAGTTAATATTTGTATGATAAAAGCTCTATAGAAAGTATAAGGTTTTATTTTTGTCACTACTCTTGCAATAATTTGGACTTTGGAAACAAGGAATAAACAAGATACCTTAGAAGGTCTTATGTAAAAGTATATAATATTTTTAGTTACGTTTTTTTTGGATTCTTCAAATTAAATTGTTTTTAACATCAATCATATTAATTTCATCACACATCATAGTTCCTTATATTGTGTTCTCAATATGAAAGTTTCGTTTCAAAGTTTAGAATCATTCCTGAATATTAATAAAACAGAAATTGAGTATCTGTTCTGTGGACTGGGCTATTCTAAAAAGTGTGTTACATTCTAATTATTGATTATATTATTGTTTATTTAGTGCAAACTGCTAATTGACACTACACAGAAATCATCACATATACTATGGTGTTTTTTTTTTACCATAAATACACAAGACTACAAGGTAGATATTATTATTATTATTATTATTATTATTATTATTATTACAGATAAAATGACCTTAAATATAGAGAATGTATGTAACTGGTTCAATATTATAAAAGAGTTAGACATGTGTTCCTATTATATTAGACTATATCTAATATGTAGTCCATATCCACAAGGAGCTTAGGATCTAGTAAGAGAGAAAAATGCAGATATAATTGTTACAATAATTTAAGAGAGGTAGTGATAAGCACCATAAAAGTAAAACAGAAAAAAAGTATGAAAAGATACTGACAATAATAGAGATTACCTCTACTTACAGGGATCATGAAAGAGCTAATACCTGAGAAAGATCCTGAAAGAAGTTTGGGATATAAAAATGCAGAAATCTATTTTACTTAGCAGAACCTTAGTGATAAATTCATGGAAGATGGAAATAAGGAAATAAGGTGATGTTTGAGAAATATTAAATGTTTATTTCTCTTTTGTATTTTAAGCGCATGACATTAGCTCTGGCTATCTCTGAGTTTCAGATGCTTGGATTGATAGTGGCACTTGAAATGCAAAGTAGAGAATGGAGGCAAGTTTTAACTAAATATTTTTTAAAAAGGATTTTTCAGCAAAGTCAGTGTATTTTAAAAATAAAAGGAATTCCAAATTCATTTATCATCCAGTGACATCTCAAAAACTAAGAAGTCTTAAATCATTGTGTTTCTTCCATAAGGTAATGAAGTTGCTTTCTTCTAGATGCTCTTTCTTACACAAACTATAAGATTTGCTTTTCTAGAGGAAGGGATATTTGATATGAAGAAAGAAAAAGAAAATCTCTCATGTTGATAAAGTGGATGTCGGGAGGAAGAAAGAGAAAAGGGAAAGCAGAGGTGTTTTAGTAATTTCGATAACACCAAATAAGAGTGAGATAGGGCTTTTGCCAATGATCCTACTTGAGATCTTCGGAAAGAGTACTCCTTGCAGACCATCGTGTACTAACCTGCTGCACAATCATTGTGCTGTCCTGGGTTCTCAAATGCCATCATGAAACAAGATGTGGCCGAGGAGCTTACAGGTAAGTTTCTAGAGGAAATATCATAGCAGGGACAACACAGCTCTTTTGTAAGTTTTGATTACCAGAGAGCCATGTTCATATGTACCGTAGTGAGATCTCAAAGGGGTTGAAAATACTAGAACTGTCTGAAATGAGGCTTAATTAACCAGAGTGTACCATCAAACTCTCTACCAGCTCAGAGTCAAATTCTGATCTTTATCAGTTTTGGATAGTCAGGCAGACAATAACCATGATTCTAGAGACCAGGGAAGATTAGGGATCCTGAATCTATCCTTTAACATGAGGTAACAAGCCAGATTTCTCCTTCCATATACTCAGAAGCTATCATGAAAAAGATCTAAGAAGGGAGATATAGAACTGAGGCACCTGAGAAACAGCACTTTTTCTGAAAGTCTGAGTTTAATCCAAAGGTAATTTTAATTATTTATTTTCCACATTACAGTTGGTTAAGGTTTATGAGAAAACTAGATTATTGGTAGACAAAAATAAAGAAGTCACATTTTCTCTGTGAATCTGAGTTGTATTAGTTCAATTTGTCATCCTGCTCCACTTAAATGTAAAGGAAATATTATTCCCATTTTTGGATAAGGAAAACATCTTTGGAGTAGCTCAATAACTTGACCAAGGTAATAGAATAGGAAGGAGATGAGCCAAGACTTGAGTTGGATATTCTGACTTCATAAGTTGTGCTTTTACCACAATACTATGCGATAATAGAGAATAGAAATAACCTCATTTGGATGGATTATAGGAAGCACGTTAAGAATTAAACATGTAATGTTCTGTCTTGGCCAAACCATGAAGTGATTTTTAAAAAAATTATAGAATCAAGAAGGAAGTTTGAAGCCGAAACCTAATATAGGTCTGGGTAAAAAGTGTAGGAAAAGAGTACAGGGTTTGTCCACCTATTGTGGACCTATTACATCATGTACACATCCATAGATAAAATATAATTAAAGTACTATTAAAATGTAAAATAAGTATAGTAATGTCCAACTTATTACTAATATTTTCCACAATGAATGCTTGAGTAGTCAAATCTTGGTGACTTGAATCATCAAAACTTTCAAAACATTTTTGTGATGTCTATTTGTTACTGGTGCTAAAAAGATTTGTTATAATATTACATGTTCCAAAACTGTTAAGATGTGAAGATGTCAGTTCCTATAGTAGAAATGGAGTTTCGAGGCAGCTTTAGTGTGATATCAGAATTAGTTATTCAAATCTATTCTCAATATTTAGGGTTTTTAAAAAACATTTTATTAAGGATTTTAGTAGTTCAAGCCTAAAGATTTTACAATTTTACTGATTTTATTTATAACATAAAGAAGTTAAAACTATGGGATTCTCTTCTTGTATTTCAAATTTATATCTGAGACATTTACATTAATTTTCATAAAGTAATTTTTAGACATAGAAAAATGGGGAAACAAACTTATCACATTCTAAAACAATATATATATATATTTTATAAAAAGGGCTTAGTTTTTGATTTTCACTATAGCTTCTCCATCTATGTATATGTTCTTTACCCTTAATTCACCCTCAGTTTACTCATGTAAAATTTTGAATTTCAATGTTAGGAAATATACTTTCAATATTTATTTTCAGGTTAAAATAAGACACTAATTGATAAGGTATGACAATTTTAATAGCTATTGCATATAAAAAGAAGTGGAGAATAGCAAAGTCCTAGAAAATGAGTTATGGGTTATTTGCATATGAATGGAAGTTTTGGTTTGAAGGAAAGTTGAGTAAAGGAAAGTTTCTAAAGCTGGAAAAGTATGAAAAGGAAAAGAGAATACCCCAGATGATTTGGATCTTGTGGAGAAATAAAGGGACCGATATGCTATTGGTGATGGCTGGCATTTTAATAAGTGTGTGTGTGTGTGTGTGTGTGAGTGTGTGTGAGTGAGTGTGTGTGTGTGTGTGTGCGCTCGCGCGCGTTTCTTTATTAAAAGCTGGTATCATTTTTTTTCCTTTATCCATTTTACTATATTTTCTATATTACTTTTTAAATAGCATTTTATAATTTTCAGTTATGGTTAGCATACAATATTATATTAGTTTTAAGTGTATAACAAGGTGATTAGATATCTATAAAACTCATGAAGTAATCACCCTGATAAATCTAGTACCCATCTGACATTCTACATAGTTATTATAATATTATTGACAATATTCCTTTCGCTATACTTTACATCTCCATGATTATTTTATAACTACCAATTCGTACTTAGTCCTTTTTCCCTTTTTACCCACTTTTGCAAGACCCCTCCCACCTGGTAGCCCTCAAAATGTTTTCTATATCTATGAGTTTGTTTCTATTTTATTTATTTTGTGTTTTAGATTTCAGATGTAAGTAAAATCATATGGTATTTGTCTTTCTCCATCTGACTTACTTCACTCAGCACAGTACCTTCTAAATATCCATGCTGTTGCACACATAAAGATTTTATTCTTTCTTTGTTTAATGTCTAAGTGATATTCCATGTGTATATGTACCACTTCTTCTTTATCCATTCATACATTAATGAATACCCAGGTTGCTCCATATATTGGCTATCATAAATAATGCTACAGTGAACATATGAATACACATGTCCCTTTGAAGTAGTGTTTTGGTTTTCTTTGGTTAAATACCCAGAAGTGGATTACTGGATACTTCTTTTTGTTATAACCTCTTGTTTCTTGTTATAACCTTTGTTTTAAAGACTATTTCATCTTGTATAAATATTGCTACCTCAGATACATATTTTTCTCATTTCCATTTTCATGAAGTATATTTTTACATCCCTTTCAGTCATGTCTTTTGTTCTGGGGTGAGTGTCATGTAGGCAGTCTATGTAAGGGTCTTATTTTCTTATCTATTCAGCCGTCCTATCTTTCGATTGGAGCATTTAATTTTTTTTTCATTTGAACTACTTATTGATACAACTGTAGTTATTGCCATTTTATTATTTATATTTTTGATACATATTTTTTTTCTTCTTAAAGAAGTTTCTCGAACAATTCCCATAACGCTGGTTCGGTGGTGCTGAACTCCTTTAGCTTTTTTTCTTGTCTTGGAAGCTCTTTATCTGACCTTCAATTCTAAATGATAACTTTGCCAGGTAGAGTAATTTTGGTTGTAGGTCATGGCTTTTTATTATGTTAAATATTTTGTGCTAGTCCCTTCAGGCTTGCAAAGTTTCTCTTGGGAAATCGGCTTACAGGCTTTTGGGAGCTCCTTTATAAGTAACCAATTGCTTTTCTCTTGCTGCTTTTAAGATTCTCTCTTTGTCTTTAACTTTTGGCATTTTAATTACAATGTGTCTTGGTCTGGGACCCTTTGGGTTCATCTTGTTTGAGACTCTCTGTGTTTCCTGGGCTTGTATGTCTATTTCCTTTACTAGGTTAGTGAAGTTTTCTGTCATTATTTCTTCAAATAATTTTTCTATTTCTTGCTCTTTCTCTTCTCCTTCTGGTACCCCTATGATGCAAGTGTTGTTGTGCTTGATGTTGTCTCAGAGATTCCTTAAATTATCCTCATTTTTTTGGATTCCTTTTTCTTGTTGTTGTTTTGATTGGATGTCCTTCACTACCCCTTCTCTAAATCGCTGATTTGATCCCCTGCTTTATTTACTTTGTTGATTCCCTCTAATGTACTCTTCATGTAAGATATTGTATTCTTTATTTCTGACTGGTTCCTTTTATGTTTTCTGTCTCTATTTTTATGTTTTCTATATGTTAAAATTCTCACTGAGTTCATCTACTCTTTCCCTAAATTCCTTGAGCATCCTTGTAACCAATGTTTTGAACTCTGCATCTGGTAATTTGCTTGTCTCCATTTTGTTGAGTTCTTTTTCTGGAGTTTTTTTCTGTTCTTTCAGGTGAGACATCTTTCCTTTTAGCTGCCTCTCTGTGTCTGTTTCTATGTATTAGGTAGGGCTCCTAAGACTCTTGGTTTTAGTAGAGTGGCTTCATGTAGTAGGTGTCCTATGGGTTCCTGGTGCCTCGGTCTTCCCTGGTCACCTAAGTCAGATGTTCAAGGTATGTCTTATGTATGGGTTATGTTGTTGTTGATGTTAGCACTTCAGTGGGAGGGATTGACCCTTGGGCTAATTGGTTGTGAGAACTGACCAGTAAAGGGCTGACCCTCATGAGCAGAATTCACTGTAGCAGGGCTCTGATGCCTGCCTAGTCTGCCCTTAGGGATGTGTTCTCCTCAGATGCAGCCCAGGTGGTGCTCTGGCTCTTTAGCTGATAGAAATGGGCCAATGGGTATGTCAGCCCAAAGGCCTCCTGGGAGGGTCCCAGCTGTGGGCCAAGTTCAGCTACAGCCTGTGATTTCTGGGCCACCTGTTAAAAAAATTGCTAAGCAATTTGTAGATGGCTGCCACCCATGCTGGGCTTATAGGTGCTTCAAGAGGCCAAACGAGGAACTGATTCTGACTGATACTAGTGCTGAGCTTAGGGCTGCTCAGCAAAAGGTACAGGGAACACTGAGGCCAGATGCTACTTTGGATTTTGTCAGCCTTTGAGAGATTTTAGGGAAGTCCACTGCGTGAGCCAAGACAGATCTTTTCTATAGAATAAAACCACTGGTGGAGGCATGGTTGGGCTCCCAAGATGGGAGGGGAGGTGTCTCAGAGAATCACCTTGGCAGGTTGATTGAGACTCAGATATGGTGGCCACCTGCATCCACACATGCAGGAAGGAAGGCTCAACAAGGGTACAATTGTTATTGCCCAGTGCTTCTGTCTGGATGAAAACCACCCTCCTAGCCCTTTCCTTGACACCAATCAACTCAGTTCCTTCCCTTGTATCCCTGGTGCTTTTCCAGCTGCTGCCCTAGCACTAGAATTCAGAGTGTGTCCATCAGTGAGTAAGTCCACATGTGGGCACTTTAAGAGGAATGTCTGCAACTCTCACACTTTTGTCTCACTCAGCTACAATTTCTGTTGGTTTTCACAGCCAGAGGTTGTGGGACATCTTTTCTTGATACTGGAACTCTGGGCTGGAGAGCCCAGTGTGGACTAGGACCTTTTCACTCCTCTGGGTATGGGAGGACTGCTGCAGCCTAGATATCTCTCCTGATTCTTGACTGCCATACCTAGTTGTATGACTAGCCTGTTTCACATCTCCATCCCTCCTACTAGTCTTGATGTGACCTCTTGTGTATGTCCTTAGTTGTAGGACCTCAGGTGATGCCCAGTGATGATTGTTCTGTAGTTTTGTTATAATTTTAATGTGGCCATGAGAGGAGGTGAGCACAGTCTCTATTTTCTATGCCATCTTGACCAGAGGCCCTCCCTCCATTAATAAGTTTTTTAAAGACAATCTATTAGGCCTTTACTTTTTATTTCTGACCACCTTTGTAATTTCATGGTAAAAGACAAGAAAGGAAAAAATATTAGAGTAAATATTTGACATTTACTTGGAATACATTAACAAATATTTAATTACTGTTATTGCAAGCCTGTTATACACATATCGTAAATTATTTGGAACCTAGAAAAGTACCTGGAAAACAGAAGTCATATAGCAAATATTTAATGACTGACTGTTTCATAAAAGCTATTACATTTGAAGTGATGAGTAGAGAGTGGCATTGTAGCACATAGAATTATATGCTGAGTCAGACTCATTCCCTAATTAAATGACTAGAAATTTAAATTTATGTTTAAGTTTACAAATTGCCACATGTCAGAGACCTTAAGGGTCTTTCAAGTATTCTAGGAACTATGAAGATTAGGTTATTCATAAACTAATCATTATGATATATTTTTAAAAGATGTGTGGGTAAGGCAGAATAGTTTTTGATTTTTTTTTTAAAGGTTATGGATCTTAGAATCCCAGAGATCTGGATTTGAATTTTAGATCTACTGCTTTCTTGTGTGAATTATCTATATTATTTAACTTCTTTAAATATCCAATTTATCATCTCTAAAGGAGAATATATCCTTCAGAAAAAAGGTTCAGATAATTCAATGAAATAACACACATAAGTACATAGTCAGAACTCAATAAATGTCAATTCTGCTTTATCATTTGCTAATCAAATTTGCTATATCAAAAAGCTGTGAGTATTGCATTTCTATACATATATACATCCAGGTAATTCACCACTCAGATGAAAGAAGGTGATTCTATTCAATACCCAGCATGCTCCCCCATGCTTCCTCTCAGTTGGTATACACTTAACAATACTGCTATTTTAATCTCTATCATTAGATTGGTTTTGTCTACTTTGATCTTAATTATTTATGTCGATGCTTGTTTCTGGTTTCCTTAGTTCCATCTATTTTATTTTATTTTTTTTTTTTAGTTTCAAGTATACAGTACTTTGTTAGACATTTATATAGTTTATACAATGATTTCCTAATTGCTCTTTCTCTCCTCTGGCTCTACACTTAGCCATTATGTTAATGCTAACTGTACCCCATGCCATGCTCCCCATCCCCATGACCATCTATCAACTACTAATTTGTACTTCTTTAACCCTTCACCTTCAACCTCCCTCCCCTCTGGCCATCACCAGATTGTCCTCTATATATGAGAGTCTGTTTTTGATTTGTTCGTTCTTTCTGTTCCTTAGATTCTGCATATAAGTGAAATCATATGGTATTTATCTTTCTCTGTGTGACTTATTTCACTCAGCATAATAACTTCTAGGTCCATCCATGTCATTGTAAATGTAGGATTTCATTTTTTTTAATAACTGAGTAATATTCCATTGTATATATGAACCATAATTTCTTTATCCAATCATCTATTGATGAACATTTAAGTTGCTTCCATATCTTGGCTATTATACATTATGCTGCCATGAATATAAGGGGTACATAGATCTTCATGAACTTATTATTTTGATTTTTTTTGGATAAATACCCAGAAGTGCAATTGCTGGGTCAAAAGTTATATCCATTTTTATTTTTTCGAGAAACCTCCAGACCGTTTTCCAGTGACTGTTCAATTTACAATCTCACCAACAATGTATGAGAGTTCCTTTTTCTTCACATCCTTGAAAAAACTTGTTCTTTGATTTATTGATGATAGCCATTCTGACAGGTGTGAGATAATCTCATTATGGTTTTCATTTGCATTGCACTGATTATTAGTCATTTTCATTTTTTTTTCTTTATAGGTATCTAATGGACCAGCACAATTTATTGAAAGTCTGGCCTTTCGATTTAACTGCAGTGTACTTTGTTGTAAATTGGGTGGCCACATATGTGTGGGTCTATTTCTGGATTCTATAATCTCTCACATATCAATTCAGATACTGGCACATGGCATGTATGTGCTTAGGCTGTTGATTTGGACCAAACTGAGCCAGAATCTAAGTGAATGGACTAAATAGTCCATTATCACAATGGGTGATATTGAGGAATGGGGAATGGACTTGTGGATAGAGTCTGTGGCCCACAATGGAAATTAAAATTTTCATTATGAGTCATTCTTGGACAGAGAAATGCTGAAAAATAATAGCTGTGGATTTTTGAATCTTGAGAACTTTTTTTTTCTAAGAAGAACCCCTTGATACAACTGACTGACTTCGATGCTCCCAAGTTATTTCATTTAAATTTAATTCATAACTATCTATTATTTAGAGAAAAGATTGTTCTTTTAGAACATGTCTGAATCTGATGTATTCCCACAAAAAAAAATAGTAAAGCTATTCAAAATACTATTAAAGGTGTATTGCAAGTAAGAGCTCTGTTTTCTGTTTCCATTTCTTTAAAAAAAGAAAATACAAGTTATTTTATGATTCATCCAGTTTGCTTTGAGTAGTCTTTTATCACAGGTATCGAAGGGAGTTTTCTTTGAAGCACATCTTTGCTGAGACATAAAAACACAAGTTAGCTAAAGTCGACAAGTTTGCTACAGTGACTTAGTCTGGAATATAGGAAGAAACAGGAGGCTTTCTCAATTGTATTATACATTTTTTCTCCAGAGATAGCATTAAAATCATCATTTTCTTATTAAATTCAAAGACTATGTTTCAACAGTATTGTGTTTAGCTCCCAAAGAGCAAAACCGGGAGGTTAAATGTGAATCATAAAACTCTTTTTCTCAATAAAAGAATTGGGTACGTGGCAAAGGCTATGGCCAATAAGAGTTGATATATGTTGGTCATTGATTCTATATAATATTCTGAAGGTTTCTTTTTAATATTTTTTCCAAAAAAAAGAAAAAAGTAGACAGGATTTAAGTTAGTATTTTGAATAAGTTGTTTATGTTCTTAAGGGGCAACACTCAACAGAATAGTTCATCCTTTATAAATAGATCATTATCATTGTTCTAAAGTAGCATAGTAATAAAACCCCCAAAATATACCAGTTGGCCTAGTAACTCATGGCTGTTATCTTGATCTAAAAAGTCTGATAGTCTTATAAAGAGATTCATGAAAAGAACACCTCATTTTCATTTCAATATACTGAATTTTGTCACCTTTGTAATTTATTTACACCAATTTATCCTATTTTAGCATATTGCAGATAAGCTTTTGATGTAATTAGTTTATTATGAATATGGCAACTTTCTAAATATTTAATGTATTAGTTATAGAACATAATACTAAGAATATTATTTTTAAAACATCTATCCTTGGACTATATCTTCTCCTTCAGCCCATTAGCTCTGTAATCAACACCGCTGGTCAAACATACTACACAGTAGTGTCCTATGGAATCATAAAATTTTTTTTTAAAGATAGTTTCTATTTCTGGACAAGTAGGTTTTAATCTGCACTAGGGAATCACACACTCACAAAAACATTTATCGACAATAAATTTAGTCAGGGTACTAGGAGAAAACAGAAGACACACTCTAAGGGTTAACTGATATGAGTTAAATGAAAGGACTAATTATGGAATTGTAGGCAAAATTAAAACACAGCAAAAGGGGGCAGTGAAGCATTCAGGGGTCCACTACGATGAAAAGCCACTACTACTTCAACATCTGATGGGGTAAGAATAGAAAGTGGTTGTATCAGAACCTAGTGATAGCTGTAGCTGTGGAAGATGGGCTGCTTGACAGTAGTGGACACACAGTGAGGAACACAACCACTGCCAAAATCATTGATTGGGATGAGGAAACAGATGTAGCAGAAATCAGTACCAAATAACTTTGTCCTCTGACTCTTTTTCTCTTAGTAGTGCCTCCTATTGGTTGAAACCAACAAGACGCCATAGGGCAAGAGATACCAGGTACTATAATTTTGAGGCAAAGATCTATGTCTATTACAGGGCAAAGAATGGATCCAGAGGCGTAAAAATAAATGCAGAATAACTGGCACAGTCCATCTTTTATTTTCCAATTAGCATTCATTCCTGTTCTTCACTTAGACAAATTTGAAACACAAAGGAAAAATCCCCAAACACAGAGGAAATACAAAATCTTGTTAACTACATAATCACCTTGGAGAGATGTCACTGTACCTAGAGTGTTATTAGAAACTAATTGTAATATTATTGAGCATCAGTGCCCTTCACATGAAGTATAAAGGTGAATGGAAAGGAGAAAAATGATTAATATGAAACATCTGATTATAGTGCTCTCTTCTATAGCTGATTATAAGCTTACATCAAAAGGCTTATTGAAAATTACAGCTCCATTCTTTGGCCATCAGTTTCATATTCCAATTATTCTCTGCCAACATCAATTGGTGAGTTATTTTTCCAAATGGAGTAACCCAAATCTTCACTCCTATAGAACCTGTCTTTAGTGATCCTATCTTGATTATGTTGCCCCAATTTCCCATTGGTAGCTAATAAAAAAAAAAAATGACTGTAGTAGTAGGTGCCACAATGAGTTACTTGGATTTATATTTTTCTTTGCTCCCACTAGTTCGAAGCAATCAAATTTCTCCTTGGTAATTGTATTAATTATTCAAACAAATACACTGACCACCTTCTTTGCTTGTCAGTTTATCAAAATGAGAAACTCAAGATAGCCCAAGATCAGTCTGAATTTCTATTTCAATGGAGCAATGACTATATTCCCTGGGGGAAGCATCAGCATTCCATGCACAATGAGGTCACTTTGAGTGCATTATTAGGTATAAGAGTAAGAAGGGCTAATCCTATATCCACTCCTTGTTTTCCAGATCCATGCAGTTCCTCTACTGGCTTAAAGCGCATTCTTCATCCTTGTAGAACAGCACTACAAACTCACAGGGTGTCTTCACTTGCCTAGTGTCATTCTTGAGAGTTTGGTGGCCAGTTTACCACTTTGTCAATCAGCTGCTTTCTGGGGAATATGATAAGACCAGGGAACACCTTGAGAGGAGCACGTTGATCTATTTTATTCATCTTAAAATTTGTCCCCTCAGCAAAAGTGATTTTTTTTAGGATACTAAGGTGTTGAATAGACATTTTGTTAATACCTGCATAGTAATATTGATAGAGTGTTGCAAACACAAAAGTAAATATGTATCTGAGAAAAGACTTGGTCATAAAAGGGGTCCAAAGTAATCACCTTCACCTGGTGAATGTCTGACTCCTCAGGAAATGGTCATGTTGAGGTTCTTCACCTTCACTTCTGTTGGCATGCTGGATACTCAGCGGTAGTTGTGATTAGATCAATCTTAGGAAGGGGAAGTGTATGTTGTCTATGTTATTAAGCCCATGCATAACCTCCATTCCTGCCACTATAGCTACTTTGTAAATGGGCCCATTAAACAAGGAATTTAACAAACAGGAATAGAATCTGACTTATATCCACACAACAGGTAATTTAGTTCACTTGATTGGTGAGAGCCTTCATTTCACTGAAGAAAATTTGTGTAGGTTAGGAATATTTCCACACTCTGTGTCCATTCTGAAATGTATTTTCACAGTCTTCTCTTCTAAATTCCCTTTTCACTCATTTTCCAATCTTGTTCTTTTCAATATCATGACCATTAATTGTTATCTATTAACTATGAAATAATGCAGATTTTACATATAGCTCTTCTTCCAGATATCTACAGGAAGTGGACAGATATATGTACTGACTGAAGATTCTCATCCCAATTTTCCAGGTTCCATTTCTTTTTTTTTTTTTTTTGTAAATTTATTTATTTATTTAAATTAATTTCAAGTATATAGTACATTGGTTAGACATTTATATAATTTATAAAATGATCCCCCTAATTGTTCCTTCTCTCCTCTGATTTTCCACCTAGCCAATATATTAATGCTAACTGCATTCCCTATGCTGTGCTCCCCATCCCCATGACCATCTATCAACTACTAGTGTACTTCTTTAACCTTTCACTCCATTTTCCCAGTCCCCAAAGCCCTTTCCTTCTGTCCATCACCAGATTGTCCTCTCTATTTGTGAATCTGTTTTTGATTAGTTTGTTGTATTTGTTCCTTAGATTCCACATATAAGTGAAATCATATGGTATTTATCTTTCTTTGTCTGACTTATTTCACTCTGCATAATAACCTCTAGATCTATCCATCTCATTGCAAATGATAGGATTTCATTTTTTAATGGCCAAGTAATATTCCATTGTGTATATGAACCATAACTTCTTTATCTAATTGTCTGTTGATAGACATTTAGCTTGCTTCCATATCTTGGCTATTGTGCTGCCATGAATATTAGGGTGCATAGATCTTTATGAACTTATTGTTTTGGTTTTCTTTGGATGAATACCCAGAAGTGCAATTGCTGGGTCAAAAGTTATACCATTTTTAATTTTTTGAGAAACCTCCAGACTATTCCATGGTAGCTGTACCAATTTGTGATCCCACCAACAATGTTTGAGGGTTCCTTTTCCTCTGCATTTTCACCAACAGTTGTTCTTTGAAAGGTTCTCTTTCTTTCTAATGAGTGGTGTTAAAGTTAGCATAAGAAGTCTGAGGGGATTATACATTTAGCTGGCATTGAATCTCTATAGCACTTACAATCAGGCTTTGTATCAGGCTTTGATCCATAATTATGTCTACATTCCAGCTACATGGAAAAAGCTGCATAGAGACTTTCTGCAACTTGAAGAGGAATATCAGATTTTGAGTTAATTTATGTGTGCTTGTGTGTCAATCAAAAACCATAGATATATTCCAGAATCTTAAATTCACAGTGTCAATAATTAAGTGCCACAGCAAATTAACCTCCTCAAACTTCTTTCCATTGTACTCCATTTTATGCCACCTGTGATAATTTGAGCAACCATGGTGCCACTGCAACCATGGAGTACCAATGTTCCATTGTCCCCTAGAAAAGAATTCATTTGTGTGTTCATCAAATATGTGAGACATCAATACTGAAATCCAAATTCAAGAGTCAATTTTCTCAGAGTGTCCTTGGAAAAATTATTGTATCAGCCATGTCTCTGGCAAAAATTATGAGCATGACATACTCAGGAGATCATTAAAGAGATTACAGAGATGAGATTATTTACAAAGTGAGGGCAAGGTTAAGGGTAACATTAAGAGGAATAAAGCCCCCAGTAATTAGCAACAATTATTTTGGAACAGTTACCAAGATGCAGTTGTTACCATGCTTAGTTCTAAGGAGAAAAAGAGAGATCAATTGTTATTAGAACTCACTGAGAAGATACGCCTGACCAAGTAATGACCAGGTAGAGAATCTCCTAGCCCTGTCAACCCTGCAGGCCACTAGTGAGAAGCTAACAGGCTCTTTCTTGCTTCCTGCTTTCCTTTCAGTCCCTCCTATTGGTCAAATGCAGAGGGAAGGGATCCTGACTAATACAATCAATAAAGTTCAAAAACCAACGACAGACATGGATGGGGCATAGATCTGAAAAAAAATGTGGAGGAAATCCAGCACAAAGCACAAACTAATTATGTTTTTGACTAATAGATTATTTAGGATTGGTCTATTTCCATCTTATTCTTTTAGCTACAATTCTACATTTTTTTATTTTAAAAAATAATATTTATAATGTTTTTTTTTGAAATTGTGATACAGTAAATTTTGCCCATTGACTGCCAGCCACTGGAAGATAGTCACCATGAAAGTGGAGGATTTCCTGCTCCAATCAGGTATGTAATAATTTACTAGTGCTGTTGAACAAAGGACCACAAGCTGAGTGGCTTAAACAACAGAAATTTATTACCTCACAGTTCTGGAGGTCATAAGTCCATCATCAAGGTATTGGCAGTTGGTTCCTTCTGAGGGCTATGAGGAAGAATCTGTTCCATGCCTCTCTCCAAGCTTCTGGTGGTTTTGGACTCTTTTGGTATGTTTGGACTCTTAGGATGCTTATAGGAGCATCACCCCATCTCTCCTTTATCTTCACACAATATTCTCCTTGTGTATATGTGTGTTTCTGTATCCAAATTTATCCTTTTTATAAGTCTACCAGTTATATTGGGTTAGGGGCCCAATATATGACTTCATCTTAACTAATTATACTTACAATGACGTGTTTCCAAATTCTGAGGTACTGGAGATTAAGGGTTCAACATGCAGATTTTGGAGGAACATAATTCAACCCACAACAAATCCTAATGCTGAGTACAGCATATGGCCAAGACTAGGTGCCAATAAATATCTTTGAATAAATGTATGAGCAGTAGAAGAATAAAAATAACTCATTTATCTATTTTTAATAATGTTGGGGGTGTTAAATCTTATACTTTATCTATTAATTTATATCTAATTCTCCTAGAAAATATTAATTTAAGTTAAGAAGCTTGGGCTGGTATCAGATAGTCTTCTATTTGTCCCTAATGATTAATTAATGATATGGTACCATATTAGGTAATAAATTCTTCTACTCAGGTTCTACCTCTGGTGGTGCACACTCAGCCAGTTTCAGAAACAGAAATCTCTCAGACCTGTAAATGTCATACTGACCTCTGAATGATCAGTTTACTTCCTGCATAAAGAGGTTTGATTGAAAAATTATTGCTTGGGCTGGTTACCTGCAGGTGCTTTTGAAGCTCATAAAATAATCCAATTAGTTTAAAAACAAATTTTAATATTTATTCCAGTGATAACCTATGCAGAGGAACAATTAAGTTAATTTTTACTAGCACTCTTTGAGTCATTTATCGAAGTTAATTTCATTTGCTGTTCTGCTGCCTGTCCTGCTACCTCCTACATTTAAATCCATCTTTACTTTCTAAAATTCTCAAGCAGCATTTTCTTTTCCAAAATTTAAAATTCACAGAATGGGTTTTCTTTTCAAGTAAACAATGTCCAGCACTTTTGAAGATGGAAACAAATATTCTGATATTTTCAGTTTCCCATTCTAATTTTCTCCTTTGCCAGCTCTTGAATAGCAATAATGTGTTTATAGAGCTTTTCTGCAGGAGCCCATCCATAATACCTTACAATGCAGTGCTGTATGAGAGCCCTGGACTTGGAATCCAATTTGTGAGTTAGAAATTGAGTTAGAAATTCAGGTATTAAATAGGATAAGGTTATATATCACCATGTATAAGCAAGGATTAATATTATTTTCTATAATTACTTAGCTGTTATTTGATCTTTTCATCTTCACTACAATATTATTATAGACTTCACTTAACAAGTGAGGAAATTTTTTAGAAATTAATTCATCTGCCTGAAGACATGGCTTTGGTAATGGTAGCTGATTTAGATTTAGAACTACAGCTATCTGCTTTCAGAGCCCACAATTATTTACATCATCGTGTACTATTTAAGATAATTCAACAAAGTAGGCATGCTGGGCCCTTCTCTAACCATGTCCTCTTTCTCTGCCTTAAACTCTCTTTTCCCAGATAACTAAACAACCCCTACTCATCTTTTGGGATTCTGCTTTGACATCAATTAAGCAGAGATACTTTTCCTGCTCACACTTGTCATTTCTCTTCAGTGAAAATTATTTCACTCATAATTTCTTGTTTATTGTCTGCTTTCTTCATGAGGTGGTAAACTCTATTAGAACATGGGTTGCCTGACTTGTTTAGCACCATATCTTTAGCACAAATAACAGTTCCTGACTGTATTTTATACTCGTTCTTTATACACAGATGAATAAGGACACACATGACACCTGTGCATCTTGCACAGGGCCTAGAAGGCAAAGATAGAGTCCTGCAAGTCTCAGTGAACCCAAAGGACCATTTAACAGAACTGTTAGGGTATGTAAAAGAAGCGCCTCTTTATTTTCAAATACTTTGAAAATTTATGCACAATGCTTAGTTAGAGACCTTTAAGACTCCTTGAAATGCTATAAAAATATATACACGTATATAACACATAATATCCTTTCTACTAAGCTATAAAACTTGATGAATTTGATCAAAATAAGAATTAGTACTCTGAAAGACACTAGTTCTTATAAAATTTTCAATTTTAATTGGAATTCTTATTCACAGTATGTGTTTATACAAACATGGAACCTATACCTTGCATCTCCTATTTTAGAAACAATAGTTTACTTATGAGATTAGATCTATTTAAAATTCATCTTAATAAGGTTATAATAAAAGCATGAATTACAAATAAGAAATAAAAGAATTTTCATTTGAGTATATCATAATATTTGTTCATAGTAAGATGATTAAACTTAAGACAATCTATTAACACTTGATGCTTATTAGTATGGAAAACCAATAGGTTAGCTCTTCAAATATATGTCCAATAACTTCTAGTCAAGTGGTTCTCAAACCTGAACATGAGAATCATTGGGGAACATTATAGGAAAACACCCCATTTCTGGAGAATCTTAGCATGTCTGGGATGGGGTCCTGAAATCTGCATTTTTGAGGATTTCTCCAGTGATTTAGATTTTCACATGGGGTTTGAAACAACCAAACTTTTTAGTAAATCTTACTTTGCTTTATATATAAGACACTTCTTAATGATACATTAGCAACTTGGGAAAATGAATTATTTTAGACAGCAATCACACAAAATTTCATAGTTCTTTTTTTAATCAAAATATTGGGGTTGGGAACTTTTATTCATCCTTTATTTAAGTAAAATGGAATGAAAGAATAGTCAGTAATCTTGAGACTAAAATTAAATAATGGCACTTGGGTACTATTATTTTATGCACTGAATCTGTACCAGACCTTCTATTTCAAAGTGTAGTAGGAGGCCATGTAAAACTCAGTTTGCCTCTTATATATAATCTCTCCTCAACATGTGCTTTTTTTGGTAAAAGTAGAATAAAGATTTATGACCATAAAATTGAGCTAAAAATGTGTACAAAGAGTATGTAATTGTCAAATCTTAATTTTGCTATTTCTTAACCTAAATCCAAAATTGCTTTTAAAAGCCTCCATTATACCTTTATTATATAATGTTTCATTTAAGAAGCCAAGTTTTGGAAGAAAGTGTAGAATTTTACTTAGAGCCATTATGCAAGAATACCAGAACTGCCTTAGCCAAACTTCACAGAATTGATGCACAAAGAGATGGAGGTGGGATGGGAGTGAGCTTTTATTTCTTATGAATGCCATTTTCTTTTCCCTTTGAAATGCTGTTTTTAAATATGAAGCCATTTTCTAGGTCCCAACAGTATTTGTGTGAGCTAAAAGCTCAATAAATGTTTTTCTACAGCAATCTCCAAAGTGTCTGATAGAAGTGTTAACAACGACAGAAAAGGAAGCTTAGAGTGGTGTTTACCACGATAAAGTAACATTATAATCATAGCCAGTCTGAATGAAGCTACATGCAAATCACAGATTGTAGCTGGCTAGAGGATAGATGATTCTCTGTTGAACAAGAATCACAAAATCTGATAGCACATCTCTGTGTGCCGAATTGGGTCAATTTCTAAATATTTTCATGTCTCAATTTTGTCCTAAAAACCTAGAATTGGTAAGCTAGTTTGGAAGTTGGGAAAGGTGAATTTGCAGATTCATATATTAAACTTTTAAAAAAAATTTGTACTGTATGATCCCAGGAAATAATTTACGACAGAGTCTTGGGAACCAGGAAAAAAGATGCAATAGAGATTTTCTTATTTGTAATATTTCCAGTTCTCATTTTAATTGGGAGAACAATTTATTTCTTAGTTCCTTCCTAATTGTTCCAGCAACTGGATTTGTCACATAATTACAGCACAAAGATCATATATTACAGAAGCTTGAACACTATTTCAAATAGTCTTTGGATATTTGTGGATTTAATATTTGAGGTTTCAAAAATTTTCCAGTTTGTGTCATGTAAAAATTTATTATTTGGACAAAGCACAGATTTGAACTTCATGTGTTGAGACACTGAAGCTTGTCACTGTGATAGGCACTTAGCCAACTGGGTCTCAAGTCAAATTTGGGAATCTACTCACTGTCACCTCTGAAGCAAGTGAGAGGAGATCCCAAGCACTTTATACTTCACTAAAAGGTAAAAGACAAATTTTATATAAACTGAAAAAGTAGCTAAGTTGAAGTACACACACATACCTAAGCTTGGAAACTAAGTTTGAAAAAAATTGGAAGCCTGTAGTCATATTTCCACATCTGTGAAAGTACAGAGATTTATCATCTTTTGAGCGTCAACTTTTATCTCTTGAATGTCAGAATGTCTCAGGTAGGAGTCTTGACCTTGGTGGGATGAAATTTATTATTTCTTTTCATCAAAGTTATTGAACTTTTTAGTACTTTCAATTCAGATTTAAAGGTGGGGAGTAATTAAACCCTCATTATCCTCAACTAATTTTTTCTACATTGTGCCACCTTTAGAATGGTAAATTTTAATAATATGCTTCATAGGTTTGAATTCTACTTTCTCTTTCTCTTCTCTACCCTCAATGATTAAAAAGAGATTTTTGTCACAAAAAGGTTTTGTTTGAATATATGGCTATCAAACATGCATATACACATGTGCATGCATGTACACATAAGCTTTAAAATTTTAAAGAATTCTGTGGTTATGTGGATAACTTTGAAAAATGAAAAACTACAAATTGATGTTTTTTGTTTTTTGGTTTTTTTTAGGTAAGGCATCCCTTGGTTGACCTCACAGGTTGCAAGAACCTTGTCATTTTACAATCCCTTATTTTGTAGGCCTACAGCACCTGGTCTTCCTAGGTGATCTCCCATCCAAGTACTAACCAGGCTTGACCCTGTTTAGCTTCTGAGATCAGACAGGATTGGGCTCACTTCTGAGATCAGACAGGATTGGCTTGTTTGGGGTGGCATGGTCATAGACAAAACCTACAAATTGAAATGATGCATTTATATTGTTGTACTTGAAAGGATTAAAAGATAAGGATTTATGCTTGTGCCAAAATAGCAAAAAGTAAAAAGTAAAGAAGTCGGTATAAAAAGCAGTGATTTATAGGAGTAAGTCATAATGATCCAGAGAAGAGAACTGAGGTTTGAAGCCCCTTTGCAGGTAAGGTAGAGGCGTAGCCTTTATAGGAATGAGTGACAAGCAAATATCACCAGTTTTAATGGAGGGATATATTTGGGAATCGTGAATTTAGAAATAATATTGAAATAAAAGTATACATATCAGTTAGAAATGATTAATTCAGGGGGTGCTTCTTTTATTGATTGCAGAGAGAGAAATATTGAAATTTCCAGCTCTAATTGTGTATTTGTTTAATTCTCTTTCAGGTTCCCTCAGTATTTGTCTCATGTATTTTGATATCCTGTTACTAGATTCCATAGGCTTTTAGGATTATTATGATTTCTCTTAACGAATTGTACCTTTTTCCCCTATAGAATGTACCTTTTTATCTCTAGCAATAGTCTTTGTTCTGAAGTCTACTTTGATAAATGTAGCTACTCCAATATTCTATTGATTTATGATTTATGTTTTCATGGTACACATTTTTTCATCTTTTCATTTTTAATCGATATAAATCTCTACACTCAATGCAGGTTTCTTGTAATAGTATATAGTTAGATTTTACGTTTTAATTTATTTTGGCACTCCCTTACATTTTAATTAATATTTTAGATTATTTAAATTTAATGAAATTTGGTAGAAATATTCATCCTTTGTATTTGTTTTCTAGTTGTCCATCTTCTGTTTTTTGTCTGTTTGGTTTTTTTATCCTTTTCTTGTCTTACTTTAGAGTAATTGAATATTTTTTTGGTCCTATTTTATCTCTGTTTTTGGCTTATTGGCTAGGCTATATATATTTATTTAGTGGTCTATCTCACATCTACAATATATTTTTAACTTACAATCGACATTCAATAATACCAAACCAGTTTACATATAATGTGAAAACATTTCATTTTTCTCTTGGCTTTTGTGAAAATGCTGTCATGTGATTTCCTTCTACCCATATTATAATCTTGATAAACATTTTAATTTTTTCTATATACTATCAATTATCATTTTAAAAGATTAAAATATGAGAAAAAGTTGCTTTAGTATTTACCTTTTTTGGTTACCATTTCTGACCGTCATCATCCCTTTTTGTAGATCCAAATTTCTTTGTGATATTTTTCTTTTGCTGGAATAAATTTAAAAATTTTTAATGCAGTTCAGCTTTATTTTGTGTGTAAAAGTCATTTTATTTTTTTTTGCTTTCACCTTTAAAACATATTTTCTCTGGATATAAAATTATTGATGTATTTTTTTCTTTTAACAACTTATAGATGTAAATCAGTTTCCTTGTGGTTTACTTAGACTCTGACAAGAAGCCAGCTATCATTCTTACCTTTAAAAAAAATATATATATATATTTTACATATATAAAATGGGTTTTAAGTGTACAATTCAATGATATGTTATATGTATATTGAATTGTGTGTTCACCACCCAAAGTTAAATTTCCTTTGGTCACCAAATATTTGACCCCCTTTAGCCCTGTCTACCTCACCTTATACTCATCTCCACTTTCTTCTGGATCTACAGGCTTTACTTTGAGTAATTTTGTTGCTATACCTTCAAGTTCACTAACCTTTTCTTCTGAAGTGTCCAATTCATGTTATTTCATAATTATTCAATTAAAAATGGTATTTTTTATCTCAAGAATTCCATTTGATTCTTTTTTATAACTTTTTAATTCTTTTCTCATCATATTCTTCTTTCCTTCACATTCCTGAACATGCTTAAGGAATTTGTATTATATTTTTTAAAGTCTTTAATCTCTGTCATATCTAGGTCTGTTTTTATTAATTAATTGTCTTTCTGATTGTGGGCCATGTTTTTCTTGCTGCTTTTCCTACCTGACAAGTCTTTATTGCATGATGGATATTGTAAATTTTACATTGATGGGCATGAATATAGAACAGTCTTTAGTTAGGTTTAATTTAGATGTACATCTGAGGTGATAACCTTTAGAAATTTTAAATTGCCCTGTAAGTCTGATGTCGCTCCACTCTGGATGGTAGGAATGTGATCTATTCCAATCCCAATGTAAGCTCCAAGCAATAGCTTACCTACTAATTATTTTCCAGTATTTTATTCTTGGGACCCATGGAATTTCAATCCATGTTTATCCATCTCAGTATTAAATAAAGACTATAAATCTCTGGAGTTCTTTCTCTAAGTAACTCCCTTGTTTCCATTACTTGGCCTGACAAATTCTGGCTGTCTTGATCTCAGTGAACTTTTTTCACTGTCTCTTCTGTCCTCAACTTTGTAAGGCTTCTGGGTTCCATTTGTGTTCACCTTTGTGATCTGCAGCCTAGAAACTGCCTGCACGTAGTAAACTTGGGCAATCATAGGTCTACTTCAGTAGTTGCCCTTCTCTCAGGGATCCCAGTCCTTTTCTGTATACTTTCCAAAGCCTGAAAACATCAGTTTCATGTATTTTGTTTGGTCTTGTAGTTTTTATGGTGAGAGAGAAATCTCCATGGCAGTTAATTTTTTTTATGTGTGGAAATAGAAATCCTTCCCAGAAATTTCATAAGCATCTAATTCTTACTGTTCTAGTTACTATTGCTAAGTAAAATATCCTTAGAATAATCATTTTACTTTGTCCACAGTTTCATATGTCAGAAATTTGGAGTGGTATGGCTAAAACGTTTTTTACTTGAGTCCTCTTATATGTCTGCAGTTAGATGTTATGAAATATCAAATAGATTGAATTTCAATATGACTCATTCACATGGTCATGATGGTCTGTGGTTGATGCTGGCTGTCTAGTGGTCTTTCCAGCATAGACTTCTTACATGGCTTTTTCTCAAATGATTATTCCAAGTAAATTGGGCATAAGTTTTATGGGGATTTTGATTTATCTATATTTTGAAGTTTATGGGATGGGTCACTTGTAATGTACTGTATCATTGAAAGAGACGCAAGCCAATACAAGTTCAAGGGAAGGAGACACTGATCTCAACTCTCAATGGAACGAGTGTCAAAAAAGTTTCATTTTTAAAAAAATCACTATGTCATTTCTATTAACTTTCTTCCTGCTTGAACTATCTAGAGTGATTTGTTTTACTGACTAAATAAAGGCTAACTAAATTCAGAAACTGGCACCATAATTTGGATGCTGCCACAATAGTGTATTTATTGAAAAAATCCCCATGTAAGTGGACCCATGCAGTTAAAACCATGTTGTTGAAGGGTCAACTGTAGTTGCTGGGGATAGGGAAGTAACTAGAAGAAACAAAGGAAAAGAACCACTAGCTTAGAAGGACACACTTTGTTAATATTTGGTGATCTTGAAAAAAAAAAAAAAAACAAAAAAACCCTGGAGCTAAAAGTGACTGCAAAATGTGATCAGCTCTGAATGAAGATAGATATTTCTCATACTTAGCTAGATAATAATGACATTTAACAAGAACATACTTCAAAGAAGGCAAAAATAGGGTTCTTAGAAAATAATTTTTCTCAGAAAGAAGATTTAGGACATAATTAAGAATATTTCCCTATCTCTAGGTATGGAGCCTTCACATTGGCTGCCCAGCAGAATTTCATACTTTCTATGGGCCAGTGACAGCTTTGTGACATCTGTCCCCTTCTATTTTAACAGGAGATTTTATTGGGGTCTTCTTTTATGTCAGTTTGGTTCCTAGGTTGCTAGATCATAGGAAAATGCATCTGAACGTGATGACAAGAAATGTACATCACCTGTAGTTTCTGGACATTGAACTGAATGCATGAATGGATGAGACTTTGGGGAGAGGGTAAATGAGTTCTATGTGTAAAAATACAAATAACATTTATAAAAGAATATTTATTTGATATTTATATTAAAATAAGAGGATAGAGTTTTGCAGCAACTTTGGTGTTTATCAACATGAGTTATTTCTGGACACACAGCTAGACTAAGTTCTTCCTTGCAGTTGGATGTGACTATGACCATATGGCTAAATTCTGGTTTATAGAATGGGGCTGAAGTGATATAGCCTTTTTCTGCCTTGACCCATGGAAATTGCCTACATAAATCTTCTTACCTTTTCTGTCCCAATACACTGATTGAATTATTAGAAAATTTCAAGAATAAATAATAAAACAAAAGGCCTGAGTCAATTGAATGACCATGTGGAAGACTATTTAACTATGAACTTTTATAGGACTATATATGAAAAAGCACTTTTATCATTTTGAGCCACTGAGAATTTGGAGATATTTCTTTTATAGCAACTAGAGTTATATTAAGAAATACATAGTTATTCTAGAAAGTGGGAGGAATGACAGCTTTTAACTAAACCAGATAACCTACAGAAATAAAAGGTAACTTTAAGACTTAAGATTCTAAACTCGAGACACAGTTAGAGAGCTAGAAAGTCTTTAAGGATACCCTAAATGAATTTCTTATCTTTTATAATCATAGGGCCAATGAGGCCTATAACCTGATTCAAACTTATGCTGTGGGAAGCAGAATTACGATACAATTAAATTTACTTGGGTAGTCAAGTCTTATATGTTAGGAAATTGATTGAGAAAGAGTGGGCCACTTAAATTTCATTGAATCTCTTTTAACACCAGAAGTAGACTGTAATAATCTCACCTAAGGCAAGCAATTTTCAAGAATGTGTTAATACTCCTTAAGACATCCCACCAAACCTCAGGACTCTCAAATCTATAACAAAGGGTCCTGCACATCTAAGGGGGACTAATATAATGTGTGATCTGGGGGAAGATAAATCTCAAACCTAAATGATTGCAAAATTTCGTTCATTTATATCAATAGAATCCTAGAGAGTATGTGTGAGAGATAGATTGTACAAGTATTTAACCAAAGAGAAGAGAGCATAACATTGAACTGAGCTGAACTACTTTATGGGCCACTTTTCATATATTTCATAGATTCAAGGTGTTAGGTGAAAGAACTAGTAACAAATCATAATGCTTTCTTGGCTGGTTGACTGAAGCTTGGAATAAATGATAACCTACATTAAATTAAGTTGAGGTTTCAGAATTTCCTTGCTAAAACATAAAGAAAGAAATCTGAGGACTTAGTGACATAAAATTATTAGACTAGATTTACCATATATAGCCTATTCATTTCGTCCCTCATTATATCCCACAAGAGATCAGAAGATACTCTTTCATAACAATATTGAGAAATATATTTGTGAGAGAGCACCAGCTTCCTTCAATATCTCTGTAGTAGCCTTTTTCGGCAAGCTGGGGATGACCAGTGGTATTATATACCACCATTGTAGTGGGCTAACAGGAGCTTGATGGAATCCTAAAGTGTCAGGAATCAAACATGTGAAAATGAGTGTGGTACCAAATGAGGAGCAAGGCTGGAGAAACAAACAGAATGGTCTGATTGATTCTGTCAGAATGGTCTGACCTTATTTACAGAAGATTTCACATATTATATTGGCACAAACCTGCAATACAGGTATTACAGTCTCATTCGGGATGATAAAAATGGAATTACTTCTAATGGGCTGAACATCTATATGATTTATATTTATTTATAAGTAAGGACTAATTTGACTGAATGGCCAGGGTTCTGGAAAAACAACAATGGAGAATTGTTGCCAAAACAAGTATAAAGAAGACAAATATGAATGAACTCTCAGAGTGTTAAGATATTCCTGTTGCATACAAAGGCTTATCAGAAGATGCTGACTCAATAGAGGCTCATTATTTAAGTAAACAAATGACCCATTCTGTGAATGTCAAGAGCCTTTTTCCTGAGCCATCCTTGCACTTGCTCAATAGTCTCATTAACAAAATGTCCATGATGACAGGAAGAGGAGTTAGCTATAGGTTAATAAAATGCACATCTACTCACCAGGTCTACTTTGGTTATTGCCACTTCTGCATGTTCAACTTGCCAATAGTAGGGCTAATGATGAGCTCTTAATGTGACACTATTTCCTGGGGACACCAGCCAGTCTCCAAGTGGCATGTCGATTACATTTGACCTCTTCCATTTTGAAGGAAGAAATGATATGTCCTCTTTGGAATAACACAATCTGAATATGGATTTGCCTTTCCTGTTTGCAATGCTCTGCTAACACCACCATGTATAGGCTTTCCAAGTGCTCTGTTTACTGCCATGTCTGATCAAATAACATATTTATTGGAAAAGTGGTGATAAATGAAAATGGGCTTTAATCCAGGGGATTTTCCAAATCAGCCACTATAATGGAAGAGTTATGTAATGGAAGAATGTAGTAAACTATTAAAGACACAGTAATAGTCTTAGTTATATATTAACAAATTGTAATACTGTGGTGCAGTCCAAAAGATGCACCATATGCTCAGAGTTTTGTATTCTGGTCCCATGGCTTTAGGTATTGCTGCCTTAAATATAGAGAGGAATGTTTTTACTAGAAGACATAACTATGGTCACATTGAAAAGAAAATTGTTACTGCCATGTGTATACTTCTGTCTTCTCATATCACTGAACAGTCAAACAAAGGAGTTAAAATATTTCCTAGAGTGATTCAATCTGATTATAAAGAAAATCTTGTTATTGGGATAGGATTACTAAATAAAAATACACATCCAGTTAAATTTTAATTTTTGGGAAACAATAAATGCAAAATTTGGTACATACATGAAATAATTATTTTTTTTAATCTCAAGTTTAAATTCAACTGGGTTTCCTATGTTTTTATTTTTTAAATCTTCCAACTCTAATTGGGTGTAAGGTGATGTGTTTCTGAAAACCAGGGATTTTCAGGTACACTTGATCTTCCTTCTCTTTTTATTTCCAACCATTTTAGTTTATATTCTTATTATCATATAAACTATTGCTATATCCATGACATGACTGTTTGTTTTGGTTCTTCCTGTGCAGTCAATTCTGTGTATCAAGAATAGAAAAGTCAACCTTAAATGCTAACATACCATATCATTCCCCTGCTCAGAAAGCATCAAGGACTGTTCTTTGCTACAGAGATTAAAGTTCAAACCCCTAAGTGTAAATTCAAAGTCTTTCATGCTTCATGCTCTTTTCCTACAACATCCTTAAATGAACTCCTTAATCCAACCAGATATTTTCTTCACTGATGCATGTTTTCTCACATGAATTTATCTAATTCTGAGATTTAAAGCCTCTCATCTTCTGTTAGTTTTTCTTATCATTCATATAATAAAAGGTAACTCCCTGTGAAATAATATAATAAGAACATGTAGAGTTCTACTTATTTTTCTATATGCATTTCCCCAAATTTACAATCTTTTTTTGGGGGATCACTTTGAAGTTTTGAAATAATTAACATTATACTAGTTATGCAAATTACACACACACATATACACATATATACACATATACGTGTGTATGTATATATAGTGTTGAACTCAGTTAATCATCAAATGTGTCCAAAATTATGCATAAGTAAATTCTATTTTTGTCTTTCTTTCACAAATAAAAAAGTAGAACAAAGTAACTTGCCCAATGTTATTTACACATATGTAAATAGCAGAATTGGAATTTAAATCCAGGCAGTGTGGTACCAGAATCTGCCCTTCTAACTCTATTATATTGTGTCTATGAAAAGTATATTTTCCTGATTTAAAAATTGAAACAATAATATAAAGTTATATATATTTTTTATTTACTCACCTAGAAATAACTGTTATAACCTCTTTGGTTCATATTTTTCAGACCAGAATTTTTCTATGTATTTCTATGCCTGTGAATATGTACCCATGGAAAGCACATACTATTGTTTGAATATGTTTTAATATACATAAATTATTGTACATGCCTTCTTGAGAACATATTCTGTAGGATAGATACAGACCAAGTATTTTTTTTTCATTCTAATTTGCTTATATCTAGCCACATTTCCAATAGAAGTGTATAATAATATCTATTTCATTTCACCCTTATGAATATTTAATTTGAATCAAACTTTTTTTTTAATTTAATGGGTGAAAATTTCAAACTCATTGCTTATGTTTTCCCCAATGCTAGCAAAGTTGAATTTATTTTCATATATAGTTGACCATATTCATATTTTATCTGTGAATCACCAATTTATTATTTTTTAATAATTTTTTCCCTTTTTATAAGAATTACTAATTTATATTCCTTACTTATTTCCTTAGATTTTTTAACTCGTTCTGATTGATTTTATGACTTTTATATAACTATTATATGCGCTATAAACCCTCAGTTTTCTGCTTGAGTTTTAACTTTGTTTGCCATGTCTTTTTATTATTGTTGTTATTTGTAGCATCTTTTGCCTTACAAATGTTTTCTATATTTAAATTTTTTTTATATTCCACTCCTTGCAATTCATTCTACTACACACAGTACCTGGAGTGATCTTTTAAAAATATAAATTAGATTATGTTAATTTCCTTTTTGAAGACACTTGGTTGTCTTCCCATTATAAGCAACTTACTCTAATTCTCATCACCCTACGTGATCTACCCTGAGTGGTCTCACATTGTACTGCGCTTCTCAATCTGTTGTTTTCAGTCACAGGATGAAAAGGCTTGTTGGTCTTTAAATAATGCCTTCTTTCAAAAATCAGTGCTTTATACTGCTCTTCTCTCTGCATGGAATACTCTCCTCATCTCTCCTTTGCTGGCTTATGGATAGCGTACCTGTAATGCCCTGGTTTGGAACTCCACGAGCCAAGAAGGAAACTGACACCGATGCAAGCGCAAAAGGGAGTTTATTGACAAACTCGAGTTTGGACTCCACTCGTTCACTGACACAGCAGTGGTTGAGAGGAGCCCTGACCCAGGGGCTGGGACCTACTTTAAAGGGTAAAACCACAAGCCTTGGGGAGATGCCTTGGCGTTACCTGATTGGAGGGTTAGGTTGACCTTTAAAGGGATTGGGTGGTAGGTTGTTAGGTCTGAGTGCAAAAGGGGGTCGTGTGCAGTTGGGGCTGTCTATAGAGGGGGCTGTGCGCAGTGGGGCTGCGTATAGAGGGGGCCGTGCGCAGAAAGGGCTGAGTGCAGAAGGTAGGGCCGAGTGCAGAAGGTGCCGGGTGCAGTAATCAGAATATGTGCAGGAGGAAATAAGGGTGGGGGTGCCTTATGGGCCCACTGATTAGCTGGCTTGGCTGGTTTGGCCAGGTGGTAAGGCATTGTTCTTGACCACTGGCCTTTGGGGAACTTTTCGTACAATTCATCTTGGGATCCCTCAGAAAAACGGAATCATTCCAGTCTTTCATACCCCCTCAAGATCTATGTTGAAGTACTAACTCTCAGCACTTTAGAATGTGACCTTACTTGGAAATAGGGTATTTATATCAGTAATCAAGTTAAAAATGAATGAAGTCATTAGGGTAGGCCCTAATCCAATATGATTTGTGTCCTTATAAAACAAAAAGGGGGAAATCTGGAAGCAGAGACAAACATAAACAGAAAGAAGATAATGTGAAGACACTCAAGGAAAAGGCAGCCATATGACTCGCATGATGCACCTCTGAGCTAAGGAATGCCAAGGACTTTCATTAAACACTAGAAACTGGATTAAGTAAGGAATAATTTCCTCTAGAGCAGCCAGAGAGAGGAAGGCCCTGCTAACACCTTGATTTCAGACTTTTAGGCTCCAGAACTGAGGCAATAAATTTTTGTTGTTTCAAGCACTAAGTTTTTGGTACTTTGTAATGGCAGTTTCTTGGAAACTAATACAGTTGACCTCTTTCATCCTTTATTTTACAACTGAAATATCCTTCTGCCCACTCTCCAAAGTTATCTTCAGAGAAACCACCAGCCTCTAGTTATTATTCTGGATCACAGAACTCTGTTTACTTCATAGCATGAATTAATCAGTCATGATTAATTCAGGAAAACAGAAATCATTTTGTCTATTAAGATGGGATTGTAGTTCGGGAAGTCATGTACAAACATTGGCAGGGAAGAGGAATTAAGATCAGAGAATGCCACTGTTCATCTGGGGAGTCAGGAACGCAGAAATTCAATGCTGATAATTACAGCTACCTCTACTGTTAAAGTAAGTGACCTATTGAAAAACCACTGAAGCTATTACAAAATCCCACATCTGCTGAAACAGACATCTTCCTGCACTGCCAGAACAGTATAATAGCTTCTGCTTCTTCCTCATACAAATCTTCTCGTGTCTTTCTTTGACAGAACTTAACCTAGAACATGCTGGCCTATCCAGTCCTTCTGTTAAGGAAAAAACACAGATAGGAAACGTTAAGTTGCCAATAGACGATGAGACTATGAAACCTTTGGCTACTAAATATCTCTACACAACCTTGTCTCAATATTTAACTTTCAGACAACAATGAAAACAATAGTATGCTTCAATCTAACATGTGGAAACTATTATTGGTACATAAAGATGCTCTCGCCACAAAAAGTAGACAAAATTTCCATCTGTTATTCTATTCATTGCTGGGAGACCTTCATTCCTCCTCCGATTCAGTCATAATCTGTCACCGTCTGTCATAGAGATCCCAAATATTAGTGACTAAATTATAAGCTTAAGTTCCACAAGGGTACACTAGTAATTGATGTATGGGGATATATGAATAGCAAAGCAAAGCAAAGCAAAGCAAGCAAAAATAAGCATAGCCTCTAAAATTCTAATTTTCCACAGTTGAGAGTAGGAGGACATTGTTGATATTTATAACTTTATCCTTCTGATATCCGTTTCATGTTTCCTGTGCCTTCTGTTATTTGGGATTCTTTACTTGATAGAGTAAAGTAATCTTTAATCCTGATATCCAATCTATTAACATTCAGGCAAGTAAAAAATTGCCATCTTCCATGACTTTTAACACTGGACCTGGAAGTACAAAGAGGAGCTCCACATAGCAATGTTGTGGAAAATTAGCATGATAAATAAAAGGCTTTGAATTCAATGCTTAGGAGTTTGAACTTTACCTTTGTAGCAAAGAACAGTCTTTGATGCTTTCTGAGTAGGGAATGACACGGTGGATTAGCTCTTTTAGGTCAACTTTTCTATCCTTGGTATACAGGATTGGCTGCAGAGGAAAAACCCAAAGCAAGGAGGTCAGTCATGGCTATAGAGACAGTCTACAGTCTATAGTGATGAAGATACAAACTAAACTTATCCAAGCTAAAAGGGAAAAAAAAAAGAATTAACTGCATCTGGGATTTGATCGGATCTGAAACCTAAGGAGGAGAAGAGACAAGCATTACAATGAGGTTTGTTTAGTAGACAAAAATTAGCGTTCAGACCTAATAATAGCTTATACTAACACTTTAAATACATCAATGAGAGCACCTCAGAGGCATAGTCAACTAGTACAATTATTTTGTAACTAAGAGTTATCGATTATCATAACTTTTTAAGGCAGGTGACTGAAGTAGAGGATTTTTTTTCCGGATGAGTGGGGAAACAACATTTAGGAAGAGGAAAATATTGATGAAAGGTTAGGTTTTGTTTTCTTCTTAATGGAGCATTAGAAAATTTGGCTAAAGGATTTATAAAAAAGAATTACTAAAACAGAAATAGGAAAAATTATTAGATTATCTAATTATAGGAAGTTAACATTTTTGCTTTCTGGGATATTAAATAATGCATTAAAAAAACATAATTTAAGGCAGAAACTAGAAATTGTACCTGGTTTTATTCTTATTTTCCAAGATAGTATATCTGTTAGGGTACAGTTGCAGAATTAGAACCACAATGAATGAAATGCAAAAAAAGATTTATTGTATCATTAAGATTTCCATAATAGAGAGAACTGGTGAAGAAGCTCCAGAAGGCTATTGACTCTGTTCCTAGAGGTTGGCCTGAGGTTACTCATAGGTCAGCAGAGCTGAGTGTGAAGTAGGGAATAAAATAGCAAATGAGAATGAGAACAAGCTGGAACCCACATCTGGCTCTCACTACTTCCGATCTTGAGTGACCTTCAGGAGAAGCTGGAGCTCTTCATCACAGGGCTGTTCACCTGACTGGGCCAGGACTTTGAATAGCTGAAGGAGGAGGTCCAGTAGGAGTGGCAGGAAGGTCAAATAAAACAAATCCAGATTTATAAAGATTTGAGTGTGACCAAGAGTATCTTACCATTCTCCTCAGCTTGACTAAACTTCAGGCAATTTCCTTCATGACTATGGGCCCTGACCTCTCTTTTCTTAGATTACCTATTTTAGAAAACTCAGAATTATAAATTCTCTGCTCCTTTGAAATATAAGTAAATCTTCTCTAACTTCTTGCCAGTTTTACTACCCTGGAAATGAGTTTCTCAAGGATCTTGGAACCCCCTCTTTGAAAGAGATCCAAACATCAAACATCTCTGATGTAAATATCAAAGATGTTACCTCTCTCAGTGTCTTTAGGAGAGTAGAAGCCAGACATCCATGGGCACCAATTAGCAAACACAGATAACCTACTCACAGAGAAAAATATTGGCGTACTCAGGAATAACTCAAATGCTGGACACATCCCATTGATCGACCTCCTCACTAACATCCTCTAGTACTTTTCCACTAGCTCAACTTTGCACTTCAACACCCTCCCTCCTTTTGTTTCAGCAGAGTTGGGTTTAGTCTCTCTCCCCTACTGTAATAGCCTTGAATAAATTATTCCTTGCCTATTAATGCAAGTTTTACTTTGGTGCAATTTTTACTTTGCCAAAAAAATTATTGCAAGGGGAAGAAGGAGGGACTATTGCAATAGAGAGAAAGCTATGACCATAACATCGCCAAGCATCTCAAGTCTCAGGCAAATGGGTTTTTATTTTATAGAGAGCTGTACACAGGACTAGAAAGGAAAGGGTGTGGGGAGGTGGAATGAAAGTGTGGCAGACAGTAGATCAGTGAATGTTTTACTCCAAGGCCAGCTTATTCTCAAGAGAGGCTGTTCAAGTGGAATTTTATGCTGGCCAAATTTAGGGTTGTGAAAAAGTTAGTTTGGTTAACAAGCATTTTGTTATCATCGATCAATGGGGAAAAGTAGTTTCAGTAGTCATTTATGACCCAGGGATTTGTGTCTGGCCTTGCCATAGGTAGACAAGAGGAATATCTATGAGTTTTATCTAGACCATATGAAGAAGGTTGGTTCTTTGCAGTGAACTTATTTCCTGTAACACAAAAGGGTGTATGTGTGTGTGGTGAGAAAGATTTTTCTGTTTTCCAGGAGCAGAGGGTCAAGTAAAATTCAGCATTATCAGAATTCAGTTGCAGGCCTGGCTGCTTCTCCACACCCACATTGAACCCCATGATCAACATTAAGATGTTGGAGCCACAGTGACCCCTGGTGCCCTTCAGGGGATAATGTTTGTTGCATTCTTTCTACCTTTGAGTCTCGTCCAAATTTCTCCCATGGTTGACCATTCAGTGATACAAATTCTGGGAAATATAGGTTCAGCTTGGATAAGTTGGTACAGTATAAAATTAACCCAATGAATGAAATGAACAAAAAAAATTGAAGCAGTGTGATTCTGAATAACTTGAGCCATGAGAATAAATATACCATAGTTGAGTGTCCCAACTATTTATGGATTATAGATAGGATGTTAAGTGAATAAAAAACTGCCATTATTTCAGAAGCATTTCTGGTCTAGTTAGTGCAATGTCTTTGATGTGCATATATATTTATAATCTTATGAACACTTATCACAATCTATTGTAATTACTTTATTTATTTGTTTGGTTGTTTATTTATTTATTTTTAATTGAAGAGATTATTTACATTTTTTCCCCTATGTACTTTCCCCTCCCTCCTGCCATCTGTTAACCACTATCTATTGTCCATGTCCATGAGTCTCTGTTTGTTCTGTTCATTTGTTGCTTTTAGGTTTATATCCCACATATAAGTGATATCATGTGATTTTCAACTTTTTCTGTCTGGCTTATTTCACTTAGCATGATCATCTCGAGGTCCATCCATGTTGTCGCAAATGGCAGTATTTCATCTCTTCTTATGGCTGAATAATATTCCACAGTATGTATGTACTACTGCTTCTTTAGCCAACCATCTATCGTAGGACACTTCGGTTGCTTCCACGTGCTGGCTACTGTGAATAGTGCTGCTATGAACATTGGTGTGCAAATATCTTTTCGAATATAAGTTTTCAAGTCTTTGGGGTAAATACCCAGTAGAGGGATTGCTGGATCATATGGTAGATAACTTCTTAGTTTTATGAAGAACCTCCGTACTGTTTTCCATAATTGCTGTACCAATTTGCAGTCCCACCAGCAGTGTATGAGGGTTTCTATTTCTCCACATCCTCTCCAACATTTGTTACTTGTCCTGTTGACTATAGCTGCTCTAACAGGTGTGAGATGGTATCTCATTGTGATTTGGATTTGCATTTCCCTAATAGCTAGCAATGCTGAGCAGCTTTTCAAATATTTGTTGGCCATTTGTATGTCTTCTAGGGAGAAGTGTCTGTTCAGGTCCTCTGCCCATTTTTGATTGAATCATTTGGTTTTTTTTTGTTGTTGTTATTGAGTTGTATGAGTTCTTTGTATATTTTGGATACTAGGTCCTTATTGGAGGTGTTGTAATTACTTTTTGGTGTGTGGGTCTCCCAAACTGGGTTTGAATTCCCAAGGTCAGAAACTATTTACCCTTTTTTTTTTTTTTTGTCACTAGTATATAAGATTGTGCTCAACCAATAGGAGTACATTATAGGTTTGCTAAAAGGATGTTTGAATGATGCAGTGACCCCTAACTGACTTTATTCTCCCTTACATTTTATCCTAAAATACCTTATCCTTCTTATCTCTGAGTTGTTACCTTAATCTATGTTCTTCCTGTTTCTATCCCAATCACCATATTCCCCTACCCCTAATTGTACCTCTCTAAATCTTCTCAGAGGCTTTCTACTTTTTGTAAGAGAATCAGCTATCCCTCACTCTTATATGCAGCAATAGTAACCAGAAAGTCCATAAAGGCTCTGGTTGTACATAAAAGGTGTTTTAGTCCCAAGTTCCTAACATGCTCTTTCCTTTTCAGCTCCTCATTTAGACTGTTATTGTTGTTTTCAGCTCTCATTTATCCTATTATTGTTTCCACTTAATTCAGGATGATTGTCTCCATGATAATATAATATTTTTTATAATAAATTACATTCAATACTCAGTTTATCTACCAAACAGCAATACTGATCACAGTGGTATAGGCATCTTTTAAAGTGATTTTCACGGATGAATCATGTAAAGCTTACAAAGAGTGTATGAGAATGTTATTATTATCTCCATTCTACAATGAGAAAAATTGAAGCCAGAGAGTTTAGATAATTTACTCAAATTATAGCTAATAAGTGCAAAGCCAGTATTCAAACCTGAGAAGTCTGGCTCCAGAAACCAAACTCTTAACCTCTACACTATTGTTGTCCTCCATGATAACAGAATGAAAAATGAAAAAATAATTAAAGAAAACCAGCTAAAGAAAATGACAAAAATTAAGACAGATTAATAAAAAGGCCTGCAAAGATGAACAGCGACACAGAATGACAGTAATTAGAGAAGAAAAGAGGAAGATAAGAATGGAAAATAATAAAAATACATAAACTCAGAGAGGTAGAAACAGAGAAAAAAATTGTTATAAAGACAGCAACACAGAGAGCAAGACATTCAAGATTTTAATAAAAAGCATTTTAAATATTTTGCCTATTTATAACGCATACTGTTATTTTTTTCCTGAACTGCAAATCATCAAGAATTAGAGTTGAAATGTTTTAAACATATTAAATCAAGTAAACTAAAACAACTGTTTGATTAAAATGACTAAACCAGATAAAAGAGTTTACATTTAGACAAAATAATCTAAAAATAAGAATGGTGAGAAGTAATTTAAAACAAAATGAGGAAAAAGAATATTAAAATGAGTAGCTTAACAACAGCAGGCAGCCAGTGACAGACACATTTAAGAAATGATGGCAATATTGGTTGTTTGTAGGAAGACCCTAGAATTGTTTAAAGTTATTTGGTGGCATGTATGCTAACTGAACTTGGAAAGAGATGTGATTTAGGGCTGGGGGAATTGTAGTCTAAATTGCCTGCACAAAAGTCATTCCAGTAACACCCTCTGTGTGTTAATTTTATACCAAAAAAATGTACAGACTTCTTTCAGGCCAGAGTGGCTGTTAGAAATTTGAGAAGAGAGATATAAAAAACCCCGCAGAGAAAATGTACTGGCTCCCTCTTCAGAGTATGGGGAACGCATGTATAAACTGTGTTTGAGGGCGGTCTGCTATTATCCCATTTTTTCCACATGCTTCATTCTTGAAGTGTGGATGTCACTTGGCTCCTGAAGTGTGAAAGTAAAGTATCAGTGTCACCATGCTGGCAGCTTGTACTACTGTTTTGCAGATGGCACAGAAGGAATGGGTAGAGAGTACTGCATCCTTCCCAAGAGTCCCTGACTAGCTGTTGTATACCTCGTAATTGAAGGCTTTGTTCTGCATAGTTATTTGAGTACCTTCCTTCAACCATTTGAATGTGGACTGATGATTTTCTTCACAATTTTATTGACGTGTAATTGAAGTACAGCAAACTACATACAGTTAATCCTTATTTGTAGATCCCATATTTGCCTACTTGATTAAATTTATTTGTAGCCCTCAAATCAACACTCAGTGCTTTTTGCAGTCATTCACAGACATGTGCAGAACAGTGAAAAATTGTAAAATTTTGGTCTGCCTTTTTGTTTCAGCTCTTATGTTGTAAACAATTACCCTTTTAGTATTCTGTAGGTGTCACATTTTTTTTTTTGCATTTTTGTGTTTTTTGTTACTTTTTAAAATGGTCTTCCAAGTCTGTTGCTGAAGTGCTATCTAGTGTTTATAAGCTTAAGAAGGCTGTGATCTGCCTTACCCAGAAAATACATAGTTTAGATAAACTTCCTCATTTAGGCATGAGTTCTTATGCTTCTGGCTCTGAGTTCAATGCTATTGAATCAATAATAAGGTACATCCAGAAAAGGAAGATAAATTTTGCCAATTAGTATGTGAGTCTGCTCCTGAAAGTGCTAAAGTAACATTCATATTATTGATGAAGCTATTGAAATATTGGAAGGTGGCTAAATTCATGGATTCACGATATAAGGACTGATTTTTAAAAAGTATAGTGGACAGTATTATTGTGAGGCTGAATGCCAGAGACATTTATATTTATATTACCCAAGATCAGGAAAAATTTAAACCCTCCTCAACTAGTGCTGGCTGGCTTCCATATTTCAGAAGCCTTTATCATGTGTTAAAATGATTGAAGAATACAATTTAGGTGATAAAAGCAAACTTCATTTAACACTTCATGAAGCAGTAGTTTCCACTTTCAAGAGTTTGGAGAGCTGTGCAGTAAGGCAACAGGGTTACAAGCTTTTACAGAAAGAGGCAAGCAGTAAACAAGGAAGTACTTGGCTTACATTGGGTGGCTGGGGTTACATATCAGACCTTATTTACAAAGATCAAGAACCAAGGAAGTAAGTATAGACCCAGAACTGGCTTGACTGACTGAATATACTGTGTTTCTGGTCTTACCGAGAAGCATTTGTAGAGAAACAGAAGTTATCTAAGTTTCAGTTTACTAACATGGCGCCCTGTGGAAGGAGGAGTTCCATCTTGTGGCTAGAAATTTATTTCAACATGTGAGAAATGTTAGACTTGTGTGTGCTGTAAGTTCTGCATATCAGGAGGCTAACTGTTCCACAGGAAAAAGGGTTATTGGGAAGGAAGAATAGGCTTTCAATGCTAATGAGACAAGTTTATTTTGCAAGGCCATTGGCAAAGAAATCTGCATAATGCAAATGACATTTTGGTTGACATATATGTTGTGACCAGAAACTCATAGGAACCTAACCCTATATTTCCTCAGGAACAACAGTTGCACATTCTTTAATTCAGTGTTTGTGACTTTATAGAACTACTATGAATAATGAGAATTCACTGGATATGTAAAGTATAGACATTTATCAATTCATATACATACATGTGAATATATGTATGTACACATATATGTGTATATAAACATATGTATGTACATATACAACGTGTACATCTGTGTTTTTATGTATGTATATATGAAAAATTACCACAGGATAATGGGCATTTTCATTAAAACTAAAAGTTTATTTGTGTCCCTTTGTAATCTAGCCCTCCCTCCACCATCCTCTCCAATCACTAAATTATTTTTCAATCTATAAATTAATTTGTTCTAGAATTTTACATAAACGTAACATATTTTTTAAAAAGCTTCTTTTTCTCTGCATAATGGTTCTGAGATTTTTTCATGTTGTCCTGGGCATAAATAGTTCATTCCTCTTTATTGCTGAGTAGTATTTCATAGAATGAGTATACTCATTCCTTTGTTTACAGACATTTATACTGATTTCAGTTTTTGGCTATTACAACTAAAGCTGCTATAAATAATTTGTATAAGCATTGTGTGGAAATGTGTTTGTTTCCATTGGTTAAATAGCTAGGAATGTAGTGGCTGGGACAAGTGGTGAATATAGATTTAATTTTTAAGAGTTAATTATTGTCACTGGTATCTCATTGTGGTTTTAATTTGCATTTCCCTGATAACTATATATAATGTTAAAAATCTTTTCTTATACTTTTTGCTCATAGGTAATCTTTCCTAAAGTGACTATTCAAATGTCTACTTTTTAATTGGACTGTTTGTCTTTATTATTTAAGTTTAAGAGTTCTTTATATATTCAAGTTACAATTCCTTTGTTTGATACTTGTGTTGTGAATATTTTCTCCCAGTATGTGGATTGCCTTTTGTTTTCCAAATGTTATTTCTCAATGAACAAAAGTTTTAAATTTTGATATAGTCCAATTTATCTATTTTTTTAATGAGTTTTTAAGTTCTGAGAAGTTGTCAACTACCCTAAGGCGGCAAAGGCTTTTTCCTATATCTTTTCCTAGAATTTTATAGTTTAAATTTTATTTTTAGGTCTATAATCCATTTTGAGTTAAATTTCATGACTGGCATGAGGCAAGGATCAATTTTTGCTTCTTTTCCATAGATAACCAATTGATCCAATATTATTTGTTGAAAAGACTTTCCTTTCTGCATTGAATTGTCATCTTTGTCAAAAATATAATTGACTATCTCTCTCTCTCTCTCTCTCTCTCTCTCTCTCTCTCTTCTCTCTCTCTCTCTCTCTCTCTATATATATATATATAATATATATATATATATATACACACATATATGTGTATATATATAAAATATCTATTCTATTCATTGGTTTATTTGATTATCTTGTTTTCAAAACCATAGTCTTGATTATTATAATTTTATAATAAGTCTTGTCTCAGTTAAGTCCTGTATTGTTATTAATTTTTTCTTTATTTTTGGTCATTCTAAATCCTTTGCATTTTTTATTGGAAATACATTGAATGTATAGAGCAATGTGTGTTTAGTTTTCAAGGGCTGCCATAATAAAGTACCATAGACTGGGTGACTTAACCAAAGTAATTTATTTTCTCACAATTCTGGAGGCTAGATTCTGAGATCAAGGTGTCTCCCAGCTGGTTTTTTTTTTCTGAAGCCACCCTCCTAGGCTTTTCGATCCCATCTTTTCCAAGTTTCTTCTTATGACCTCTGTATATGTTTGTGTCCTCTTCTTCCAATGACACCAGTTATGTTGAACTAGGATTCACCTTAATAACCTCATTTTATCTTAAATACTTCTTTAAAGACACTTCTGTCCAAACACAGTCACATTCTGAAGTTCTGGAGGTTAGGACTTCAACATATGAATTTGAAGGGGACACAATCCAGTCTATAATAAAATGCATTATTTTTTCTAGCTGTTTTTAAATTTTTTCATTTATCTTCTGATTCAGCACTTTGGTTATGAGGTGTCTATACGTGCTTTTCTTTGAATTTTATTCTGTTTAGTGTTCCCTTAACTTTATGTCTCATCACATTTTAAAAATTTAGGGTGGTTATTTTTCAAATATTTTTTCTGCCACATCTCCTGATACTTCAGTTTTCCCAGATTAGGCCTTTTGATGTTTCCTCACAGGTCCTTATGGCTTTGTTAATTTTTATTGGGAAGTTTATTGATTTTCAAGTTTATTTTCAAGTTTATTGATTCTTTCCTCTTCATTCTACTATTCGGTCCATCCAGTGAAGGTTTATTTGTTTGTTTGTTTGTTTGTTTATGATTTGTTTGTTTATTTTTACTTTAAATATTACATTATTTTATTCTCATATTATCATTTGGTCTTTGCTATAAGATTTATTTATATGCTGAGAATTCTTGTTTTTCATTCAAATTCAAATGACTTTTATTTACCTCAGGAGCAAGTGACAATAATTGCTTTAAAGACTATGTCAGATAATTTTTCTTTTGTATGATTTCAATGCTGGCATTTTTCTGATAATCTTTTTTTAGAGAACTTTTCACATTTTCCTGATTTTTTATGTTTTCAGTAATTTTGTGTCCTGAACATTATGAATGTTAAGTTCTGTAGACTCTGGGTCTATGATCTTCTAGAAAATGTTGACGATCAGTTCAGTTAGGCTTAGACTATAATTTCCATTGCCTTTTGTGGGTGGTAGTTCAAATCTCTAAGCCTTTGCTATGATAATTGTGTTTATCCTGCACATGTGTATTTCAGAGGTTAGTCTGAGACTCGTGTAGTGCTTTAAAACTTAGTTCAGTTCTCTAAGCCTTTGCTACACTGGTTTGGTTTTGTCCCACATTTCTTCACGCTTTTATTTGTACTGGTTAGGATTCTCCAGACAAATAGAAACAAAAGGATATGAATATTTATAACAAAGCTATTATCTGTATAGTTATAAATAGGATACCTATCTATATCTATCTATTTAATGTCTATATAATAGATTTGTCATAAGGAATTAGCTCACATGATTATGGAGGCTGAGAAGTTCCAAGGTTTGTAGTTAGCAAGCTGCAGACCCTGGAGAGCAGATGGTTTTAGTTCCAGCCTGAATCTAAAGTCCTGCAAACCAGGAAAGATGCTAGTGTAGGTCCCAGTCTGAAAGCTGGAAGCCTCAAGACCCAAAAAGAGCTAAAATTTCATTTTGAGTCTAAAGGCAGGAAAAGACCAATATCCCTGCTGAAGACATTAGGCAAGAGGTGTTCTTTCTTACTTGCCGGAGATTAGCTATTTTGTTTTATTCATACTTTCAACTGATTGGATAAGGAACACTCATATCAGGTAGGACAATCTGATATACTCATCTACCTATTGAAATGGTAATCTCATCCTAAAAACACTCTCACAGATACACCTAGAATAACATTTGACCAAATATCTAGACACCCTGTGGCTCAGTTAAATTGACACATAAAATTAACCTTTACATTAGCTATGTCTTTTTATAATATATAATACATTTCTCAGGCATAGGTCGAAACAGGTCTCTAATGTTTCTCTAATCTAATGTAATATCTGTCAAGTTGAATAGATAGTTTCTTTAAAGTCTTTCTCACTTGACATGGAATGAGGATGAAGTATCTACCCTTCCTCCTGCATGAATTGGATAGGGAAAGTGCCACAGAACCCCAATAATTTTCTCTAAAAACAATGTCTCTTTTGACTCCTCGGGCTTAGTTATTTTGTATCCTTGAGGTTCTGTTGGTCACGAGGTTTTGATTATCACTTGTTATGGGCTGAATTGTATCCTCCCTACATTCATATATTTTTGTTCTAACCCCCAGTACTTCAGAATTTAGCTGTGTTTAGAGACAGGATCTTTAAAAACATAAAATGAGGTCATTAGTGTGGGCCCTAATCCCACATGACTGATATCCTTATGAGAAGAGTAAATTTGGACACATGTGTGTACAGAAGGAAGAAGATATGAAGATATAGGGAGAAGATGACCATCTACAAGCCAAGGACAATGGCTTCAAAAGAAACCAACCTTGCCAATATCTTGACCATGGAATCTAGTCTCCAGAATTGAGAGAAAATAAATTGCTATTGTTTAATCCATCCAGTCTGTGGTTCTTATTGTCGCAGCCAAAACAAACTAATACATTATTTCCTTTTCAAGTTTTGCTTAGATGGTCTAGCAAACTGCAGTTTGATTTTTGGCCTTTTATTTTGTCTTCTGCTCTTAACAGAAACTGAGAGAGAAAGAGTGTCAGTTTAAAACTGTTACTATGTATTTCATATTTTTTTGAATTTACTATGTCAACATTTGATTTCTAAAAATTCCTAAACTTGTTTGAACTAACCCAGTCTTACAAAATTTTGGATTTATAAACACGCATTTTAAGGCATCCAAACCATTTAGAGAGCAATATCATTTTGAATGTTACTCTCTGTTTAGGAAACATTAAATTTTGATTGAATATCAGGAGAATTTTTTAAATGACTTCTCTTAGAGTAAGAATGTGATCCTGTTTCACTCCCCCAAAAAGAAGAGAATAAATGAATGCTTTTGGTTATTCATTTAAAATCGAATCCCTATTTTCTTCCATATCCTGAGTGAAACTTGTTTGGATAAATGAGTTTGATGATGATAAGGCAGAGATAGCACAATCCAGAAGACATTTCTGTTACCTCTTGTATCTAAAGGGTAATGTCTAGAGACATCAGATGTCTTTGTAAGTATAGAAGTCTGAGAGTTAAAAGCTTAAACAAATCAAATAAAATAAGACAGCGAATAAAATATTTTTACGTTGCAACAAAACATCAGCATGGTATCAGAACTTTGTTAGCACCTAATTACTTTACCCTCAGTTGTAAAGAACAACACTTCTAAAAATGTAAAGCTTCTGGTGCCTCTTCTTCAGTCTCACAATGCCTTCCATTGAGATAAGGTCAGTCTAAATATAACGTGGAAATTTAAGTGTGTCTTTCTTCATTAAAATAAGTAACATGTTGATAATATGCACTTTGATTGTCAGCTTATATACTTCTAAAGAAAAACAAAAAACACTACTTGAAAATTAACAATTTTACCCAGAATAATTTCTCCTCATGATTCCTAAATTTGTGTACCTTTTCATATTCTTGCTTTATCCAGGAAGCTGAAGGAAATCCTGTGTGTAGAACACATTCAGAGGGGCTATGGTTTGTCACACACTGTCACATTCTCACAGTGCACAGATCTGTAAACATTCAGTCTTCATAGATTCTTTTTGTCAAGAGCTTATTGAAAACAGAAATCTATTCTGTCTGCTAAATGTGAGAAACTGAGATTCAAGTTCTGGCAGAGCTATGCTGTCAACAAAATGTAGTGATTGAGCTGATGTACAATTTTCTAATACTGACCTGGTTCTTAGGAATTCTAATAAAGTTAAGTAACAACAACAACTACAACAAAAGGCATGCTTTTTGATACCTTTGTATTTTATGGGGACTCATATCAGTTTCCTTTAGCAACACGTAATATCTGCTTTATTATCTGTGATATGTGAGTACTAGGTTCCTGACAGTTAAAAGGCTCCCAAACTTGAGGCATTGCACTAGCATGGAAATCAGGCACTTGGACTCCAATATTCAGAGTTCACATTTCTCACTTTTGTGACAAGTTCAAAGCTTGTGGGACCTATGAAAATATTTCAAATTATATCCTTAATAAAACCTTTCTGATTCAAGTTACAAACAGCAGAATTTCCTCTTAGAAGTTTGGGGTGGGAAAAGATAGCAACTGTTTTTTGTTTGTTTGTTTGTTTTTGTGAGTTATTTGTTTTGTTCTGTTTTATTTTGTTTTTGTTAACTCCCTTCAGGGAGACTGACTTTTAAAGAAAGTGTAGAAGTTTCAAACTATATATCTATGCTTCTTTTACACTTTACATCCCTTCTGTTTAAAATTTAATTCTTTGTTTTATTCATTCATTCATTCATTCATTCATTCATTCATTTATCTATCTATCTATCTATCTATCTATCTATCTATCTATCTATCTATCTATCTATCTATTTATTTGTAAACTGGTTGTCAGTTGAATTTATTTAGTTGGTTTAGATTTAAGCAAAAATTGGAAATCCCCATCTTATAAACTATGCAGTCCCTCTTTCTAAGTTATCGTGGGTTTCCAGGGGATGAAAGCCTTGTGGTTATGTCTGGCTCTGAGTTTCTACTTATACTGACTTATTGTCATATGTATTCCCTTCTGTCCACATGACATTGAAGTAGACAGATATATAATCATCTCTTTTCCTTAATTTATCACAAAACTCCCAGATAAATAATTTGTATTTAATAGTCTTTACTGAGATTTTAGGGCAATGGAAAAAATTCTTTGGTGTATCTCTGCAAATTGCCTTATCTTAAAAAATCCTTTGTCCACTTTGTTACTGGGAATTTTTCTCTCACCATGATTTAAACCATGACAAAATACCACTTTACCATGCTGCTTTTCCCACTATTTCCCTCTTTTATCTCTCCCTCTAGCTTTTGGTGTTTACCTTTTTCAAGATTACTCAAAATCGGGCTTCTCCCCTTCAACTTAGCTTTCCTCACTTTATTTAGCTCACTTCTCATAACTTTTCTCTGGGACTAGATTTTCATATCCAAAGACCTATTAATGTGCCTGATGAAACTAAGTGTCACCACTCTGTCTTACCTTTTAACACACCAAAATGTTAAATAGTCTTTTCTTCCTCATTTTCCTTCAGGCATTTTAAGTTAGCAGAAATATAGATAAAGATAATTATTTTTCCTCCTCTGGATATTAAGCATATATCCCCAAAGATGGACATGGCTATATTCAGTCAGCTTTGGGTTTAAATTATCAAATATCATGGTACATTTGAAACTTAGTTTGTATTTTTCTCTTTTCTTCTAGTGAAAAATAAATACCTGTTACCATCTCTCTTTGTTGTTGTTGTTTTTTTTTTTTCTGTATTGTATTTCATCGATGTGGGCATTTAATTTTTGCACTGGTAGGACTTGTGGAAAAGAAAAGATTAGAAATAGTCCTTCTAAGTCTTTTCTAAATGAGAGTATGGTTAATGCTACTAAATTATTTTCTAATTGCTGGGTCAAAGAACTGCTGGTGCAAGAATAGTTCTTCTAGTGAATATTCCAGAACAAGCTAAAATATATAGTGAGATGTTCTGAGAACTGTCTTTTTAATTATGCTTAGTTTCAAGCTAAAGATAGAAATGCACTACTACATTTCACAGTATTTCACAGATTCAGGCCTCCAGATGCTCAATAAATATTTGTGAATCTGAAAAAAAAAAAAAAAGCATGAAGCCTCTCGCTTTGCTTCATGGTTGATTATTTCAGGGTTTTTTTTGTTTTTGTTTTTGTTTTTTGCTTGTTTATACATTTGTTATTTATTTCCCTTCTTGTTCATAAAATATTATATGCAAGATAATGTAAATTAGAAATGAGAAAGAAGAGACAAGGAATAAAACACATAAGGGACAACGACCAAACACACAAGGAGCAAAGAAAATGGGACAGGAAACAAAAGATCACATGCAATGGAACTAGGGATAAGATGAGCAAGATAACAAATATACTACAAAGTCTTAATGTTATGCATGTCAAGAAATGGCAATTCAGGGTAGCTCATTGGGCTTTGTTCCCATAAGTCTAGGGCCATGTATTACACACTTAATTCCAATAAGGTGGCCACCAATTTGTTTTGATTATTATATCAGGGTCACCCTGACATTAATTTTCAGAGAGCTTTGATAATGACATATGCAGAAGATTAGAGAGAGGAATGGAAAGAAAACCTCCAAATATTTTATCTTTCTGAAATGTCTTCATGGTGCTTATATAGACATACTAGCAATGTTTTCCTCAGAAAAGCACACGATGTCATATGATAAAACTTTAAGAAGTAAACAGGCTTTGCAAACTTTAAATTCAATGACTTCTGGATAGAAATATACTTTGAGTCACATGAAAAGAAAATTTACTTTGCTCTCTAGAGTCTGTTGATGTCTTTGAAATGATTTTTTCCTCCCCTCTAAGCCCCACTTAAATCAGCTTTCTAGAGTTTTGGAGCCAAAGAGAAGCTATTGCTCAAATTAAGGGGGTAAAAGATTAGGAGAAAAAAAGGAATTAAATGTTTTTTGCAAATGCACTTGGCTGTTTGCTATAATAGACAAAATAAAAAATGTGTTATATTAACTATTAATAGTTTAGGATTCAATGATAACATAAAATGAAAAAATAAGGTTTATATGTGTTTGTGTGAATATATGTGTTTGTATTTGATGAATTAAATCCTAATGTATTTACATACACTCTGATGAATATATATGAGATAAATTATCATTTTAATTAGTATTAAAATAACCATTTTCATAGGGATACACATATATTTTCAAATATAATATAATTTGTTTTTGACTATAGGTAAAAGTGTATCAAATAATATAAAGTGCAATAGAGTCTTTTAGAAACATTTTATTGTTAAAACATTGCTTCTTCAAGAGTTATAATTAAAAGTGCGGGAGTCAAAGTGAATGTGTTTGCACAATTGATGTAGAAAATAGCTTCTTTTATTTTTTTTAAATCTTTAATATTTTCCGATCTGTTAACTTTAGTAAATTACTGAAATTCAATTTTGAGTTCTCTTTTTAAAAAATTTAGCATCCTATAGGTCAAAGTGTGGCCCATCTAATTGCTACTATTATAAATGGCTAATTTCTATGACCTGTACAGCTGTGCTTCCTCAACTGTAAAATAGGAATTAAAATAGTACCTACCTGATGAGCTTGTAATGGGGATTAATAGGGATTAACTGAAAGAGTACCAGGTGAATAAATGTGTTATTATTATTGCTTCATTATTTAGGTCAAAGATGAATTCACCTGATGGTTTAGGTCCTTTCTTGGGAAACATACTGAGGCAGGGTGTAACCCAGCTCCAGAGGAAACACCTTTAGTTTGTTTTGTTTTTGCCTGATGTACCTTGTAAGACTGCAGAGTAATCAGAATTTGCCGTTTTTCTTTGACCAAGAGATTTGATTTTAAGTCGGCGCTCTTCATGTGAAGGTAACCAAACCTACACCAAGAAGAATAACTTTGTTTTATATATCACAGGCTAATGAGAAACTATTGACCCTGTTTATCAATATCATTTCTAAAACCTTTCCTCTACACTATCTCCATCTTGAATACAAATGGTACATTTCACTTAATTCATTCTTCTGCTTCTTATTTTATGGCCTGGTGCTTATATGGAGATTTGGTTTGTGTGTGTGTGTGTGTGTGTGTGTGTGTGTGTGTGTGTGTGTGTGTGAAATTCTGTAACTTCGATTACACATTTAAAACAAACAATAACAGTTCCAAAAGTTATATACACTGGTGTGCCTTAGAATCTATAGTGATCATATCATTTGCAGAGACAAAGTCTATTTCACCTAATAGCGTAGCACTCTTAATGGTTGGAAGAACAATGAAGGAAAAAATACATTGTATTCAATTCCAACTTTTATAGACTTCAATTTAAAAAGTTAATGTGGAGAAGTTGCAATGAAATAGCTTCGAATCTTTATTTATTTATTTATTTTTACATAAGAAACAAGAAGTCTGTATTTAGTATACACCATTAAAAATATTATAAGCTAGGAATCAATGAAAATCTTATAACTCTTCATAAATTATCTAATAGGATAAGAGAGTTCAGAGATAATAATAGTTTATTTTTTCTTAAACACTCTTTTAATACATACTACAATTGAAAATTTAATATTTTTGCCATTTACAAACTGCCATAATTAGAATTTCTTTAAATGCATCCATTTGCTCATATATGAGAAATGCAGGTATTTTATTTTTATCCTCATAAAAAATAGATATACTGGACAAATTTTGCTTTTTTAATTACAAAGGAAAACATGTTTCTAAGCAGTTTTCTAGATTTTAGCAATAGACAATTTTTTTATTCAGTTCTCTTTCTAGGACAAATAACCCCACAAATGGGTCCTTACAAATATATTTTATGATCAATAAGTATACCTCATTTTTTGTACTTAAATTTGATTGCACTTCTCTGATATTGCAGTTTTTACAAATTGGTTTGTGGCAATCCTGCACTGAACAAGTCTATGAGCACAATTTTTCCGACAGCATTTGCTCACTTCGTGTTTCTTTCACATTTTGGTAATTCTTCCCATATTTTAAACTTTTCCATTATTATTGTATTTGTTATAGTGATCTCTAATCACTGATCTTTGATGTTACTATTGTAATTGTTTTGGCATTACAAACTGAGCCCACATAAAATGGTGAAACTAATTAATGTTTGTGTTCTGATTGTAACCATTGGGGCATTCTAAAATTGTCATGCCCCAGTGGCACTGAGGGGTACCTCGGTTATTTTTATCAACACAGTAAGGAATTACAGCTCAGTGAGATTTAGGAAAAGTAAGATTTACTGAAAGTGTGTTCCAAGAAAGAAACGGGCTACTCCAGAGAAGGCTGTAGCAGTGTGCAAGCAAAAGGTTCATACCTTAAAGTACACTACAAGGGAGCTTCAGGTAACAGTGGAGAGAGCTGTAACAGTAGAAGTGGGTTCAAGATGGAGGTTACAAATGTGATGCTAAAGAATTGGCATGTGAGGTCATTTTGATTGACATATGGCAATTATATAACCCTTTGCCTATTTTGCATATGGTTACCTAGAATTCAGTCTGTTGTAATTAGATTCATGAACTTCCAAGCATAGACATGATATTATAATGATGGTTTAATTAAGCTATGTCATGGGGAGGTTATTGTAAGACTGATTGCACATTTACTTGTGGCTGGATTAAACTAGCCACTGGTTTATGGCTTCTTCATTCCTTTGTTCCTCAGGATGCAGTGGTGATTTATAACTATAAAATGGATGTTCTAGGGGCATCTTTGGGAGGGACCTTCATTCCTTTGTTCTCCCATGTCTTATGTCTACCTCACTCCCTAATGATTGCTCCACTGACCAGCCATTCCTCTGTCTCTCTCCCTCTCCTCAGGACTCCCTATTTCCTGAAACACAACAATATTGAGATTTGGCCAGTTAATAACCCTACAATAGTCTCTAAGTGCTCAAGTGAAAGGAAGGGTCACATGTCTCTCACTTTAAATCAAAAGTTAGAAATGGTTAAGCTTATTGAGGAAGGCATGTTGGGAGCTAAGAAAGGCCAAAAGCTAGACCTCTTGCACCGCACAGTTAGCCAAGTTGTGAATGCCCAGGGAAAGATCTTGAAGGAAATTAAAAGTGCTACTTCAATGAACTCACGAAGGATAAGAAAGTGAAACAGCTTTATTGCTGATATTGAGAAACTTTTAGTTGTCTGGATAGATGATCAAACCAGCTATAACATTCCCTTAAGCCAAAGACTAATTCAGAGCTAGGCCCTAAATTTCTTTAATCCTATGCAGGCTGACAGAAGTGAGGAAGGTGCAGAAGAAAAGTTTAAAGCTAGCGGAGGTTGGTTCATGACATTTAAGGAAAGACGCTGTCTCCATAACATAAAAGTACAAGGTGAAGCAGCAAGTGCTGATGTAGAAGCTGTAGTAAGTTATCCAGAAAATCTAGCTAAGATATTTAATGAAGGTGGCTACACTAAACAAGAGATTTTCAATGTGGACAAAACAGCCTTATATTGGAATAAGATGTCTTCTAGGACTTTGCATAACTAGAGAGGAGAAGTCAATACTTGGCTTCAAACTTCAAAAAGACAGGCTGACTCTCTTGTTAGGGGCCAATGCAGTTGGTGACAATAAGTTGAAACCAGTGCTGATTTATCATGGCTCAAATCCTAGAACCCTTAGGATTTATGCTAAATCTACTCATCCTGTGCTGTATAAGAGAAACAGCAAAGCCGGGATGGCAGCACATCTGTTTACAACATGGTTTACTGGATATTTTAAACCCATTGTTGAGAACTTTACTCAGAAAAAAGGATTCGTTTCAAAATATTACCACTAATTGACAGTGCAGCTGGTCACCCAAGCACCCTGATGGAGATATACAATTAGATGCATGTTGTTTTCATGCCTGTTGACACAACATCCATTGTGCAACCCACGGCTCAAGGAGTAATTTAGACTTTCAAGTCCTATTATTTAAGAATACATTTTGTAAAGCTATAGCTGCCATAAATAGTGATTCCCTTAATGGGTCTGGACAAAATGAATTGAAAACCTCTGAAAGGATTTACTATTCTAGATCCCATTGAGAAAATTTGTGATCTATAGGAAGAGGTCAAAACATTAACATGAACAGGAATTTGGAAGAAGATGATTCCAATCCTCATGCATAACTTTAGTGTAAAAGTAACTGCAGATGTGGTGGAAATAGCAGAGAACTGAAATTCAGAGTGAAGCTTGGAAATGTGATCAAGTTACTGCAATCTCATGATAAAACTTTAATGGATGAGAAGTTGCTTCTTATGAATGAGCAAAGAAAGTAGTTCCTTGAGATGAAATCTTCTGGTGAAGATGCTTCGAAGATTATTGAAATGACAACAAAGGATTTAGAATATTATATAAACTTAGCTGATAAAGTGATGGCAGCTTTTGAGAGGATTGACTCCAATTTTGAAAGGAGTTCTACTATGTATACAATGCTATCAGACAGCATCAAATGGTACAGAAAAATGTTGTTCATGAAAAGGGCCAATTGATGTGGCAAACTCCATTGTGTTATTTTAAGAAATTTCCATCCCAGCCTTCAACAACCACCACCTTGATAAGTCAGGAGCCACCGACATGAAGGCAAGACCTTCCCCCAGCAAAAAGTTATGGCTCAGTGAAGACTCAGATCATGGGTAACAGTTTTTAGCAAAAAGTATTTTTTTAAATTAAAGTTTGTACCTTTTTTTTAGATGTAATGTTATTGCACACTTAATAGACTACAGTATAGTGTAAACATAACTTTTATATGCACTAGAAAACCAAAACATTTGTTTTGGTTTATTGCTATACTTTCTTTATTGCAATATTTGCTTTACTGTGGTGGTCTGGAGCAGAACCAGCAATATCTCCAAGGCATACTTGTATGTTCCTTTAAGACAGCCTTTTAAGAGGGACTAAAACACATGATCTTTATTTGCATAACCATTTAAAATACCAAGAAGTTATTATAAAACTGAGAAGTACATTGATAAGGCAGTGTTAAAAATAACAGTGAAGAAAGTTTAATGAATGGTAGAGGAAAATCAACAGATAGCATTTACACTGTTCTTGATACACAAAGGATAAAAAACGAGAACTCGACATGCAAATACTATCCAATAGTATTAAATAGTAGCGGATAGTTGACTGATTTCCACAGATGATGCAATGAAACTTTCTCTTTCTGGTTTAAGAAATACATTCCACACACACACAGACACACTATGCACGCGCACACACACACACACACACAAAACACATGCATGCGCATACATACACACACACACACCCTCAAAGTATTTTTTATTGTTTCTGATGTTCAGTGCTTCAGTGTATCTCCCCTTGGTTCTGTCTAACTCTTTTATCTCCCTTTGACCTGTTGTTGACCTCAGCTCTAAACTGGCTAAAGTTCCTTCTAGGGATAAAATTATTTTATTCTCTGATTCTATTTTTTGTTCTGCACACATCGACTGTATTTATCTATTCCCAGCCAATGGAGGTAGAGATAATTTTAGACTCCATTTTTACTTATTCTAGTCACCAATTTTTCAGGAACATATAGCATTACAGAAAATCATAGGATTTACATGATAAAAATAGAATAGATGGTTTTTATTCATTCATTCATTCATTCCCAAATGATTGCTTACTATATGGCAAGCAAAGCACTAGGTACTAGAAACATAAACAAGACTGGGTGTCAATTCACACCACCAGAAAGATCTCAGCAAATTAGGATGCAGACACATAAACACGTATAAATATAATAAAATATCTATCATAAGTGGCTTAATCTTGAAAGATGAATAGACTTTTGGCAAAAGCTGGGAAGGTCATTCCAGGCACAGGGCAATGCATGAGCAATAAACGTATGTGTGAAACTGTTCAGTGTACGTGGGAAACTACAATAGTTCAGTTTAGCTAGAGTGTGGAAAGGGCTTGCCATAGGAGGTGTTTAGACCTGATCATCTAAAATACTGGTCCCTATGTGTGGGGAGTGTACCAGGTGGTTGCTTAATTTAACCCTTCAGGGTATACAAAAATATATTAGAACTTCTACATAATTGTACACCACTCTTTAATTTTTGTTATTTTTTAAGTATGTTCATCATATAGATGTATCTAACTTATAAGAAAACAAATAAAAACTATGTGGAAGTATGCCTGAGATTTGCTTAAGGATGGGGTGTGTAAAAAGTGTTTGGAGACGAATACTCCAGGAATTAGAGCCTTTGGAGTGTTTTAAACTGGAGTGATCTGTTTGGCATTGAAGAAGTTGATTAAATTTTTAGGAATTACTGGGATGGTACATTTGAAAACTTAGAACGATACATGAGATAGCAAATGGTCAGTGAAGGTTATACACTATTATTATTAGCAGCAGTAGTGGTATTATCCATAGTAGTAGTATATATAAAGTGTAGTTGAGAGGAGCTGATATTGGCTTTGACAACTGGCATGCTTGAATTCTCGCTGTGCCAACCACGTGAATTTTTACCAAGATACTTAAGCTTTCAGAGGGACAATTTCATCAGCAACTTGAGAATAACAATTTCCATCTCACCTGTTTGTAGTGATTTCAAACAATACATATATAGCTGCTGACATGGGCCCTGGCTCATAGTAGGTACTTAGTAACTCCATAAAGAAACGAAGATTGACATGATTGCTATCTTCTCATTCAGAAGACTTTGCTCTTTGTTTCTCTTTGTCTTTTTTTTTGGATATATAAACATCTCCATGACTGTTTCAAGCCCCTGACTTTTGCAGATAACAGTAACAAGGGAATTTTTCTTCTGTTTCTCTTAAAACAAATACTATTTTTAGCAATGGTCTTATACTCTATTTGTAAAAATATAAAATAATATCTTCACATGTATAAAGGAAAGAGATTTAAGCCAATGCAATTCCTCCTCTGACCATGTTGACACTCGTAAACATGTTGTGCAGAAAATGACTTTCTTTGGCTTTTACTCAGGCTCTGACACTGTGGACAAGAATCAGTTTGGTCTATATTTCAATAACTTGGGCTAGGTCCTTGGTGACTGATATAAATGTAGAATTGTGTCTTAATACTCCTATGGCAATAAAGTCAACTTAGAATGTTTTCCTGATAAAGCAGATAATTTCAAAGAGTATAAAACACAGCTGTGTTTTAATCTCTCTTTTTTGTGTGTTTTATATAAAAATATTTTAAATCATTTTGACTCTACTACATAATCTGCATACGTGGACCATGATATAGAAACCAGAATTTTAAGACTGTGAACCAGACATGAATTTATTGAAGAATTTATTACTGTACCTTGGTGTTATCAAAACAAATTGATAAATATCAATTACCTGTAAAAAATATATAATAATTATTTGTGTCAGTTAGCACAGGAAATTTGATTATGGTATATCTCATAATTCCATAAAGCATTTAATTTATAAAATTACGCAAAAATACACTTTGAAAATAGTCACCAATGTGGGGGAGGGGACAAAATATAAGCCAAAATTTTCAATTGAACCTTAAACAGAAAATGTAGCAGAAGCAATAACAAATCTCAGCCACAACTGAAGAAGAGTCTTGCTAGAAAGGAAATGTGCTAACACAGGTGTTTTCAGAAGCTAAACCTTAGGAATGATTTCATTTTAAGTAGATAAATATTTTTTCACAGTTGTGATTACAAGATATAAGTTAAATCTTTATTTATTCTACTTTTTAGTATCGTCGAGTTTGTCTAAAACTGTATGTTAAAAAGGACAAAGATTTTCCTACTAAATTGTATATTGTGTATAAATGATTTCAAGAAATGTTGCTTCGCAAACAAAATCAATGCTTTTTTTGTTTTGATTTTTTTCTTTTGCTACAAACTACCATGTGTATTATAATTTTGTTGTAGTAAACTGTTCTCATATAAACTGAAGTGATGATAGGAGATTGAATTTAACCATTAATATGGTGATAACTACCCCATACATTACTATTTTAACTCTAATTAATCCAATACGTATAAAATAACTAGGTAGATTTTCTTAAATTCAAGAACATTATTAAAAGGTACATTTTTTTAAAAATTGACCTTAAAAGCCAAATAAAGTGAGTAAAATATTAAATTTAAAACACATTACAAAATTAATTTTTGATAAATAGGAGGAACTATTTTGTTCAACTTTAACTGTGGAATTAATAATGCAATATTAAAATTTCTTATTCTATAATTTAAAATATTTCATGTGTATATTTTAGGATAAAAAGACAAGCAATTATGGGGATGTTATGTAAAAATCTTGTTACACTCTTTACTACTTTAAATAATTTATGTGTAGTTAGTTTTATATTTTATATATGGCTGTCCTTCAGAGTCTGAGGGAATTGGGTCTCGGACTCCTTTGGATATTAAAATTCGAGGATGCTCAAGTCCCTTATATAAAATGGCATAGTATTTTATATAACCTATGCATGGCCTTCTGTACTTTAAATCATCTCTAGATTACTTATAATACCTAATACAACATAAATGCTATCTAAATAGTTGTAATGCTCTATTGTTTAGGGAATAATAACAAGAAAAAAAGCCTGTACAAGTTTATTACAGATGAAACCATTATATGCTTAACTACACAGTACATGTCAGCAACAATATAACATTGCATTATTGGATAAAACAAATGTGTACATGACCTGTACTTAAAAAAAAAAATACTGGATATATTTCGCCATTGCTTTCTTTAGGATTTTGCATTTGTTATCATTTTATAATTTTTCTTTCTTGTCCTGGTTTTTGTTGTTGCTTTGTTTTGTTTTTGCTCTAAATGTATAGTAGCTGGGATGGGGGGTGGGGTGAGGTCGATATTTCCTTTTTTCCCGTCTATAGAATACTTTGTATTGGATAGAAATAATTTTTTCTTCAGAGTGTAAAACATCCAGGGATTGATATTTCCATATAAAAGATTTTTAACTAGAGCATTATTTTGTTAATTATACAGTGTCTCAGTTCCTCCAGACCCCACTCACCTACTAGGACATTTGAAGGTAGTGATATCTTGGGTACATTGTTTGGCAACTGTGAGATATAATACTATACAAATATTCTATTTTAAAATGTTTGTTGTAGTCATAGTTAATTCCCATTTATTTGTACTTTCTCTTTTTTTCTTTGTTGTTAATCAGTATCACTAGAGATTTACTTATTTTATTATTCATTTCAAAGAATCAATATTTAGCTGTTTTTATCTTACCTATTAAACTATTGTTTGCTATTTCATTAATTCTGCTATTTTATTTGTTGTCAATTATTTTCTTTAAATTTGCTCTGTTCTTTTTTAATAATTTTAAAATATTTTTAAGTACAGTTGACATACAATATTATATTAGTTTCGGGTGTACAACATGGTGATTGGACATTTATGTAATTTACAAAGTGATCACCCTAATAAATTTAGTACCCATCTGACACTATACATTTTTATTACCACATTATTGACTATATTCCTTATGCTATACTTCACATCTTCATGACTATTTGGTAACTATCCATTTGTACTTCTTAATCCCTTCCCCTTTTCACCCACTACTCAACCTCCTTTTCATTTGGCAAATATCCAAATGTTTTCTCTCTCTATGAGTTTATTTCTCTCTTGTTTTATTCTTTATATTTCACATGTAAGTGAAATCATATGGCTTTTGTCTTTTTCTACTTACTCCATCTCAGCAACATATCCTCTCGGGTTCATCCACGTTGCTGCATATAGCAAGATTTTGTTTTGTTTTGTGTGCTGAGTATATTTCCATTGTATATATATGTAGCACCTCTTTATCCTTTCATCCATTAAAGGACAGCCAGGTTTCCTCCATATATTGAATATTGTCAATAATGCTGCAATGAACATATAGATTCACATGTCCCTTTGAAGTAGTGTTTTGCATTTGTTCAGATAAATACCCAGAATTGGGATCACTGTGGCCTCTTTTGTCTCTTGATGAAAGCTTTGTTTCAAAGTCTATTTTGATCTGTATCAGTTTGGCTACCGTAGTTTTTGTTTTCCCCATTTCCCATGAAATATCTTTTTCTATTTCTTGACTTTCAGTCTGTGTGATTTTTTTTTCTAGTTATATTTTATATATGCATGGATTTATGATTTTTATCTATTCATTTGTCTGTTTTCCTCTTTATCTTTTTAAGATAGCTTATTTTTAATATTTGATATTGTTCCCTCAATTAGATTGGAATTTATTTGCTCTTTTTCTAATTTTTATTATTACTCTTGAAATTTTACCATAAATACTTAATTTCAAAGTTTGAAGTTAACATTTTTTCTCACCACAATTATAGAGCAAAAACTCTAGTATTTTTACCTTTTATAAACTCTCATTAAACTTTACAAGTTATAATTTCCAGTGTTTTATTTATATTGTTGTTAATTAAGCCTCATACTTTAGGTGTATTTTTTATCTTTGAATCTAATTTTCCATCTTACGAATTTTTTATTTTCTGATCAATAGAACTTATTAAATCTTTTATTTTATCAAGAACTGTGCTAAATATTAGGGATATGAATTAAAAGGATAGGGGTCATACCATTAAGAAGTTTCACATTCAACTAAAAGGAGTGTGATAGGATCTTCACTAAGGGGCTTCACTAAGAATGATGTGAATACAGAGGCTAAAGTGACTGCTTAACCAGAATTACATTTTACGTTTTATCACCGATGTTTTTATAAACAATGAATTTTAGATGTACTTCCATTTTTATGTATATATTTTCACTTAGGATTTCTTCTAACAAATCAAACAGGACTATTCACATTGTGAATGGACACAATTTTATTTCTCCCTCCTCTCCCCCCATTCTGTACGTTTTTTAAGAGTTTTATTGTTTTGCACTGTCTAGGACCTCCAGTTTCTGTTAACTAGAAGAGATGAGGGTAACCTCCCTAGATTCATTTTTCACTTAAGAAGAAAGCATTTAGACTCTTACTGTGTATGTTAATTTAGAATCTTTTTGTAAGTGCCTTTTAACAGTTAAGGAAATTTTTTTCTAATCCTGATTTGCTGAGCATTCTTATCCTTGTAATTTGATTGTGGACAAACTTTTTTTTTTTAATTAATTCATACGATCATATGATTTTTAATGTAAAAGCAGCCTTGCATTCCCAGATTAATCCTGCCTGTACAAGATATATTACCCTACTTATATATTTCTGAATTCAATTTGCTTATATTTTGTTGAGAATTTCTTCACCTATGCTAATGAGGACTATTGGTATGTAATTTTATTTTCTTATAATGCTTTGTCTGGTTCTGGTCAGAATAATTCTGGCTTCCTAAAATGAGTTGGGGACTGCTCTCATCACTTCCATTTTCTGGAGGATTTTATATATAATTGGTATTATTTCTTCCTTAAATATTTGGTATAATTTGCCAATAAAGGCTTCTGTATCTTGAGTTTTCTTTGTTTATTTTTTAATAAATGTAAGAAGATTCAAATAATTTAGTTGTTCATGAGTGAGCTATGGTATTTTGTGTCTTTTAAGAGATTCATTCTTTTCATCTAAGTTGTTGAACTCATGGGCATAATATTACTTAAAGTATTTCCTAATTAGCCTGTTAATGTTTGTAAGATCTGTAAAAATGCCATTTCTTTCATTTCTGATGTTGATAATTTATGCCTTTTTTTCTGGGGGTTTCAGTCTGACTGAAGGTTTATACATTTTCTCATGTTTTTAGACATGCAATTTTAACAAATTTGATTTTGTTTTTCCTAAGATTGTCTATTGTTTTCATTTTTCAATTCATTAGTCTCATATTTATCATTTTTTACTTTTAGTTTGCTTTAGATTTAATTTGTTCTTTTCTTACATTAAGTTGAAGCTTAGCTTATTTATTTGACTGTTATCTACTTTTCTAATATAAATAACTATTGGATTCCAAAAGTTTTTCTCTAAGCATTGCTTTAGCTATATCTTGAAAATTGGCATGCTGTGTTTTGCATTTTCATTCAATTCAATATATATTTTAAAGTCCCTTGTAATTTCCTTTTTACTCCTTGGTAATTTAGGAATAATATATTTCTAATATATTAATTTGATTAATAATTTGATTAACTTCTAATTTGATTAATTCCCAAATACTTGAGAGTTTCCCAGATATCTTTTGATTATTAATTTCTAATTTAATTCATTTATGGACAGGAATAATATTTAGTATGATTTCAATTTTTTATATTTTATAAGGTTGGCTTATGGCCCAGATTATGGTCTATCTTGGTGAATGTTTCCTGTGTACTGGAAAAGAATGTGTATCCTACTATTCTTATGTGAACTATGCTACAAATGACAATAAATGTCAATTAGGTAAGTGGGTTGATACTGTTGGCTTAGCTTTCTATATCTTTATTGATTTTATGTCTATCCGTTACTGAGAAAGGAATTCTAATGTCTTCTATTTTAATTGTAAGTTATCCATTTCTCTTTTTAGTTCTATAGGTTTTTGTTTCATATATTTAAGCATCTACTATTTACATATACATTAAGCACTTTTTATTTTGGTAAATTGATACTTTTACTGTTATCCAATGTGCCCCTTTATTTCTAATAATATTCTTTTCCTGAATTTTACTTTGTCTAATGTTAATATAACCACTCAGGTTTTCTTTTACTTTATTTTTAAGATTTTAATTTTTCAATTAGAGTTGACATTAAGTATTATTTTATATTAGTTTCAGGTGTACAACATAGTGGTTAGACATATAATTTATGAAGTTATCTCCCCAATTAGTCTAGTACCCACCTGTCACTATACATTATTATTACAATATTATTAACTATATTCCCTGTGCTGTGCTTCACATTCCTATGACTATTTTGTAACTGTCCTTCTTATTCCCTTTAATTTTTTCACCTAGCTTCTCAAATCCCCTTTCATCTGGCAGTCACCAGTTTGTTCTCTGTATTCATGAATCTGTTTTCATTTTGTTTATGCATTTAGTTTGTTCTTTAGATTCCACATATAAATGTGGTATTTGTCTTTCTCTGTCTGACTTATTTCACTTAACATAACACCTTCTAGGTTCATCCATATTGCTGCAAATGGTAAGAATTTGTTTATTATTTTTTTATAGCTGAGTAGTATTCCAAGTATATATTTACCACCTATTCTTTATCTGATCTTCTACTGATGGGCACTTAGGTTACTTCCATGTCTTGGCTATTGTAAACAGTGTAAACAGCACTGCAGTGAACATAAGGATGTATGTATCTTTTTGAATTTGTGTTTGAGGGTTTTTTGCATAAATACCCAGATGCTGGGTCATAAGGTAGTTCTATTTTCAATTCTTGAGGAAACTTCTAACTGTTTTCCACAGTGGCCATACCAACTTGCAACATCACCAAGAGTTCATAAGGATTTCTTTTTTTCCACATCTTTGCCAATACTTGTGTTTTGATCTATTGATGATGGCCATTCTGACAGGTGTGAGTTGATATCTCATTGTGGTTAAAGACTTAAATGTCAGGCTCAAAACCATGAAACTCCTAGAGGAAAACATAAAGAGTAAACTCTCTGATGTTGCTGTTAGTAATATTATTTTTCTGATGTATCTCCTTGGGCAAGGGAAACAAAAGAAAAAATGAGCAAATGGGACTATATTAAACTAAAAAAAATTTTCAAGGCAAAAGAAACCATCAATAAAATGAAAAGACAACGTACTGAATGGGAGAAGATATTTGCCAATGATATTGTGATATCAGGGGTTAATCTCAAAATTTATAAAAATCTCATACGCTCAACACCAAAAAAGAAAAAAATCCAATTAAAAAATAGTCAGGGGACCTGAATAGACATTTCTCCAAAGAAGACATATGATGGCCAATAGACATATGAAAACATGCTCAAAGTCAGTAATTATCAGAAAAATGAAAATTAAAGCCACAGTGATTTTTTTGGTTACTGTTTTCATGCTATATCTTTTTTATTTTTAAAATGTATTTATTGCTTTATATTTAAAATGAGATTCTTATAAATTATATATACTTGAGTCCTGCTTTTTATTCAATCTGTCTTTAATTGGCATGTTTAGATTAAATTGGATTAAATTCTACATTGTATCTCATTACTTTTGTTTTGCTTGTTTGTCTCTTTGATCTTAATTTTTTTTTTTTCTGCTTGCTTTGGATTAGATGTTCTTATTATTACCTTTTAGGTCTACTATTTTTTTAAATTTATACCTCTTTAAAAAGTTTTTTAGTGGCTGCTCTAAGGTTTACAATAGAAATCTTTCATTGCAACCTATCTTCAATACTATAATGTTTCGCATGAACTCCAAGCAGCTTACAACCATATACGTCATATGCCTCCCTCCCATTTTTGTGCTATTTTTTCTCATACATTGTACTTGTACATATAGTTAAAATCATCAATATATATATATATTTATTTATTGCTTATACAATCATTTTAGAGTGATTAAAAATAAGAATCATGTCTTTTATGTTTACCTTTATTTTAACTATTAACCTTAAGACTCTCTCAACCATTTTTGAGGCCTTCAGGATTTTTAAGATCATACTTTGATGTAATCTATTAGGATTTATATAAGCTACACTATTTTCTTTTTTTATACTTTTCACTTTTTTATTTATCTAAATTTTAAGATATGTCTTTCAAACTTATTACTCTACTTTTGTCAGCAGGTGCAAAAGATGTTTATTAAAAAGCATGGTAGTTTGTCTTTGTAAGAGTGACTCAAAGTATGAAAAAATAGACATCTACATATCCTTGAGAAATTTTTTAAAGAACTAGTGGTTTCATTACTCTTTGGCACCGTGAGCCCTGTGTCATAAACACATAGTATTATTTCATATACTTTTATCTTTTAAGTCAGAAGAGATATCACCACAAGGTCTAGCCCAACTATTGGACATTTTAGATTTTCTTTGATAAACTCGGTTTACTATTTGAATTAGTTGAATTATTTCACTATATTATGAGGTGTTGTATAACAATTGGATGCACTCACATAAAGGAATGACAGCCACATAAAGCCTCAAGATGATCAGCATTGTTTAAGTCAGTCTGCTTATAAGTTGTTTCCAATACTGCTGCTTCCAAACAGAAATAAGCACATGTGAAATGTATCCACTCCTGCACAGAGAGGGGAAACAGCTCTTATCAGTTATATTTCCTACATATAATAATGTGAATATGCTTTGAATTATTTGATATGTATACAACTACTAGGATATTAATTTATTTAAATATTTTATAAAAATATATTTTGAGTTTCACCTTTTTGCTTCCAATAACCATGTCATCTGCTACCTGTAGACTTTTTTATTTCTTTTATTGTCAATTTTTCATCATTTGAAAAAAATTATGAAATATTTCTGTGCCTCATTTTTCTTTTTCCAAGAAATTGCCACTTTTAATATGATTATGTAAATTGAATTGCTGACAGTTTTCAAGTTTCCAGAAATGTTGATATTAATTAGTTTTTGTGCACAAAATATAATAGTGAGTGATTTTTAAATCACACGTTAAAATCTTAATCAGTCTCTTTATTTGTAAATGTAAAAGTTCCAGCACTTCCTAATAGACGTGAACCTAAAGGTAAGGCATTATTCTAAGAATTATTACTTTTTAATCTCTAAAAAAGTAAACTATTATAAATTCCTTAAATATTTATTTGGCATAATTTTCATGTATATGAAATAGATGGCTACATAATTCTGTGTTTGCAAAATTTTACAGACTACTGTATCACAATAATAAAATAGCACATTTAGCCAATTTATAAATTAAAATCAAAATAATATTTTAAAAAATTGCAGGATATTTGTTTGCTTTTCAGAGACATCTTTGAGCTTTAAGCAATCCTGTCAAAATCTCTTATCTATTTTTATTTTACCCTCTTATTTTGGAAGGCATGGGTTCTTAGAGAGAAAAATTTGTTTCTAATGCTTGTGCCGTTTTTTACACATGCAGTGCTTGATTTGCTTAAATTCAATTAAACAACATTTATTTATAGGTCAGAGAGCTATGGGCAAGTGTCCCACTTCAAAAGTGAGTACACATTTAAGGTCATAACTTAACATGAATACCTTCAAGATCATGACTTGGAGCTTCTCAATGCACTATTGACTGTCCCTTAGCTTTCTAAGATGCAGAAGTTTGTATTAAGTAATCTTATGTTTCGGGGTCAAGAGAGAAATGTCTCTAGGTATGCTTAGTCTGAATTCTCTGTGATAGAGGCTAGAAAAATCATTAGCTTTGCCTACATTTGTTCTCTTAATAACTCTTGATTTTTAAGTTGAACATTTTTAATTTGCACAAAAGACAAGACTATATAGCTAGAGACCAATTGATTTTATTTAAAAAGTGATATATAAATTCTCTTTAGCTTGACATTAGTTCTCTCATGCTCACTTTTTTCTTGCAGAGTGATAATAATATCCTTTGTCCTGTCATTAGTGTTAGCTGTCATTAATATGGCCTTATCACGATGTCAAGGAATCCCACAGCCAGGTCAGTCAGCTATAAAATACAAGACTATTTAAACTAGAGCTTCATTAAATTTAGTGCTTGTCTCATGGCACAGGTTTATAATTTGAATACAGAGGTTCACAGATATTGCATTTTGTGACTTGATACCACTAAATGCTCATCAATGTGCCTTAATCTGTCTATAATATTTTTAACGAGCTTAAATTTACATCCTTAGAAATTAGCACTTAGGAAGGCCAATGACTCATTTCATTATTCATTACTTTTTTCTTCTCATTAGCAAAATTAACAACTGTTTCACCTCAAATGATGAAGATAGTTTCAAACTCTTCAACAATGTAGATTGAACAGAAGAGTCATACATTTTATTTGACATAGATTCAAAGAATTGTGATTCTTGTATGTCTATTACATTTCAGGTGATAATTTAAAAAGTAGGTATAAGTGGTCATATTTGCAAAAAGTATGCTTTTGTTAATCTAAATAGATTGTAGGTTAAGTAATGTTGATAATTAAACTGCCCCTACATCAATATGAAATTGAGGTAAGCTCCACATATTTTATTAATTCTGCTCATTTTTTTTCATTAATATAGTCATATCTGCCCTATGCATTTTCCTTCACATCTTCCAGAAAATGATTTCTTTATTTCTTTTTTAAATGTGAGGTATATGATCTATGATCAGACTTTCTTTGATATTTGATTGCTTTCAGAAATACCAGTTAGGGATTGCTATTCCCCAGAACATAATCAATAAGCATGTGTTTGTGATATTCTCTCTCTTTTTTTCTCTTTTGTTATTTAATTTCTTATTTCCTAACTAAAATGAGTCTACTATCCTGAACTTTATTACTCTTTTGACTCCTGACATTTAAAATTCTTCTTGCTTGATGAAAAAAATGTTAAAACTAATGTATTGAAGAGTCTAATAAGGTTATTATTATTATTGTAATGTTATTATTTATTAGTTTGTGTATGTGGTCAGATTAATATAGTGAATAATTAAGGAGAATGAGATGTTGAGTACTTGGGACTGAGATTTCAGAAATGATGCAATTATTGGTATGGCAAAGGCTAGTTTAGCAAAGGAACTGAGTACCTGGGATGATGGCAAAAATATCCAGAAATAGAGAAGTGAGGGATATATTTCTATTGATGTTGAAGTCAATAAGAAGGCTAATATGTGTAAAAGAGGAGGGGAAAATGGGGAAGCACCTGTCAAAGGCATCAATAAATTAAGAATTTACTGAGTAATTAGGAGATGAGAGCAATAAACAGAGGGAGAGTTTGGTATAATCTGGTGGCATGCAATGACTATACATAGTAGAGAAATTTTTTTTCTACCACTCCTACTATGAGGACAGAAATTATTAATTCTCTTATTTCTCATGTAGCTCTCACAGGCATTTCTTATTATTTTACACACCATTTTGCTTTATGATTATTGCAAGCATAACATACTTAAGTAGAGGTAACATCAGAAATTCATAGATTAAATAGAAGAGAATGTAAATCACTTATAACAAGGGATCCATTAGGCTTGGTTATTTTAGTGACAAATAAAATCCTTTTGATAATTGTGATTTTCATAATTAATTAACCTTTGGATTCATAAATCTCATCTTTCAATAGCTGTCCTGAAATGTCTCAAACTCATCAATCCAACTCAGCTCCTCTCCAGATATTAACCATTTAAGATTAATTACCATAAAACTCTCAAATGAAATAAACTCAGTGACATTTACTGTACCATTCAGCTATTTACCCCCCACTTTTAAAATCAGTCTTGTAATGCTTCTTAAATAGCCATTAAATCCTGTAGTAAATAAAGATGCTGAAAGTTTCAAGCAACATCTCTTAATGATTTAGTATTTAGTCTTTGTCATTGCCTAAAAAACAAGTTGAGAAATAAATTTGTCACATAATGAAAGAAGTCATTATATTTTTGTGGCCTATTATTCTTTTATAATGATTATGAACTACAGAGACATTTGCAAAGATCAGCAATCTTTACAAATAAAACTTGCCTTAATTTCAACTAGGATAATATCAACAGGAGAGTTTACTAATGAGAGAAAAAAAGAGGAATTGTCTCTGATGTTGTTTCCGTGTTTAGCATTGTCAATGATCTGTTACGTCTAATATTTAGCACCTATTATTCTCTTAAAATAGTTTAACACCAGGGAAAATTGGGGGAAAGGAAACCCAAGTAGACTAATTTAATAGAGTAATAGTAAATAATTTGTGTGTTTTTTTTCCCTCTTATTCTGCTCTCCTAAATCTTATTATTTTTAAATGAAAATGGAAATTGCCAAGAACCAATATCTTGGCTTCGGTGGTATAAATTTAAACCTTAGTCACAGAAGCAAAAAATTGTAAATAACCCTAATGTTTACACACCTATCTGAAAACACTTGACCCATAGAGTCTTGATTTTTAGAATTGTCTTTAATTTAAAATGTCCCTCTTCTTTTGAAAGAAAAAGTTAATGTTGGCAGCAAGATGCTCATCCCAGATTAATGAAGAGGGAACTACCAAGAAACTCATTTTGTAGTATTCATCTACCTATACTTTTAATTTAAAATAGATGCCATTATGTAAGAAAAATTTGACTTGTTATGCACCTCAAAAATTACATAGTGAAGTAAAAGAAGAAAGTGTAGGAAGGATAATAAATATTCTGATGGTCTATTTCTTTTACTCATTGCTTAATGAATACATGGAAGAAACAACTAAATATAGAACTGAATTACCTGTTCCATAAATTAGTCTCTGTAGTAGTAAAGACAAATATTATTTTATGTTAGAGAAGCACAACTGTATGAGAGTCTAATGATTCGAAGAAGTCACATAATAGTCTTCCAACATATTGCTACTTTTTTTTTTCAATTCTTTGGAATATTTGCCTTGTTGTAAAGTGATGTGAAGTATATAATTCACATCTTGTCGAGATATAAATGATGAGCAAAAAAATAAAATTAAATGACTATATATGATTTTATAGGTTTCTAGATAGAAATAGGATACATAGAAGTGGGGCCATGGATTCTTATTCTAGTACCATAAGTTAGATTTTATGTTCTGACCTTTAGGTTTCAGGTCAATTAATAGGCAATTAAACTACATGTGACCAGATAAAGTGTTCTGCCCCCTCATCTCCCACATTCATTTCCTTCTTATCCATGTGAGGAAAATGTCTTTTTAATGAAAGCAAGGAAAAAGTAATTATCAATTTAGTATAATAATTCATAAGGTTTTACTAATATAGAGGTACAATATTAGCCTAAGAAGCTTTTTTTTTTTTATTAAAGGCCCTTCACTCCAAAGAAAATGAAATCCAAGAAATTTTAAAAATCCACGTCACCATCAATAAATGGATGAAACCATAAATAAAGATTTTTATAACCTTGACTTTTGGGGAAAAATCCAGGGTGATGGGAGCAGGACACATAGATAGAAAACAAAAATAAAAAACAAGAGCAAAATGTAACTTTGTACCAGGGGAATGGAGATATCAGAAAGGAGAGGAAGGGAGAAAAGGGATGCTCACTTGAAGTCAACTTTGAAAGACAACTTGAAGAAACAAGTTAAGCAATGTTTTGCATCGTCTCCTGTACTCTGCAAGTTAATGCTGTGGACTGAGTTGTATCTCTACTCAAAGTTCATTTGTTGAAGCACTAACTCAAGAAATGGTATTTGGTGATGAGGCATTTGGGATACCTTTAGGTTTAGATGAGGTCATGAGGGTGGAGAACTCATGATGGGATTAGTGTACTTAAAAGAGATACCAGAGAACTTGCTGTCCCTCGCTCCCCACAATGTAAGGACACAGCAAGAAGGTGGTCATCTAGGAGTTCTCACCAGGAACTGACTATGCTAGTGCCTTCTCCTTGGACTTCTAGCCTCTAGAACCATGAGAAAATAAATTTCTGTTGTTTAAATAACCCAGTCCATGATATTTTGTTATGATAGCCTAAGCTGGCCTAGACTGTTAATGGCACATTAGTCATAGGGTTTTTTGTTTGTTTGTTTTGTTTTTTTCTGGTAATGTGTTACAGCCATTGTGGAGCCATAAAGAAAATGACTTATAGAGGCTAATAATTTTGATACTCCAGTATTTAAAAGTCATTAGATTCTGTTATTGTGACTTTAGTAGCCTTATTTTGGTTTAATCTTGAAGGCAAGTTCAATTTGAGTCCTCTAGAGTAAAAGTGGATTGAGAAAAAAGAATCCATGGGAATACTTCCATGCATTTAGTGGTACATATTTATTGAGTGCCTGTAGTGTGCCAGACACTATCATGGGCACTGGCGATACAATTGGGAGCACAAACAACCCAAATCCCTGCCCTTGTAGAGTTTACATTATAGAAAGGGGATGCACATAATAAATTGATCAGTAAAAGCTATATAATGTAAGATTGTTGACAAGTTATTTTGTAAAAATAAAGCAGGAATTAGGATAGCTGAGGATGGGATTCAATTTTGGGAAGATGGTCAGAGAAGTTGTAAATGAAAAGGTTCTGTTTGAGCAAAGACCAGAAGGAGCTTGGGGACAAGCCAGGCACATCTGGGAAAAAGTCCCAGACATAGGAAACAGCAAGGACAAAGAGTCATCAATGGCAATGTTCCTGTACATTTGAAAACAGGCAAGGATCCCTGTGTGGCTGGAGCAGAGTGAGGGAGAGGATGAAAAGAAGGTTTGTAGGTATGTGTGTGGTGGAAGCAAGCAAGAGGTTAGGAAATTGGCTGTGTTAATGTTCTTGCATTGAATTTTCAAAACAATGCTAATAAACAAAGCTCAACATTATAATTACATACTCACAATCATCAGAAGTCTGTTAATTTTTAGAAAACTACAAGTGAAATAGGGATTTTAACATTTTTGTGTTGACAGTTTTTTAACAAATGGTTATTTGGTTAACCCGAAGCTTGGTTTCCAGAGGCTGTGTTTTAAACAGTCAAGAAAGCTGCTATTTGAGCAAAACCTTTAAGCTCCAAACTTTTTGAAGAGGCAAGGTAAGTCAGAGTTTATATGTGAGGCCAAATCTATTGTCTTTGAGGCTGAGGATGGCATTCTCAAACTGCAATTTTCTAGATGTGGTTGATATAAAATGAAGCAGGAATGCACTTTACACAGCATAGTCAATACCCAAATAAAATCAATGTTCTATAAACACTATTAGATTTATTTTCAGTCTATGGGTATTTATGAGTATTTCATTGATAAATGGTTACTTCTAATTAATATAGCCAAGATGAACATTTTAAACAAGTATTTGGGTTATTTATAGTTATATTTTGGGCATCAAAATATCATTGAAGGAAAAAGAAACTGGGAGAATATCTCAGCTATAAAACCTGAAAAAGTGGGATATACAGTAGAAACATTTTGAGAAGTCTATGTAGATGGTTGTTTTAACATTGTCCCTAAAAAAGTATTTAAATTATTGTATGCTTTATGAAGATTTTCTGACTTATTAAGGTGAATATCTTGCCTCAAATTTTATTCTGATTATTATAGAATATGTTCAGCATAAAATTGGAAAAGGACGTGAGATTATACAATAACTTGGCTAGTATTTTCCATTGGTTTTGGAGAAAGGCAATTAAGATATGCACAGTGCTAGGATAAGAAAGAGGACAGTTAGACCATTCTGTGAACTGTGGCTTGGATTTTACCTTTAGTGTTAATATGACACCATTAAGCCTTCATTATTTTTCACTGAGACCATTTAGTAACATTCTATCTAAACTCCTTGACTTTTATCTTCTTTCATTCTTCAATTTTTACTTCAATATCACTACAAAATTCTAATTATAGAACTTATCTTTAAAAATCTGAAAATGCCTTTAAGTGATTTTAGAATAGATTCACAAAAAAAGTACTAAAACGGAGGTCCTTGGGATTGGACACAATCTCACTTTGCAAACTAGTTTCCCACTGACAGGACTCCTGCCACAACCCGTATCTTGCAGTAGTACTGGTTAGTTGTATGGCCTAGTGACTATAATCTTGCCAAATGCTCAAGATGGGTTGCTCTTCCACACTCAGGACCAGATAATTAATTTGCAGGTCCCAGTACAAATTAAAATGCAAGCCCCCTTGTTCAAAATTAAGTATTTCAAGATGGTAACAGTGCAGCCTCAAACTAAATGTGGTACCCTTTTGACAAGGCACAGGTCACACATCTATGAAGCTGTCCCTTTCTTTACTCCTTGCTGATCCAAATTTAATGTTTCAAGGCACAAATCACATATTTCTTTGTTTAAGAAAACTTCCCAAGAAATTTAAGTCAGTTTAAACTGTGCCTTTCAATTACTTTGCTCCCCAAACCTATACACTTATTTTAATTTTCCTAGTATTAAGTATATGTCAAGAATCTAAAGAAAGAGGCTCAATCTTATTCATCTTCGATTTCTCTTCCTTCCTAACTTAGTGCTTTATGCACAACAGATGAGACAGAAATTATTTCTTAATGTTTATATGTCTTCATCAGAGGGCACCAGACAGCCATGGAGTTGGTTACACCAAAGCCTATTTATTTTCCATGGTTTCCCCTACCCTCAAGCTTTTGCCCTGATAACAAACATAATGCACAGCCAACAAGGAGCCTGAGCTTTTTTCTGCCTCCCTCTTTCACAGTACCATGGTCCAGTTTGACACTGGCTTCTTTCTCCTTTTTAATTTTTTCTTCACACTCTCCTGTGCCCTTTCCATTCTAATTTATTAAAAGTCACAAATGTATATCTGGTCCTGAGGGAGAACTCACTCCAAAGTATATTTGACTGTGTTCTTAAAATCCTGAGTGCCAGAGAGGGGTGGTAAGTCAGGGTTATGCAGATAAACAGAACCAATAGGAGATATAGATATCTATATATCTATATCTATATCTATATCTATATCTATCTATCTATATATATATATATATGATTCTTTATTAATGTTTTTGATACATATTTTTTCTTCTTAAAAAAGTCCCTCAAACATTTCACGTAATACTGGCTTGGTGTTGATAAATTTCTTTAGCTTATTTTTCTCTGGGACGCTCTTTATCTGTCCTTCAATTCGAAATGATAGCTTTGCTGGATAAAGAATTCTTGGTTGTAGATCCTTGGTTTTCATCACTTTGAATATTTTGTGCCAACCCCTTCAGTCCTGCATAGTTTCTTTTGAGAAATCAGTTGCCAGTCTTATGGGTGCTCTCTTATAGGTAACTAACTGCTTTTCTCTTACTACTTTTAAGATTCTCTCCTATTTAAACTTTGACATTTTAATTATAACATGCCTTGGTGTAGGCCTCTTTGGATTCACCTTTTTTGGCACTTCCTGAGCTTCCTGGGTTTGTATGTCTATTTCCTTCACTAGATTAGGAAAGTTTTCAAGCATTATTTCTTCAAATAGCCCTTCAACTTCTTGTTCCTCTATGACCTGGATGTTTTTACATTTAATTTTGTCCCATGGCTTCCTAAATTATTACTATAGTCTTGACTTCTTTATTCTTCCTGATCTGATTGGGTATCTTTGGCTTCCCCATCCTCTGTTATAGCAGTTTGATCTTTTTTTTTTTTTTTTTATCTACTCTGTTGATTCCCTCTAATATGCTCTTTATCTCAGATAATGTGTTCTTCATTTCTGACTGGTTCCCTTTTATAGTTTCCATTTCACTTTTTATTTTTATCTTTTTTAGTTAAAGTTCTCACTGAGTTCACCTACACTTCCCCTAAGTTCATCAAGCATCTTTATAACGTGTTTTGGACTCGGCGTCTGTTAGATTGCTTTATCCATTATTCCTGTTTCTCTGTTCTCTTCTCTCATATGGTTTCTGCTTCTTTGTCTTCCTATTTTGGCTGCCTTTCTGTGTCTGTTTCTATGTACTAAGCAAAGCTCCTAAGTTTCCTGGTCTTATTCGCATGGCTTTGTGTACTAGGTGTTCAGTGGCACAGTCTTGAGAGGGGCTGAGCTGCAGGCCAAGGCTAGCTGCAGCCTGTGCCCCTCCAGGGTCACCTGTTAAGATTCAGCAAGCAATCCACAGATGCCGTGCTTACAGTTGCCTCAAAAGGCCACACCAGAAACCGAGGCCAGCTGCCACCAGTGTGTCTAAGTGCTGCTCAGCAAGGAGCACCTGACTTGCTGAGGATACACCTGGATGTGGCTTGGGTGGGGCCGTGAGTTGTGGGAGGCAGAGTTTCAGGAAATCCTCTGGGCAGAGCGACCTGTGTTATCCAGTTTGATGAGGTCTCGGCTATGCTGGCGCTGAGTCTGCACCCTGGGAGCAGGAGAGCTCAGCAGAGAAACAATGGATTCCATCAGCACTTCTGCTGGGGAGAAAGTCTCGCCTCTGGCCCTTGCTTCAACATCTCAGTACCCCCGGTAAGTCCATGGTGCCCCCCAGCAGCCCTGACCCGGCACTAGTGCTCAGAGCAATCAAGTCTGTCACCACGAAAGTCCAGTCACGGGCATGGCCCCCTTAAGGGGCACCTGCAGCTGCTGCAGCCATAGCCTCTGTCCCACTCAGTTGCTCGAAACACAGCAGCCTCATGTCTTCGCCCTCTTTACCTTCTACTGTTGCAGATTGATTAATTATTTCTCTCCCTAGTTGTAGTGCTTCTGTTCATCTAGATCCCAGGTGACTTTGCTTGCTGTTTGCTCCATGTTTCCATCCCAACTTTGATGTGGTTGCAAGAGGATAAACAAAGCCTCTATCATCTATGCCATTCTTAGGTGACTCTCCAACGCTGGCTTCTTTCAGGTCAGACAGTTGGTGTCATTGGAATAGTAGAAAGAATGAATAAATGTTAAACCCTGTGGATAAAGAAAATAAATATAATAATAAATATAGAAAACAAATATAGAATTGGTCTAAAAGAATGGATAAGTCAGCAAGTTAGCAGAAAAAATTTATTACTGAAATTTATTTCAAAAGCTATTTACTTTCTATACAATATATTGAATAGCGTAATATATACTGCAAGAGATGATTTTAAAAACCTCAGATTTTTGTATACAATATGAATTTATTTGCCAATAATTCAAATGCCCCTTGAAAGTTTTATTTAAAAAGAGTCAAACTTAATAAATAAATAAATTTATTTGTTTATTTTGTGAGGAAAGGAAAATAATGATGATAAACATGAATGTGGCCAAAATATTGAGGAAGCAGTTGGGAACTTACTTCCCTTGAATATTAGATTCAAAAGATAAAAGAGACCTTTGACTTCAACTGCTAAAATTCAATTAAGTGGAAAATTATTAGAATTGTTATACCTATTACTTCCAATTATAGGATTTCCATTTAGTCAGAGACTCTAGTCTGATTTTGGATAAAATTGTAAAATTCATAATAGTTGCCTTTTACAACCCAGATTAACTACTATCCTTTTTACATGCCTCTTTGGGTATAATTTATTTGCTTTCTTTCACTGGCATACTCCTTTGATCATCTCTCTTACATTCAGTATAACATACTGAGAAGATGTTAAGGTGTCAACAAGGGTGACAATATCCTGAGTTCCTGGAGATCCTGGACTCAAGCCTTTTGCTCTATTGCTCTAACATATTTATTAAGTTGTTCTTTTTCATATTCATCTCACAGCTTCATTTTTTTTTTTGCACAGCTTAGATGATATACTATTTGGTCCTCCTAGTATTACGTAACCCAAAAGGAAACTTATTTTTAATAAAAATCAGCGTTTTAAAGGGATGAAGATTAATGATATACTGCTAGATATCTTAACAACTGGTTGGAGAGTTAGCGAGGGGTAGGGGTGTGGAATAAATTAGAGGGGAAGCTACATTCTTGTAGCCCTGAAATCATATAACTTAGTCTTATTTACTTTATACAAATAACAATTTCTCTAGAAAAATCTCTTAGATGTTAAACAGCAGACTCAAAATGTCTATCTCTAGATATTTCACTGAAGATGAAGATCTAGTGATTGTGGAATGGGTGACAGCATGCATCCAGAGCTTCATGGGTCAACAATAGTTTCTTAAGTAAGTTTTTTTTCCCCAATACATATTCCTAAAAAGATAGATGTACTGAAGATCAGGTACTCTAGATTCTTACTACTTAGGTAAACACCAATTTAAATTTTCTAGTATATTTTTATTATAAAGGTACATCTGATTATATAATACAGAATGTCTGGCTAGGGGAAAGAAGAATGGAAAATGAATAGTAAAAGACGGTGTTTGCTAAGAGGATGTTTCTGGATATAACTTGCCTAGAAAGAATAGCTATCAAAAGGCAACACTTCCCTTCCCAATGGCATTCTGATGGGCTTACACATTGTATACGCAATGTGGTCATCTTTCATTCATTCATTCATTCATTCATTCATTTGTTTGTTTGTTTATTCATTCATTCATTCATTCATTTGTTCATTTGTTTGTTTATTGCTAGAAGCTCCCATAGTAAGAAAAGCCCAAGGGAAAATATTTTATAAATGTCAATGTAAAATTTTAGACCTAGAAAGAGGAGTAGCAAACACTTTGTCAGTAACTTGGGTCCTGGACTCATTTTATAGATATAAAGCAAATTTATTCACAACTCTTCATCCTGGAGGATAAAGGAATGTGACAGCTCTGTTTTCTTAAAAAAGTTATTTTCTAAATTAGTAAGGCAAAGTTATTAGAATGTTTTGAACATCCAATATGGGTTATATAAATATAGATTATAATGAGGGTAGGGAGAAAAATTAGTTGGTTTACAGCATGGTGAGAAAGTTAATGAATGTAGCAGAAGAAACCCATTATGCAGAGATTTCTGGATGAGTCAAAAGCAACTGTTTTTGCTCCAATTTGCAAAATGACCTTGAAAATTCATTACCTGACCTCACTGTATGCATCAATAAATTCTGCTGTATTTGGAAAGAGCCTGAGGGAAATGAGGCATTACCAGAGGACTGGCGATGTTTACAAGGCCTGCAACAGCAGGACAAATGTTTTCATTGTGCAGAGGGTCTATGCTGTGCCACAGTATAATTAAGTTTGGTCTGATTTCATTTTCAATTAAAGTGATCAGCCTAATTCACTTTTCTTTCAGTTACTAACAAGGTAAATTTGATGATATTTCAGGCTTATTAAGAGTGTGTTCTTGTTCCTTGTAACTCTTTAGGATATAGTTTTAGTTCTCCATGTAATTTTCACATTATTGTAAATAAGCAGGAAAACTCAAGTTGGCTAACGTTTACTGAGGGCCTATTGTGTGTCAAGAAGAGAGAAAGCAAGAGGAAACACATGAGAGAACATGTTGGGTTGGGAGTAGCAAGTCTAGAGTGGCAAAGTCATAATGTGCTTTACAAAAGTAGAAGTTACGAGGTTATGTAGGGTGGTTAGGGACAGATTGTAGAGGGCCATGAATGTTAATCTTGGAGTTTTGATTTTATTTTTAGATAATGGATAAACAAACAAGTATTAAAAATAATCAGAAATATGATTTGAATTATGATTTATATTACTCAATAGTAATATATAAGAAAAACTATGCCTATTCCAAAGGCCCTTAACACTAGGAAGTGAATGGCTAAACAACACGTCTGTGATCCTTTATCTAGTGTTTTCACCATAAGCACGTTTGCTGTGTGCATTTTTGCCATGCAACTAATTGGCCATAAGGCAATTTCTCCGTGAAAGATAAAAAACAAAAAATAAAAGAGGCACATTATAAAGGACATAATGAAACATGAAAAATTTAAAAACTTCAGTGCGAAAAATGAAAATACATTGTCTTTAAAATCATTGTATTATATACACATTTTTTTTAATGCTTGTTGATTTGTCTTCTTTTCAGCATCCAACTTTTCCTCTTTTGGTTGAATTTCCTCTTTCATTGAGTAGTATCAGTTTCCAACTAAAGAATCAATAATTAATGTTCTCAAAGACTGTTGTAAATTAGCCACACCTTTTATATTTGACAGAGTTTGATAAACTTTTGGTTTTGACAGATGGCAGGGATGACTATGCTCACAAAGTATTTGCAGACTGATGAGTGATAGTTTTCTAGAATAGCATGCAATCTGGTCTCACATGTAGCTTTGCAATCTGGCTTTACATGCAGTTGTTGTTATGATCCATTATTTTAAGACCACCACCTCTACTTATCACTATAATGAGAGCTAAGATTTATATAATACAAAAATGAGAGTAACTGTGAGAACTTTGTCAATAGAGAAACAAAACCAAACTGACAACTAGCTTAAATACATTAAGACTAACAAATGTAAACTATACTGTCAACCAGTTATTTTATCTTGCACAGTGAAATAGCCTTAGAGCCAATTAGTTGTGTGGTGAAACTATTGATAGTGAAAATGCTTATAGCAAAGATATTTATGGCAAAGATGCTTACTGTGGAAATACCTATAATCCATTCACTGATTCTGGCAAGTGAGCATTGGGTGAGGAGATAGGACACTTCTGGGGCACAGAAGGGAAGAATGTAAGTGACTGGGTCTGATCTCCTTATAAGCAAACTAATGATGGATCTGCCAAACAAACCAAATAGTTTTGCTAGCAAGAAAGTCATCTATCTATGGAATGCTTTTAATGAGATACACCTAGTTGTCTAAAATTGTTTAGGTTAAACATACATGGAATTTATGGATTAATGTGACATGGCTCCCTGGAAATGTCATATCAGGTATGAAATGATTTTACTATAAAATGGAGATGTTTCACAACCCAAATGTTGCCTTCTATGTAAGTGAGGCAACTACAGAAGTTATTTAGAAACCTCACCTGTTAAACTGGGCCACACCATCTTGATGTGCTAGAAGACAGGATATGGGTAACTGTAGTGGAGGCCCCAGAACTCGCTACTTTACCTGTATTTCATGCTTACTTATATTCTTGAAACTATTAGTAGAAGTTGATACTGAGGAAGATCTTAATTCCTGTGAGTCTGATTTTATAATATGGCCCTTTATGTTATCTCAGTAACAGAGAATACTCATGAATATTTTAAAAAGATAAAGAATTTCACCAGAATTGGAAGTTTAGAAATAAAGAAAGACTTTAACTGAATAAACCAAAATGTTCTGAGTAGTCTTCAGCTTGTTCCTTGCTTACTTTCTTTTTATATCTATGGGAGGATGGCAGAATATCTAGGTAGGGGTGAGGATAATAACAAGTACATTTTTTTGGTATGTCATTATCTTAGAAAATTTGTTGTACTTGGCAGTGGGAAGGGTGAAACAGAATTAGAAGAATCACTGTTAGCGTTTTCTAGTGGGGAAATACTATCTTTCAGGTGTTGTATCTGGTCAAAAACAAAACAAAATGAAACAAAACAAAACAAAACTTATGTGATTGTGGTGTACTTAGAGAATTTAGTTAAGACTTGAGGTCTCCCATCCCAGACCAGGAGAGCTACATTATATAAATGTCTACGGGAAACAAACTGAGTCCCTCCAGGTCTGGAGCTGAGAGGTAAAAATGACATCCTTCAAGTTATATATTATACTATATACTTTATACACATTGTTAAGATAGGAAAGGCCAAATAGATTTCTCCTTGTTCAGAATTGAGGAAAATAAAAGAAATGAATGGAAAGGGAAAAATTCTAGAAGCAACAGGAAAGAAAATTCCATAACATAAAAGAAACCAAGCACTTTTAGAAATTAGTAAAAAAAAAATTACCTTCAAAAATTTTTTACTAGAGGAATAGTTGTTTGTTGTTATAAATAAAATTCAACAAGACATAACCTATATAAAATGGAATATAGATAATGGTCATATTAATATATGGAACACAGAAATGTATGTATGGTAGACTCTTGTAGAGATTTTTAAAATGTCTCAAGGAAATCAAAGTTCAATAATTGAATTGATACATTAAAGACATTAAAAGAACATAACTGGTATTACAGAAAAAATCAAATTATTACTCTAGACAAGTTTGAAAATAACTCTTGTATGTATGAGAATGAAAGTGCTGAAAACAGGTAGTAAAAAGTAAAGAAGACAAAAAAATATGATAGCATGTTGAATTAATAGATGTCCTCAAGAAAGAAATCAGAACAAATTATGTAATTACCAAGCCAGAATCAACAGAAGCAAAGATCACCCTAACTTTATTACTTCTCTGATATTTAAATGCATAAGAAAGCAGGCTGCATCTCAGCTTAATTGAGTAGCATTTGTGAAAGTAGAAAGATATCTTTACCTGTACCTTTTCTAAAAAATATTAATTACAGATTTGTATTAGTTTAGGAGTGCAATAAAAATATTGTTGTTCATGTAATGGGGAAGTCAGAATTGATTTCCCTCTTAACTTTGATAATTTTTAAAACTAAGATTTCTTATATATTTAGTTTCATAGCAGAATTTAATACTCAAAAGGGGAAAATAAAATTAAATACAACTCATATGAGAGAAAAGAGATAGAATCAAACACTGAAAACAAAAATACATAATAAAAATGTATAATAAGCAAAATAATGCCAACTATATGTTCAGCAAATGGAACTATGTTTATCATTGAATTAAAAGGTAGCTATCAGATTGAGTTAAAGGACAGAACTAAAATGCATTCTACTTGTATAAGAAATACCTTTAAAGTAAATATATATAGTATCATAAAGATAATGTAATGGTCATGAATCTATGAGGCCAAAGTCAGTGTAAGACCATAAGAAACAAACAAACAAACAAAAGTACAATAAGGAAATATATATATATATATATATATATATACACACACACACACACACACACACACACATACATACACACACACACATACATACATACATACATACATACATACATACATACATACATACAGAATTGGTGTAAAGAAATATACCTTTACTAAAGGGTTACTGTCTCTGATAAGCATACCTGATAAGCATATTTATCAATGTATATATGTATGTGTGTATATATATATATGTGGTATGTATATATATATATACATATATATATATATACATTATCTACGTACTTTTTACCATAGAGAGAATAATTATTTTTAATCTCCCTTAAAAAATTTGCAACATCTGATCATAAAGCTAAATTTGAAAAGAAACAGGCATGTTTCTCAGGAAAATTTTTAAATTACAATGAAACAAAAAAATAAAAATTAAAGTATTCTAACCTTCTGGAGATGGAAAAAAAGTGTCCTTAAGCTACTATTGTTGCATAGAAGAAATAAAATTATATTTATAGAAAATATTGTTGAAGAGAAATTACATCATGTATTAAATTAAATTTGCTACAACAAAATTTTTATCTGGAGATAACACATAGTTTTAAATGTTTTATGCATTAAAAGATAAGAAAGAAAATGAGTTGACTAAACATTTAACCTCAGAAATTGGGAAAGGATTGTGTGTGTGTGTGTGTGTGTGTATGCTCAGACAGGCCACAGATGTATATAAAACAGTTGGAAACAATAAATATAAAAGCAGAATTTATCGCTACATAGCTATCCAACCAACCAACCAGTCAAAAACAACAAAATTGATAATGAAATCTGAGATAATCAATAATTATTAAAAAAAATGAATCAATGTCTGAAGGATTTTTGTTAAAATGAGGGAAGTGGGTTTAGTTTTGAATTTAGCAATTCACAACATTGTTGCAGAGATAGAGTTCAATATGGGACACTTTTATAGACCATCTTCATCTTTTGATCAGGCAAATATGTTTAAATCTATTACAGTTTTGGGGTTTGGCCATTTCAAATGATAATTTGTTCTGTTATTAATTTAAATAATTCTACTGAGGTTTACATTTGCCTAATGTTATTCATTAGCGTTCATACCTTACCACATTAATATAGCTATAAAAGAAAAATCTAGCAGTTTTGAAAAGTCTTTTTTCTTGATGGAGAATCCAAAATTATTTTCTAAATTAAACTATCAATTCACTTCTACCCTTACTAGCAGTCTTTTCTCTCTCCTATGCTTTTACTGTATCAACAGTAAGCTTCTTTTTCTTGCATCTTCAAGCTCTCCTTCTCTTTTTTGGTCTATAGTACATCATATTTCCCCTGTTCTTTTAAGCTTTTTAAAAGCCGAGTCACCCAGTTTCTCTTGTTTCAAATTATTTGTGTGCTCATTGCCTCTGGTTTCTTATCCACATTACCTTTGAACCTTTTGTGATTTGAAATCAATTGATAGATGATAGGTAAGTAGGTAGGTAGGTAGATAGATAGATAGATAGATAGATAGATAGATAGATAGATAGGTGATATAGATAGGTGATATAGATAGGTGAGAGAGAGAGAGAGAGAGAGAGAGAGAGGCAGTAAATAGGTAGAGGATAAATATCAAGAGCAGTCAAAGATGCAGGAGAACGTAGTTAATTTAGTCAAGAGATGACTTTCTTGACTAAATGAGTTCCTTATAATTTTCATAGATTAATCTCAGGTTGAAATTTATATTTATTTGTATGATTCTTTGATTACTTTCTATTTCAATCACTAGACCTACATTTTTTTTGTATAGTTAATAAAACATACAGTTAAAGGCCACTGATGAAAACCCAATCTTTATTTGTTGAAGGGAAAACATATTTGTTGAAAAAAATCATTGATCAACTTAGTCAAATGCACTTTATATATGAAATAAAATGACAAACAATAATTCAATGAATTTTGCAGTATGGAGGTGTCTGGTGATTCTAACCAGATCAATTTTAGTGGAGAGTGTGAAATTCTGCAGTGTTCATACTTGATAGGATGTTAGTATGTGGGTACTGCACATGAAATCAATTTATTCAAGCAGTTTGGCTATGAATTGGCAGAAAAAAAAAAGGAGGCAGTAGGTGGGGTCAAATTAGAATTGTTTAAAAAATGAGACTGATGAGATAAAAGAACCAAATATGCAATCTTTCTTTCAAGCCTGTATCAAACTCTAACAATGTTTTGCCAGAATACTACAAAAGTTATTTTTGAGTGGTCTACCCACATCTACTACTACCATCCTCCTGGAATATGGTCTCACATTGCTGATGGAGTGATTTTTGCCACCTCCCCATTTAAAACCTTCTAATAGCTTCACTTTAACCTTAAGATATGAGCAAATTTATAAAACATGTCCCACTAAGTTCTGTATTCTCTGGTCTCTTCCTACTTCTCAGCCTCTACCCGCCCTCCTTTTTATTTTTCTGATTCTCCCTTTATTTTCTTTGCTTTGGTAATACTGGCCATTTTTAGGACTTTAGAATATTTTTCCCATTTTGTTTTCATTAATGGATTTTACTTTTCTTTTCTCTTGGTCCAATTAATATCCATGAAGTCTCCATATGTCAGCACAAATGCTATTTCCTTGGGGACTTCTTTGATTTCTCTTAAGAGTTCTCACTGCATTACATGGTTATTTTACAACAATTAACATATTTATAGGTGTATTTTTACTTGTATGATTGAATAATGTCTGGGTCTCCCAGGATACTGGAAGCTCTATGAGTGAAGGCATTATGTCCCTCTGTGGTCACTAGTACTTAGCATAGTATATATATAAAAAAAATCTTGATATGTATATTTTGACTGAATAAATGAACAATGTTTCTTTAAAAACTGTCAAGAGACAGACTTCAAAACACTTTGTACAAGAAGTAGACATTCTCAAAAAAGATTTATTTGTCAGTTGTAACATGAGGAAAGAAAAATATGGATGTAGATACAAATTATTGTGTAGATTTGTTGTGGGAAGAAAAGAACATCTTATCTAATGATTACTCTTAGTATGAGACAATCATTTATACTCAATTAATGAGATGTGGGAAATTTAGGGAGAGAAATTAAAATATAAATAATAATCTTATAAAAAGGAAAGACAAATTTCCTTGAAACCTGAAATAGGAATGAAGAAATGAAAATTTTGTTGCCAGATTGAATGTCCTCATTTTCAATCTTCTGACCCCCTGGCTTCTTATCCATAGTATTTTAAATAGATGATTAAATCTTAACAGGGTTTCATCTTTGTTGTCTTTATTGTTTATTCTCGATATCCTTTCTTTAAATGTTTAACATTCAAGAGCTGCTTCCCTTGCTCTGTAGCTTTCATATTCCTGATCCCAAATCTAAATGTCATTTCTAATTGCTTTGTGGAAGAAGCAAGTTTCATGTTTTTTTCAGAAAATAATCTGTAAGAATAACAATTTTCATAAACATAACTATGAGGAGAAAACAAAGTCAAAAAGTCTTAAGGGTTTTTGACTAACAAACAATGGAATTACAGACGAAATTTAGATAGAGAGCAGACAGTGAGTTAATTAGCAGTGTTGGTATGTACATAGTAATTTAGGTATGTAAATTTTATTCCTACTAAGAATGTTTTTAACAAATATAGTTTCCTATTAAAAATGTAGTACATAAATAAAATTTCCCATTAAAAAAAGCAATGTAACAAAAAAGAAAAATTTTGTAGCAAAAAAAAAGTGTGTAGGAAATAAAAATAAAGAATAAAGAAAAAATTAGAATATTATACAAGAGTTTTTTTCTTTCAGCAAATAAACTAGCTATAAATTCAATTTCATTATGACAAGATAGAGTATGTAATAACATAAAAGGGATCTTAACTCTACAAGTCTAATGCTCTTTATTCATTGTGCTTTATGTTAACTGATACATACATATATAGTCTTCAGACTACTCTATCTTTTTTAACAAAGGGTAGTATAGTTCTGTACTTTATATTCTCAATAATGTTAATAAAAGCAATTTTTAAAATCTTGGTTATGAAAACTGTCAAAGTTACTTAAATACTCTTTTTACTTTGGCTTTCTGTTTTCAAAACAACATTAGTCAAAATTGAAAAACATATTTTTAGACACACACACGCATTCCACACACATGCATATTTAATTTTCACAAGTTGACACCATCTTAAAACCATAAGAATTCCATTATTTCTTTTTTTCCTCACTCTTTCTAACTAACTCTATTGCCAAAATCATGTTGCGTATTTCTTTTCTTTTATAACCTAAGAGATTAACTTCTTTGCATTTCTATGAAAGATGTATTTTAAAGATCATTTTCTTAGCATTATTGACATATATAAGCAAATTATGAAATCTTGCATAATTTCAGTTTCCAAGGTTCCTATCACATGACAAATTCCAGAAGATAGTTCCAGTTTTTGTACTATTCTGTTCTGTTAGTTTCCAATCAAACAGAGGTCTGAGTGATTAGAAATGTATAAATATTTTTCCTTGCCTCTGGCATATATCTTCATATTTTTTTACTGGTTGGGATAAAATTAAGAGCCATATTATTTTATAGAATCATTGTTCTAATAGTCACAATAGACCTATTGTATTTAGGTCTAGAAAAATAGGTGTATTCTTGCTGATTTGTTCTAACACATAATACACATATATATCTTTTATTTACCAAATATATTTGGAAATCCTATACATTGGGACTATTGTTGCCTCAAACTCTTAGTTTAAGATATGTCTCTTTAATTTCCTTTGGGCGGCATCCAAGAAATGGCATGGCTAGAGTATTTTATTTTCTGTATCAAGGTGTTAGAAGTAACTTTGTAGTCATAGATAGATAGATATCCTATAAGTAAAACAAGCCCCCTGATTCATTTTAACGTCTTCCATTAAGTTACATGGATTACTATGTACTTGAATGGTTTGATACGTTGATATCCTGAGTGATGGTCAGGTACTTTAAAATACTTTAATAATATAGAATACTGTTACTAGCATACTAATATTTGCTAATGGATACCTCCATATTTTCCCATTGGAAGTGTGTTTGGAAGGATCAGTCTTGTAATACAAATTTATTCCCAGAAATTATAATTATTTTGTTTAGGTAATATTTTTATTTTTTAGTTTTAGTTGGCATACAATATTATATTAGTTTTAGGTGTATAATGCAGTGATTAGACACCTATAAAAATCACAATGCAATCATCCCAATAAATCTAGTAACCATCTAACACCATACATAGTTATTACAATATTATTGCCTTATCTCTTATGCTATACTTTATATCTCTATGACTATTTTGTAACTACCATCTTGCACTCTTAATTTCTTCTCTCTTTTTCATCTACTCCCCTAATACTTTCTCCCATTTGATAACCTTCAAAATGTTCTCAGTGTCTATGAGTTTCTTTCTTTCTTTTCTTTTCTTTTCTTTCTTTCTTTCTTTCTTTCTTTCTTTCTTTCTTCTTTCTTTCTTTCTTCTTTTTCTTTCTTTCTTTCTTTCTTTGTTATTGTTATTTAGATTCCACATGTATATGAAATTGTATGGCATTTATCTTTCTCTATCTGACCTACTCCACTCAGCACAAGACCCTTTAGGTCCATCATGAAATACTATTTTTCATTCCTTCATTTTTAGTTTGTGTGGGTCTTTTAATCTGAAGTGAATCTCTTGTAGGAAGCATATGTGATGATCTTGTTTTCTCATGCATTCAGCCACCTTGTGTCTTTTAATTGGAACATTGAATCCATTTACGTTTAAAGTAATTATTGATAGATATGTATTTACTGCCATTTTATTATTCAAAATTTTAATTTATTCTTTTTCTTCTTCTTAAAGAAGTTCTAATATTTCTTGTAATACTGGTCTCATGGTGATGAACTCCTTTAGCTTTTTCTTGACTGGGAAGCTCTTTATCTGTCCTTTGATTCTAAATGATAAATTTACTGAGCAGAGTAATCTTGGTTATAGACTTTGCTTCATCACTTTAAATATTTTGTGACAAATCCTGGCCTGCAAAGTTTTGTTGAGAAATCGATTCATAATCTAATGGAAGCTCCCTTGTAGGTAACTAATTGCTTTTCTCTTGATACTTTTAAGATTCTCTTTATATTTAACCTTTGACATTGTAATTATGATGTGTCCTGGTGTAGACCTCTTTGAGTTCATCTTATTTGGAACTTCCTGGGGTTGTATATCCTTCACCAAGTTACGGAAATTTTCTGTCATTATTTCTTCAAGCAGGTTTTTAATTTCTTGCTCTCTCTTCTCTGTCTGGTACCCTTATGATGTGAATATTGTGCTTGATGTTGTTCCGGAAGCTCTTTTAATTATTCTGATTTTTTTTTTTTTTACTTGTTGCTATTCTGATTGGGTATGCTCCACCACCCCCATCTTTTAAATCAAGTGCTTCCAACCCCTAAGCTATGGACCAGTACTGGTCCATGGCCTGTTAGAAACTGGGCTGCATAATAGGAGGTGAGTGGTGGATGACATAAGCAAAGCTTCATCTGTATTTGCAGCTGCTCCCTAGGGTTGCATCACCACCTCAGCTCCACCTTAGACCATTAGATTCTCATAGGAGCACCAGTCCATGCTGCCAGAAAGATTGGGGACTACTCCTCTCAATCGCTGATTTGATCCTCTACTTCTTCTGTTGATTCCCTCTATGTACTTTTCATCTCAGATATTGTATCCTTCATTTCCAACTGGTTCCTTTTATGTTTTCATCTTCATTTTTGTTTTCTATCTTTTTGTTAAAGTTCTCACTGAGTTCACCTATTCTCCCCCTAAGTTCCTTATAACCAGTGTTTTGAACTCTGCATCTGGTAGATTGCTTGTCTCCATTTTGTTGAGATTTTTTTTTGTTCTTTTTTTTTTTTTTTTTTTTATCTTCCCATTTTGGCTTCCTCCCTGTGTTCGCTTCTAAATATTAGGCAGGGCTCCTAAGTCTCCCAGTTTAGTAGAGTGGCCTTATGTAGTAGGTGTCCCATGGGGCCCAGCAACTCAGTCTTTCTTGGACACCTAAGCCAGGTGCTCAAGGTGTGTCCCTTGTATGGGTTGAGTGTGCCCCCCTGTTGTTGTTGAGCCTTGGTTGCTGTTAGCACTTCAATGGGAGGGATTGACCCTCAGGCTGGTTGGTTGTGAGGACTGGCCAGTTAGGGGCTGACCCTGCAGAGCAGGATTCACTTTAGCAGGGCTCTGGTGCCTTCCAAGTCTGTCCTTGGGGTGTGTCTTCCTCAAATGTGGCCTTCATGTTGCTCTGGATTTTTAGCTAATAGAAGTAGGCCACTGGGTGTGTCAGCCCAAGGGACTCCTGGGAGGGGCCCAGCTGCAGGCAAGTTTAGTCTCAGCCTATGTACCTCTGGAGCCACCTGGTAAGAATCACCAAGTAATTTGCAGATGGCTGCCACTCGTGTTGGGCTTATAGGTGCCTTGGGAGGCCAAGCCAGAAATGAAGGCTGGCTGCTGCTAGTGCAGGGCTTGGGGCTGCTTAGTAAGAGGTACAGGACACACTGAGACCAGATACTCCTTCTTTGGGTCTTGTGAGCCTTTGAGAGATTTTAAGAAAGTCTACAGCATGAGCCAAGATAAGCCATTTGTATGAAATAAAGCACTAGAAGCAGCTTGAGTGGGCCTGCAAGTTGGGAGAAGTCAAGTCTCAGGGAATCACCTCAGGGGAGCTTGGTGATTAACCAGGTTGATAGAGACTCAGATGTGGCAGCCACCTGTGTCTGAACTCTGGAAGTGGGGAGGGCTCAACAAAGTAACAGTAGCCTTTGCCAGTACTTCTGTCTGAAAGAAAGTTGCCCCTCCAGCCCTCGCCCTGAAGTCAGGCAACTCAGTGTCTTCCCACATGTTCTTGGCTCTCCTTGAGCAACTGCCCCAGTGCTGGTGCTCAGAGCAAGTGAGTCCATCAATGGTAAGCAAGAGCCCTTTAAAAGGAATGTCTGCGAGTCCCACAACTCTCCATCTCACTTAGCCACAATCTCCACTGGTTTTTCACAGCCAGTGGTTATAGAAACTTTTCTTCCCAGCACTAGAACCCTGGGCTGAGAGCCCAGTGTGGGGCTGGGACCCCTCACTCCTCAGTCAGGATAATCCTTCTGATTTTCAATCACCACATGAGGTTGTGGGACTGGGCCATTTTGCATCTCTGTCTCTCCACCAGACTTGAGGTGACCTCTTATGTATGTCCCCAGTTGTAAAACCTATGTTCAGCCAGACCTCAAGTGACTCCCAGTAATGGTGCTCTGTAGTTTTATTATAATTTGGGGTGGTCACGATCAGAGGCATGCATAGCATCTATCTTCTACACCATCTTGACCAGTCTACCTATAATTCTTGGATGTACACCTCTCACATATACTTTTCTAGGTGATTTCTCTATTAGGGTCAATATTAGTCCTAGTCCTAGAGAATGACAAATCCTTTGGTTTAGAATAGCAAATCTTCTTAATCTTACAGTTGAGGTTAAATGACCATATTGAGGATTACAAGAGTAGAATTAAAACACCATGGCAATTTTCTCATTGTTGTGAATAAATTTTCCCTGCATTATTTTTTTAGGTCTCATCTATGAAGAGGAGGTGCTAAATAATATTATTACTCATTTATGCCTTGATCAATATGCATTTTATTGGTTTGATTTAGGTACGGTTATATTTATATGATGATTTTAAAAAGTAATAAGTCTTTCCCTGGCAGAAAAATTACAAGTAATCACTTTATTTTGTCTGTTGACCCAACTTCTTTGAGATGGCTAAGCCCTTATTCCTTTTTAAAAACAGTCACTAATTTTACTCTGGAATGCACTTCTACAAACAGTACAGCCAGAAACATGCATGGTAAAAAGCAAAATCTTGTAATTGAATAGAAATGTATTGGTTATTGTTCTGTCAAATTCTTTTTCACGTACTATCTACTGAAGTAATGAAGAACCCACTCGAAGTATCTTGGAAGCAACTTACAACATGTAGAATGTGTTTTCATTAGGCCATGATTTAGATACTAAATATAGTATGCAAGTACATTCACAAACACAAATAGTTCTCTGGACTTACATAAATATTCCAGAATCCAAGGGGTAAACTGATCTCTGCTTCTTATACCAAGCTTAAGAAGTGGATAAAAGATTAAAAAAACACAAAACCCTTCAAAATATTCATATTGACCATTAGTATTGAACTTGGAATGTCCTTCAAGATCTTATATGTCTTGGGATCTATTTCATTTGCACCTGGTCTTTGCCACTCCCACTCTTGTCTATGATGCTTTAACCTAACTGTGTAATCCAAAATATGCCTTACGCTTTATATCTCCAATTATTTTGCTGTCACTTTCCTCCTGGAAAACTATTTCCCACATGTCAAAATGAACCTCTTCCACAATTGGTTCTAAGAAATCCCAACCTTAAAAATATCACTTTGCAAATACTCTTTTAAAAATACCTTCTGATTACATGGACAGGATATCTCTTATATATGTTACACTATGTGATTTGATAGGAGTTCTAATGAGAATGATACAAATGGAAATAAATTGGCTTTTAGAATGAGAGCATAATTATCCCATTGAAACAAACATATGTACAATTTTAAACAAACATATTACAACTATCTTGTTGTATGCTTTGCTTGAAGATTAATTTTGTCATTAGGACATCAAGCATTCTTTGTCATTTAAGGCAATTTAAATAGTGAGGTTTGCATATATGTATATATATATATATATGTGTGTGTGTGTTATTTATACAGAGATTATATATATATAAATAACCTCTAAAGCATTTTTTATTGACAAGTTGAGATTTAATTTTTCTTTCTTTCATTATTATGTTTTAACTGGCAATTTCTTATGGCAACATAATTTGAGAGAAGTTTTGTAGTTGTCCCTTATGTGAAGCAGGCCAATTGTGAAAGTAGAAGTACATCCAGCCTTTAAGGGTGGCACAGGTGTTATGAGACCTTGATGTTTAAAGACTTAATGTGTAACAGTGTCTGTGCTGTGATAATGATTTCTGTAATATGCTAAATGTATTTCAAAATGTGAGTGAATATGAATATATATATATATATACATATATATATAATAAGTTTTGCTTATTTTCTCTTGGTAAGAATGAGTGAAAAGATTACTAGATAAAATCCCAATTTATCTATCCAGAATGTTTACCTTAAAAATGAGACTAGAACTTGCCATTGGACAAAGAGAATTGCTAATATTCATCAAATATCACATTATATTTGGCAATCTTTCATGAAAACAACTGAACAATCAGTAAAAATTATTTCAATATCTAAAACAGTGAAAATTTAGACATATATGTTGGTGTTAATTGGGATTGAGATACTACGTGTCAGAGAAGAAAAAGATAAAAAACCCAGACACACATTCAGATCTCCACTAGGTTTCCTATAACATAAAAATGGTTCTCTATATTTTCCTGGGTCCAGAATAAATAAATGTATATAAATAATGTTGGCTCTATTAATAATGGATTAAATGGGATACACAATTTTCTTGCAAAGCACGAAAGCAAGAAATAGGCTGTTGTTGTTGTTCTCAATTCACTGGACTGACATCTTTGTAATTATCTTAGCTTTCTTCTCAAAGTCATGATATGGCTGTACCACCTCCAAGCATCGTATTATTACAAAATAGTCAAGGGCAGGAAGCAAGAGAAGAAGTGGTTAGAGTAAATTCTCCTTACGTATCTGTTATTTTTATTAAGGAATAAAGCTTCTCTAAAAAAAGAATACTTATCTTCTATTTTATTGACCAGAACAATGTTTTGGGTCATGTCTTGTGCATAATAGGCTCAAAATGTTAGTATCTGGAAAGAAGATGGGATGATCATGACTGGCTTAAATCAATTGTGATTATCCCTTGGGGCTAGTCACTATGCAATCTGAAAAACGTCACAAGTAAGAACAAGCAGGAAATGGCTATTGGCAAATTTAACAATGTCTATGACAAAAACATAATCTGAAACCAGCTATTGTGTACAGTTGTCAAATTGTGAAAAAATTATTTAAAAGTAATAAACAAAAATACGCATTCCTAGCAAAAATTATAGAATGATGGAATGCAGTTTGGAAGGCAGTATAGACAGATGGCCAAAATTTTGCAAATAATATTTTCTTAATTTTAGGAAAAAAACTTTCATATTTTGTTGGTATTGAAGTTTGTAAAAAAAGAAAAGCTCAGGTATATTTGTTGTCATTTGGCTGGACACCAAGAAGTCTTTTATGGTGATGGTATCTTCATGACACAGGTTTTAGGGCTTGGCTTGACAAGCATGTAAACAGGATTTCATCAGTCAATATGGAGATGATTATAATATATATATATAATATATATATATTATTATATTATATATATAATATAAATATATTTTTTATTTTATTTTTTTAACCAAAGACAGATTTATAATTCAGGATGCCAAGTTATTCTTCACAATGAGACATTTTTCTTTTTGGTGAAAAATAATGTGCATCCTCTGATCACTTTCTCTATATAAATATGCTAGGCATCTAAATTTACTAGTGATTATAATGATGTGTGGTACAAATGAAATTGTAAAAGCAAATAGTCTTGAGCAATGTTATTTACAGGCCAGGGAAGTGTCTGCTGTATCTTTGTAACACAGCAGAGTATATCTCATCAGTAATTGGATTACTTGTGTCTCCCAGAGTATGCATTATAAAGAATTTGAATGTTGATGAACATGGATTACCAAAGCTTGTTTTAGGATTCACTCACTTTTTCCACATTCCACTTCTAAGTATTACCCTTTGCTGATATTTCAATCTTTCCTTAGCTATGTTAAATATTATTTAATTTAACTAGTTAAATAGCTTGATCCCACAAGCATCAAAGATATTTCTTCTCTTTCATTTTATATTGTACCAATTAGTGTAAATGTCATGGCATAGTCTTATTTTGTAAATCTCAGTATACTTGCAGATCAATTTATTTTCTTTCACACGTATCACATATACTATGGTTGAAGAATAAGAGATATAAAAATAATTTAGGGGAAATATTTAAAATATAGGAGTGATGAAAGGAGAAAGATAATTCTAGGGTTTTAGCTGAGAAAAATCAGAGAAAATAAGAGCCAATCAATCATCTAATATTTGACAGAAGAAACACACTGAAGTAGATAATAAGAGTGATCATTTAAAGTAAAAGATGGTTTTGAATAAGAAGAACTAGAAGTAACTTGGGACTGGGAAGAGAAAACAAACAATAGATTGCACAGCAGGAATTAAGTCTTTATAGCAATACAGCATTGAGAGAGTTAAATAAGCTATGAGTCTGTTTTTCTTTCTGTTGGCAGAAAAGAGAGCTTGAGACATGGGATATAAGGCAGCAAGTCCAGCAATTGTATTTTATTGAATTTTATCATTAAATTACAATCAAATCTATTATAGAAATCCTTATTTATGGTGATATATTTGGTGATGTACCTTCCTGAGTATAACAGGAATATCCCAGAATTAGTCCCAGTGAGATCTTGAATTGGTAATAATAAGAGCTTCAACAAAATCTTAGACAAATCATACATCATTGCAAGAAACTCAAAGGATATGGGTTTACAGCAAAGAATACAGGATACAGATGGCTAGAGTTGTTCAGTTTGTACTGGAATCATTCCCAGTTCCCTTAAAAAAAAGATACTTGGGTGGTGGTGGCAGTGATTCCATGCTAGGAATCTCTTGAGTGAGGGTTTTCTAAGCCTCTCATACGCACATCCACATTACTGAAAGCTCCAGCATACTCCTGTGTATTTGTGGAAGAAATTGTGATAAGCTATGCTGTCAAGGTCTAACTCTGAGATCTTAGGCTGAATCTTTTACTTTGCCACTAGCCCCATATTCCTATGTTTTTCATTAGATTCTAATAATGACGAGGCCCCCTCTATATACTGCAACAATATAAAAATGACCAGTTATGGGTGAATTTTTCCCCCTTCTGCAAAACAGTCAATGGAGGGAGTACAGGGAAACCAAGCACAGCAGGTCTATCACCCCATTTTACCTAATGTCATCTTTTCCCATCTCAAGCACCTAAGTTATTCATCATTTCTAGAGCCACAATGAATCAGAGATGGGAACCAATACAAAGAACATTAGAACAATACAAAGAACAATACGAAGAACTGAAAATTCAGACAATGTGATGTGGTGAAAACCATGTTTTAAATTTTATTACTTTTTCGTTTCCTTTAAGGGAGTTAGAGTTGGGAAATAGGTTAAGGACCAGAAAATCAGATAGATTTGACCTTATATTTTCCACTTTCTTCAGTTGGTTGTAGCTTCTCTCTGGATTTTTACTTTTCATGTTTTGATTTAATGATTCATATCTTTTTTCTACCTAAATATGAAAAAACAAAAGTGCAGTTTTTACTATTTTATGTTTAATTGGTTATTGCTATATTCATATAAAGATGAGATAAAATGATGAGGGAAACTAGAGCTATTTATTGATTCCTTTTTATGTATTTTATCTCATGTAATCCTGCCACCCAGTGTGATTATCTCTAGTATGATTTTCAGTTTGAAGCTAAGAATATAGAGGCTCAGAGAGAGCATGTGACTGCCTATGGCCACTACTTTGTGAGTAACATGGATGTGACTAGAATCAGGCACCTTAACCTTAAAGCTGCTTGCTTGCTTTCTATAATACTGCCACACCTTATGTCTACTTTACTAACTTGAGTGGCTCATTCTTTTTTTTTTTAGCTTAATTTTATTATTAGTTTCAAGCATACAGCACATTGGTTAAGCATTTATATAGTGTATAAAACAATCCCCCTAATTACTCTTTCCCTCCTCGGCTCTCCACCTAGTTGAGTGGCTCATTTAAATACATTAATTCATTTACTGTAGAGATCTTTCCCAAGAAAGTTACAGAAATACTAAGGGAGGTTGATTTTAACAAGTTTCTATCTACATAGGGTCCCAGGACATATGTATTCTCTTGCCGTGCTACCAGGGGGATAGAGCCAGCTCCAGTGTATGTGCAGCTGGTGATGCTGTCACTCAGCAAGAGGCCTTTTGGTACCAGGCCAGCTATTTGTCAGTGCCATTCTGCTTTCAAATCTTGAAAATTGTTTCATTCTGAGAACATGTGATTGTTCAATTTAAGAGAAATGTAGAGACATATTGCTCAGAAAACAGATCCTGTGAAAAGAAATCCAAACATTTTCACCAGGGGAGGGTTATAATTTATTTTTCCACATAGAGAAATGTCTTACTATTACATATGATTAAAAAAAAAAAGTAGAGTGAGAGGCAATACACACTTAACAAGGAGGTGAGGAAATATGAAGCATAAAACATCTGTTAGTCTATCAAATCAAGTGAAGGGTACAACATCTAAGGGAAAAAAAATTAGTTGAGTATGAAACCTTGAAAATAAAAAAGATGCCTAGAATTTGAAGCAAGAAGTTCTGAATCTGCAGGTTATAGCAAACAGGGCCCTTGAGACACCCACCTATTTCAGTGCATATTTTTGCGACACCATTGTTAAGATGAACTATCAATTTTGCACAAGTAACTGGTATTTCCTTTTACAACTTTGTTTTTAAATGAACTCTTCTAAATATTGTAATGGCTATGTATAGTGCCAGGTGGGTACTAAAGTAATTGGGGGATCACTTCATAAGTTGTATAAATGCCTAACCATTGTGTTATATATCTAAAACTAATTAAAAAGTTAATTAATTAAATTAACTATTCTAAAAATTGTGTCTCTTATGCCATCATTAAGTCTCAGGGTAGAGCTAAAGATTATTGAGCATAATTCATAGGCAATGTCAACACCATTCAGATTTGCTCCTTGTATATTATTTTTAGTGGTGGCTATTCTTTGGATTGAACAAAGGAATTGTCTGGATAGAAACTGAATTGGAATGAATTAAGCAATTTGATGTAGTGATGTTTAAAAGTTTTAAAATATGTCTAAGTCATGAAAATGTAAAAATATTGATTTGAATCTGTTCCTAGACAAATAAAAGAAAATGTTTTTCAGAACACTTTCTTTAAGAAAATAAACATAGGTGAGTCTCTATTTTAAGAAACCTGACTTTAATAAAGATACATGAAAATGATCATTGACTTTGCCCAAAGAGTCCCCATATCATTTCTTTAATGACTGCATTTCTCTTTTTCATAATGTTTTAATACAGAAAATTAAAAAAAATAAATTGCCTCACCAAATAAAATTAGTATTCATATTAATTGATATTAAAACTAATTTTGATATCTATATGAGAAATTTTATTAGAATCTATTCTGTGTTATCTCTACATCTATGCTTCACCAAGCCCGACCAACTGAGGGGGAAAACTATGGTCCAGAGAATATCAACATTTTCTTGATGATTCTCTCAAAACACTGATGCAAATCCTTGAGGTCTCCTCTGCATTGTTTAAGTGCCTACATAGATTTCTCAAGAGTGTTTATTGAGGACTGTTCTCAACCTCAACACAATCCTTAGAGATCCACTGTCAGGAAATTTCCTGAAGAAGCCCCCTTACCAGTTCTGACTTCAGTGACGCAGCTGTCCCATTGCTAGTGTCATAAGAATATGTTATTCAATAGAAAAAGAAAAAAAAATCAAACAATGTTTTTGATCATATAAATAAAGATGTGGTGCTTTGTATTTTCAAATATAAGCCTTTTCCTTAAAATCCAAGTGTTCATAAGGTAAATTAAATATGATACAATTTGGGGTAGAGCTTAATTAGGAAACATGATTTGCATTCTGCCCTAGAGACTCAACGTGTTTGCCACAGATCTCTTACATCATAGAAACCATAGGTACTTATTAAAACACAGATTCCTTGCCCCTATATTAGACTTACTGTGTCAGCAATGTGTCAGCAGTCTGGAATGGGGTTAAGAGTTTTGCCAAGTGGTTCTTATAAGCCTTCAGTGTGGGAACGTCTGCACTATGCAGTTTACTTTCAATAGTAACAAGATTATGACAAAAACATGGTAGTGTTTAGTAGCAGAGTTATTTTATTTTAATGGCTTTGTGTTTGTTATGGCTGGGGGATAGGAATGTGTATGGACCATTATAGCAGAGAAAAAAGACAAGCCACTGTTCTTGAGCAAATGACAGAAACTGTTAAAGACTGGGTATCTTAGGATGTTTAGCTTCCAGTTCTGATGTTTAGATTTTATAGTTAAAAAGCATTTTATTATTAAATATTTCAGTAAAAAATAACTTTTATTTCTAGTCTAAAGTACCTTTACCCTTAATTTCTCTTTTCACTATTTTTATTAGAAAATAAATATAATAAAACTGTTTTATTAATATTTTGCTTTTGCTTTGAGTTTTCTTCAGAATGATCATATTACAGCAGAGCAGACCCTGTGCTTAGTTTATTGAATACTCACCCACCTATGAGATATCCTTTATTCTCATTTCATAGATAAGTGAACAGAGCTTCAAAGAGGTTAATTAACTTGACCAAAATCACATAACAGATAGTGGTAAAACTAACACTGATTCTAGGCTGCATAGCTCCAAGTCTAAAGAATTTCTATTACATCATGCTACTCATTTGAAAAAGTATACTTTGGTATTTTTCTCTTAAAAATAGATATTCTTGTCTTCTGTGCTCCATAAGCATCATGAAAATCCACAAATGGTATTCTGTAAAAATAAGTTGGTCAAGTGGATTTGATAGCAGTGCACTTTTAAATAGAAATTCTAAAAACAAGCTCAAAAAGTACCATCAAGGGGAGAAAAAGAGAGAGAGAGAGAGAGAGAGAGAGAGAGAGAGAGAGAGAGAGAGAGAGAGAGAGAGAAGGAGAGAAAGAGAGTGTCTGTGGCTGTGTGTATTCTGTGTTGAAAGTAAATGAGGGATGGTTATGCTATGAGCAATATTTGTTCTGAATGGGCAAATAACTTTCCATTCTGTCATCCATGTACTCTTTTCCTTGTGATGTTTATATCTTCTAATGCAACTTTCCAAATGGAGAGTACATGATATCAGGCTAGTTGTCCAAACATGTCTTTTCCATTTTAAAAGCAAGTGTGAACCTCTGCAAGTAATCAACAATAGAATAGTAAAAATTTCTCAGATTTGAGCCTTCTACACTATTGCAATTAAAGCGGATCTTTCTCTCCACCATGGGAATTGCACCATATAACTGATTACCAAGCACATCATGTAAACGGCTCTTAGAAATTGCAAACAGCTCATTATGAAGACTGTACCTTATTAACAAAGGTCGTATTAGAAACTCACCCTGGTAACTAATCGCATCAAACGTACAGTACATCAATAGGCACATAGACTAGGAAGCAGCGTTTTCCAATTAAGTGAATCAGTTTGACCTTCTGAACTATAAATAAACTGCAGCAACAGCTACTGATTAGGCTTAAGGAGTCTGACTTCTATCGCAAACAAATGCCACAGAATTTAAGCATACTTAGAAAGTTAATCCTGTAAAGAGTCAATGAACAGATTTAAAGTTTCTGCATTAATGCTTTGACCTGAGTTTTCTCAAATTTCTGCATTGCATGCAGAATGGGAATGTGAACAGATAAACAAGTCCTGAATTCGTTTTTACCTTCCCTTAGGAAAATTAATTTAACAGAAGTAAAGGCACTTTCAAAACAGAATAAAATATTTGGGAACTAAGTAATTGTGGGGCTTGGCTTGATTGGGCTACTGCCTCTACAAGAATATGTGCAATTAACTATGTGCAGTGGAGACTTAAAGTACTTGTTAAAAAACAGATTTGACTCTTGTTTATTTTTATTTGATGTCTATCCTAGAACTAATTTGAAACCTATTCATCCAATTTAGATTTGAAATAAAATCCAACCTAGTTCTGTAAACATTATACTTATTATGTGGGACTAACACTACTGACCCATTCTCAAGAGTTTTTTTTTTTTTTTTTTTTCTAGTGTTAATAATAGATTTCCATAACTTTTCTAGGTCTCCTTTTTCTCATCTGTAAAATGAAGAACTTGGACTAAATAAAATTTAGGAGTCATGTAGATAAAATTTCTATATATTTATGTACATACATAGCTAACAAAAGTTTAGATGTTATTTAACTGGCCCAGGTAAAAAGATTACTTTTCCACAGTACAATGTAAGTTTTGTCTGGATTTGTGTGAGATGATAAATAAAAATGTAAATTCTTGCAATTGAAAGAAATAATGGCTAGTATATTTTCCTATTATCAAGACAAGAGAAACAAGCTTACTTTACATAAAGATGATTTTAGAATTTTTATCTGAAACATTCAATTTCACAAAGAGCTTTAAATATCTAGGTGGGGTCTAAATTTAAATAAAAAGTCTTAGTCAAGGGCTCTGGCTGCTGATAGGACATAATAGGACTAGGTTTCTTCATGCCTTTTTTTTTCTTTACAGAAAAACTGGAAGCAACAAACTGTACTTAAAAATTTCACATATCAAATTCCATTATTTCAATTTATAATCTCTTCATTTACTGTATTTAATGATTCCAGCTATTCAAAAGCAGGGATGGAGGAGAGGAAAAATATCTCCTTGAACTTCTGTTGAAAAGTATTTGTTTTAAGTTTTGAGAATATTGGTAATATTTGCTTGATTGATCATACAGTAGGTGGTTTTGGGGACATATAAAACTGGCCCGCATCACGTGACATTAAGGATTCAATATTTTATTCGACTAATGTAATGGTTGGAAAATGAGCTCATCATCTAGTATTCTAGGGTGTGATCTTGGTTTTTGATATTTTTTCTTAAAGTTTTGTACATATAAATGCAAAAGTACTTACCATGACATGCATAGAGGTCTGAAGTGAAATTATGAAGTGGGAAATATTTCTTTATTCTGTTTTCCATCTATGTACTATTTTTGTGTGTCCTCAGGGACCCCTTTATCCTCTAGATACTGCTACTTTTCCATTCAAGGAAAGGCATCTGACAGGTAGATTCACACAGAAGCTCTTCTCAATGTTTTTTTCCCAGAGTATTAATATATTTAATATATTATATAATATGTTTAAAAGAGGGTTAGAAGATTAATTCAAATGACTGAATCTCTATTAATGATATGCTACCTGAATCCAGTAGATATTTCTAATCAAAACAATCTTTTGGAGGTCCTTCTTATTCTGTAGCAATGACAGGCAACCGTTATTCTTTCTTCTCACAAGGCTGTGAGAAAGTACTGAGATAATGTAAGCTAATAAGGGTTGGCATTATTATTCATTTCAATTACTATTTTTTCCCAGCACTTAGAACAGTGCCTAATCCGCGTTATATCTTACTGCCAAAATTCAGGCATATCAATTCAGGGCCTGTAGGGACTAGAGATCTCTCTGTGAAGCTTGTTATATCGGAAAGCCCAGATCGAAGGAGGGACTGGCTGTAGTAGGGTAATGGGCAAATAAGGTGGAGGCTGCGGGGGTTAGGAGGCAGAGGGAGGGGGTGCTTACCAAAATCAGCTTCTCTTCCTCCTGAGTAGACAAGTAGAAGACATTTCCCAGCCTCCTTTGCATTTAGATGTGGCCGTGTGACTGGATTTTACACTTGACACAAAGTAGATGCCCCTAAAAATGTTGCTGAAGAAGTATTCAACAAACTAATTAAATATTGCCATTTGTATTGTGTTATTCTAGTTCCTAAAACTAATTTTGTGTAGAACTTCAAGAATATAACAAATGCCATTTTTGTGATAATGATCACTGAAAAGAGAATGCCTAATTTTTTTTATCAAGATATAATTTATATATAGTAAAGTGTGTGAGTGTACTAATCTTAATTGTAAAACTCAACTATTTTTTCATATATATCCAGGCATTAGCCTCTACTCACTTCCCACACCCCAGGAATTTCCCTCGGGCATCTCCCTGGGCGACATTGATCCCCTCCTTTCCCTGAGATAAACACTATTTTCACTTCTGTAATTTATTTACATACTTTGAAAGACTATTACAATCAGAACCAAATATTGTTGTTGTTCAAATAAAATACTGTAACATAGCAAAAACTTGGAGAACTGACCTCCAGTATAGACTACTACCCAATTATCAATCAAATAACTCCTTCGGGCATTTAATGAAAGATATAAATTTAGAGTTAAGAACCTCAATGCCAAACAGAATAAACTCAAAGAAGGCCACACCAAAATACTGAAAAACAAGATAAAGATAACAAAGATTGTTGTATCCACCAGCCCCCGGAAAACACACAGACCACTGGAACTCAGTGAGTTATAGGAAACACTCTTTATTCAGCCAGCTGGGTCTGCCAGGGGTACGCAGACCCCAAATTAAGCATCCCAGAAATGTAGAGGTACAGGGTTTTTAAGCCAAAATCCCATTCTTCATTCTCTCTAAACACAAAGGTCTATCTTTCTTTTATTCATTACCTGTCAACTCACAGGTCAGGTGCATAAGCGGGAGTACAGAAGCAGAAAGCTTATTGTTAGGATGTTATGTTCCTATGGGTGACACCTATGTTCCCATGGACATAGCCATGTTCCCATGGACACAGCCAAGCAGTAATTTTCCTGCAAGTAATAAATTTTTAGCAGTCATTTTCCAGCCATTATAAAATAAAGTTTGTCTATACATATGCATACACATTTAGAATTATTGCTATGATAATCACAAAAGATTGTCAATGACTGAAAGCTAAAGAAACATAACTGTGATTGTAGGAAAAATATTATACAATATTAGATACTTTATGAGAATGGAGCAGTGGTGATCTGAAGACCAAATTTTGAAAAGCAAAATTTGATTCTTATACCCTGAGTTGTTTCTCAGCAAAAAGATGAAAGACAGAAAGCGAAAAAAGAATGTGATGAAATACAAAGTCCAGTTGGAAATCAACTACTCAATGTTTATTTATTTATTTTTTAATGCTGGAAACTTCAGCAGCCTCAGGTTAATAGTTCACTGCTGTTTACCATATGGAATCTACTTCAGTTTCTCAGGGTGCCAGACAAATGCTTTAGAAGAAGAGAAAGTCATAGGTAAGTTTGTTCCATATAACTCCTAACTCATTATTTTGGAATATAATAAGGAAGTTTCTATCTGCACTTTAAGATGCAAAAGAACATGAACTGCGAATGGCTTTCCTATCAGGCACAGGCAAGCATACAGAGGGCTCCTTGGAGTTAAACAGTTGCCTATGTTCCAGTGAGTAGCTTCAACTTTGTTATACTATTTTTATTCTTCAGGTTTTAGGATTCTAGAAAGTTGTTTTCAAGTAAAGAGTAGCAAGTTCCCTGGAAGAGGAAAGGAAATTGTTCCAACTAACTCTGCCTCTGAGGCAATGTTTCTTGAAGAACAATCATTAATTACTCGGTGACAATAAAACCCCTTTCCTGTCCTAGCTCCAGTTAATAATGCATGACTAAAAGTTATGATCTAATTGTAAATCTGGGCAAGCAAAATGTACCACAACCTTATTTTTCTCTCAAGTCCAATAAGTTGATGTGTATCGTTTTAATATTCTCACTTGGGGCCGCACATCTAATGTTATCTTTGAAAATGTGCTAACAAGCCTGAAAGTATTGGGGCTTTTAAATACATTTTTATTACAATTGAGGAGTTTGAAAAATGAAATCTGTTGCTTACTCAGAAAATAATATGAAAGCAAAATAGGAAATAAGAATATGACAGTAGAATTGATGCCACACGGTAGAATTGTCTTAATTCATTATCTTGCATGGAATATTTTTTCTTTCATTTATGACATACTATTTTAATGTCGCTAGCACATTTTTAATAAGAATGCTTTTTAGTGTTCTTCTTTTCTCCAGATTTATAGTCAAACTGATCTCTATGGAGAGGGGGGAGGATCTTGAATAACCCAATAATAATGTGTTAAGACTTCTAGCATTGCCTTCAAAAATGTAACAGAGTATTATGAATAATGTTAAGGTGAAGCTCTAAAATTATACAGAAGGTATTTTGGAAGTCTGGGGAGAATTAGTGAGTTCATAATTAACTCATCATTTGGATACAAAATAATCTGGTTTAAACAAAATGGGTTCCTTTAAATATGTTAGCATTGATGATAATTATGAGTTATAAAATCATTAACTTACCATAACGAGAAATATGAGGCCACATTGAAAACTCTAAGACAGTCCAGTTACGCTACGAAATGACTTTGTAAATTGAATAAGTTACTGAACTTTACTTAGATCTATTTAAATGCAAAAAATGTGAAGATTTAGTTAGACCTGTGTTTTTTAAAATGTGAAATAAGTCAGATAGAGAAAGATAAATACCATATGATTTCACTTATATGCAGAATCTAAGGAACAAAAAGAATAAACTAATCAAAAACAGACTCCCAAATAGAGTGGACAATTTGGTGACAGACAGAGGAGAGGGGTTTGGAGGGCTGGGAGAATGGACTGAAGGGTTAAAGAAGTACAATTAGTAGTTGATAGTTGGTCATGCGGATGGGGAACAGAGCAGAGGGAATGCAGTTAGCATTAATATTTTGGCTAGGTGGAGGGCACAAGGAGGAGGGAGCAATTGGAGGAATTGTTTTAGAACTATATAGATGTCTAACCAATGTACTGTATATTTGAAACTAATTTAAATAAATAAATTTAATTAAAGAAAAAGAATGCTTCCCCCCCCCACCTCCCTTCTCTGTTGTATGTATTGCAAATAGTTTTCCCAGGTTATTATTTGCCTTTTATATTTGCTTGTGTTAATATTTTGCATAAAATATTTACAATTTTTAGATGAACAAAAAAAAATGTAACCCACGGAATCATTAGAGTTTCATAGGTGAATTATCTTGGGACTTTATGGAGAGAAAACTAGTGCGGTATTAGAATCTAAGTTGAAAAGTCAACGGCCATAATGAAAATTAATATAGAGTCATGGGCGCTTAATGGCAGGGATACGTTTTGGTAAATGCATCATTAGACGGTTTTATCATTATGCGAACATCATAGAGTGCACTTACACAAATCTAAGTATAGACTACTACATGCTTAGGCTATAAGTATACACTTATCATCAATAATCACAAAGTGAACATTGAATAGAAATAAGTAATCATAATATAAGTAGTTTATAAATTACCAGTTAATTGTTTTGGTCAATTATTTTTGAACAAGTATTCTATTGTTCTTATGAAAATTTTGACAGTGCAAAAATTACCTATTGTTAAAATTTGATGAACCTATCATGTTCATATTATTTTAAATTGTTACACATTTTAAAATAATTTTAAACTATTACATATTATTTTTTCCACTTCAGGATAAAAAGATAAGTTTTAGAAAACAAAAAAGAAAGCAATCGGAGAAGTAAATGAAAAAATATCTTTTGCATTATTTGAATACATTTTTGGAGAATATATAATACTATAAAAAGGAGATTTCAGAGCTGTTTGTCTCAGTATAGTGTAGCACTAATATGTCACTGATGAAAAAGGATGTAAATTTAGCTTCTACCCTCAGGTCAACCATAAATAATACATTTCAAGGAAAACTAGGGGAAAATATGCATGAAGATCTATTATCAAATATATTTTCTGAAGATCTGGACACTTGAAAATGTAATTTGAATATTAAACAATGGGAAAAATTTAAGTTACCAAATGACAGAATAGACTTCTAATGCATTGACAAGTTCTTCCAAATAGCTAAAAATACACTAGATCCTTCTTACTTTATTACAAAGCATTCTCTCTTTTTTTTCTATTTTGTAAATTAGGCGGGTATGAAAAATATTCAACTAAAGAATGAAAAGGGATAAAGCATAGGCAGCATTTATCAAATAGTCTTAGCAAACACGAAGAGAGTGAAGATAATGTTGTGTTCAAAATTGAAATCTAATAAACTATGGAAGCTTTCTAAACAGAGAATAAATAAGCATAAGAAGAATGTTGGCTAAGTCTTGTTGAGCAAATTATGCACAAAATTTAGTTTCTGCCAAGGCAATGACTAGTGTTTAGAAGGTAATGCAAGGAACTCTATTTTATATCATGGGATTTTCTTCTATTGCAGAAAGTGTATCAAAATGAACATTTTGAGTTTTTTTTTTAATCCAGTAAGAGATATAATTATAGAACTATCATACATATTTTTGGAGAAATACTGAAAGAAAAAATAAACCCTTAATCTAGACATAAAAAATAATTCAAGTTACCAGCAATATAATACTGCACATATACTTGGAAAAGAGAATAGATAGAAAACACTCAAAGTAGTTAAAGACATTTTACATTTCTTGTTCTGCTCCTTTTTAAAATGTAGTTGTAAACAATGAGGTAAAATCTTTATTGATTCTAATACATTAAAAAAAAAAACTTTTCAGTGTGAATAAATGTTGAGCTACAATAAAAATTCCTTTACGTCCATAACTTTGCAACCAGTGTCAAAACAGCAGTGGGAAGTCAAATTGGTGTCTTCATACCACAGAATACTCATACTAAAAATACTTCTCTAATGCTCTTTTAGATATAGGTAATTAATAAAGATCTAGATTTTGGAATGAAAAACAAAGATATACTTTTAAAATATACTCTAAAAATTTATTAGGACTGTAGTACTTATGATATTTTAACAAAAATTAATGTTATAGGCAAAGTGATGCATGAACAAAAGAATACTCATTTTGAGTGTATACTTCACAATCAGTACATCTATGATTCAAACATAATCAAAATCAATTTTTTCATGTCCAATGCAATTTCTTCCTTATAAAAGGTTTACTACTATGTTGAAAGAATGAGATTTTATATGCTAAAAGCAGCATGCATATATATATATCAAGGAAACTGACTGATGACCATAGTAAGAAATGTGCTATTGATGAGACCTCTATTCTTAAAAAACTAAAATGCTTAAATTTGATAAAACCTATTATAACTTTAATTATAATTTTTAATATATTTGGACACAGATTTGCTGGATACCTTTTAAAATAACTTTTTATCCCTCATTCTCTATTAACTTTGCTAGAAAAGAGATTAGTTCCTCATAAAACATATTAAAAATTACTTAAGGCCCACCCTGTCATATGACTCAGATCTTTTTTTAAATAAGAAACAAATGTTGGAGCAAGTATACATTGAAATTGTAATAAATACTTTAATTTCCATAAAAATAAGAATAACTCTTTTGCAACAAATTATTATATCCTGAGGACCTTAAATTTTTAATAACTATAATTTAAATTTTTAATTTGTTATTTTCTAATTTTGATTTATGGAATTTGTACAGAATGACTTCATGTTTCTTTTACTGTTATTATTAAAATTAAAGTACTGTTTAACTCCTTTTTTTAATGTGAGGGAGGTATAATTATTTTCTAATTTACCCTAAGCCAGTCTGCTCCAAATACTCCCTTTTACATTTCAAGAGTCTTTTCTAGGAGACTTGAATTATAGAATTTTATTTTAATCATAGTCAGGATAGAAGATATAAGAAAAGTTTTCACCAGACAAAGAGATGAAGAAAGTGTTGGGCTTTGTGAATAGGGCCAAAGGAAGGGTGACTATGACGTTTTGCCTGAACCACTAGGGAAGTAAGGTGGGACAGAGGAGTTTTTTGAACAATCAGGTAAAACAGCATGGATAGGATATTTAATTTTTTAAAATTTACTGTGTATCTCATAAACAACAACAAAAACAACAAAAAAGTCCCTTCCCTCCAAAAACAAAACAAATCAAAACAAAACCCCAAAACACTGTTTTAAAACTCAGATAAACTAAAATAGTTTTAGTGCCAAGTTGAAGGTCTAATCACAGTGCCTCTCTCCTGCTCACTATTGAATGGGAATGGAGAATCTGGATTAGAGATCGAATCTGATAAAAACACAAATTATATATTTTAGTCTTCTAAGTTGTAGAGTATAACTTTAAACTCATGCTACAGTAACATTTATTTAATACTTATTATTTTCAAAATCTTTACATGTATTTAATGTTCATAAACTCTTATGAAGTAGATTTAAAGAGATTAAGCAAATGCCCAAAACATAGAGAATTATTTGCCTCACCAAACATGTGAACTCTTTTCACTTTATACTAGCTCTTGATAACAAAAAATTATTTTGTAATTATTTCTGGAGAAAGAAAAGCAGATGGGAGTGAGGGGAGGTGGGGAAAGAGAAGGCAGCCCAAGTAAAAAGAGAGAGGGAGGGTGAGAGGGCAGAAAGAAAGGAAATTAGGGTGTAAATTAGAAAGGAAATTAGAGGTATAAAAATATTAACCAGAAAGCAGTGAAGAGATCAAAACTTCTCAATTACTATCCACTCACTCAAAGAAAATGGTGTTTGGAAAGGAAGAGAAAGGAGAACACATCCCCCAAAATGAAGAGATTATAAGGAAATTATTGGAGTTTAAAAGTGAGTTTTTACATTTCTTTTGTTCTATGATTAGATTCTATTCTATAAAAGAACTTATTGGGCATATTAGTGAATAGCTTTTAAGAATTATAAAGACTAAGATAAATGCCAGAAAAGGAGATTGGAATTTGTAATTCCAATTTTCACCATGTAATATGAGTCTAGAGAAAATAGCATTATCAAATGGACTTATAACAAATCAATGGTGTCTAAACAGTGATGATGGATAGCTTGATTTAAAACTGGAGAGAAAAATTTAACACAGAAACAATGAGTTTGTTTCTCAATGCTGACAGTGGTCTACATTTTATAGCAGTGACTTAGATGGAGAGAGATGGAATGCTTTTGAATTTGCAAATTGCACGAAACTGAGAAGGACGGTAAAATGTTTCTTGGTAGAAACCAGAAGCAGATTGATGTCAATATTTTGCTGTGATAAATTAAATATAAAATATAAACCATTCTCTGCTTTATTAAAACACACACACACACACACACACACACACACACACACACACACACACACACACAACTTCATGAGTATAAAATAAAGGATTTAAGGCTTAGGCCAGCATGCTTTCAGATGGCCTGAAGCTCAGTAGGAATTGTTACTGTCAGTCATGTGGCTGTGGTAAATCTACTGTGACTCTAGACTTTATTAAAAAGAGGTGTATTATCTCAAAAGAGGAAATATCATGACCAGTTCTATACACCATTTTTTCAAAGAGGCAGAGGAAAACAAAAGGTAGATTTGGAGAAAGTGGCCAGTCAGGGTCAGAGAGCATTACAGTCCCTTAAGAATCCAGACTGCGTTCAGAATACCTTCTATATTTAGAAGCCTGTGTGGTAAAAAGCCAACACACTTAGTGGAGATCTAGTTCTGTGGAAATAGTGCTAATGGATAGAAAACTGCAGAGCAACTGATTTTTTACTTAATTTAAGACAATATTTCTTATAATCACATTGCCTGAATGAGTCACCTCAGGAGGTAGTAGGTTTTCCATAACCAGAGGTCTTCAAATAGAAGTTTAATGATCAGTTGGGCGAATGTATTTAATATCGTTCATTGATTTGTCACATAGTCCCCAAACAGTGCTTGGTTCAATTAGTCACTAACAAATATTTATTGAATGAATAATTGAACAGAAAAAAGTTACTTATAACTAACATTTATAGAGCCCTCATTATTGGTCAGGCATAGCTGATTTCCCAGAACTCTATAGAAAGAGACAGTTATTATTTTCATTTTATAGCTCAGAGAAATGAAGCTAGCAAAGGTAAAGACACTTGCCCAAGTCACACTAGGTAGAGGAGGCAGTGAGTAGAGGAGTAGGATTCTAATTTTGGTAAATCAGTCTCCTGACCCTATTTCAAGTTTCAGAAGGTGACTGACTTAAGTAATCTATAATGTTCCTTCACAGAACACTCCCTGATGTATGCTATTATTAATTAAACCAGGAAGGCCATTAGACTGAGATAGTTTTAATACATTAGTAGCCTTCCTAAGCAAACAACAACAAAAAATAGCCTCAAGGTTAATAAATTAAAATCTAAGGTCAACCAATCACAAATAGCCAACTAGGTTTTTCCAAATGAGGCAAATGCTTAAGATATGGACAGTCAAATGATTCCCTTACTTTGCTTCTTCTTTTTCTCTTAAGTCTTTTGCCTAGCTTCTATCACTGGGCTGCTTCAACCACTTCCAATTTGGCATTGCCAGATTGGAATCAATTTTTGCTCCAATAAATTCTTAAAAATGTTAAGATATCTTAGTTTATCTTCTAACAATGCTAATAGGAAGGGCTTAAATTTACCAACCCTTACTACACTAGAATCAACTTGTTTATTATATTTGTTAATATTAAAATGGAAGGGTCAGGATTTGCTCTCTAAGACAATTACATGTATGATATGAACATTTTAATTAATTAGCAGGAAAAAGCACAGGAAGGCAGTCAGGCAGACTAGTACAGTGTGAGTTTGAGCGTCTGAAGTCTAGGATGGCTCTGGGGTATTATGTTTGACACCTAGAAGAAGTGTATGGAGACACAGAAGGTGGAGACAATGACAGATGCTCTATTTTGTAATCTTGCCTAGTTTAAATTGCTAGTTATATTTTGAAAATTAGTACAGAATGTGAGCTCTTTGAGGCCAAGTTTAATATTGTACAAGCATTTATTTATTTATTTATTTATTTATTTATTTATTTATTTGCCCCCCCCCACTCTTTAATTCCCCCTCCCTGCTGCTTCCACCCCTGACCTATGGATGTTGCCTTTACCCTTAAGAACTGGATCTCTGAAGGTGGGCGTTTCTCCACAAGCTCACGGTGTACACCTGAGGCCTAGCGCACCCTGAGGAGCCTGGTACACCCAGGGTATGGTTTGTGGCTCCACCTGGGTCATGGACTCAGGACCTTCTGTGTGTAAAGCTGATGTGCTAACCACTACACTATGGATCCCCTCCCCTGTATTAACATTTAGATAGAGACTTGCCCAAGGTCTTTCAGTATTGCACAAAGAATATGAGCAGGACAAGGTAAATCTATGGTAAATGCCACTGTCTTTGGGGAAACTGAACTGGCACTGGTATTAATTTCTAACTCTTACTAGTAATAAGCCCTTGCTTGTTATGGTAACCCTAAAATTAACATATAGCTTATTTTTAAAATTTACCTCAAATTTACTTTGGAAAGTATTACATGACCTACTTGTATAACTACATTAAAAACACACACACACACACTCTGTGTTTCTCTTTCGTAACACCACTGTAATAGATTGTGATGTTCTGAATGCTGCTACTCGTCCCTTCCCCAACCCATCTCATTAGTAGACTCTGAACACCTTAAGGATGGTGGTAACCATTCTACTCGTCTAGGTTACCCTCAATACCTAAAAAAGTGCTTAGCAAATATTGCTGTCAAAGTAAAAAATTGCACTAAAAGAAGTAAAATGGTCAAGGAAAACTTTATTTGAAGTTATAGCAATAGAAGAGAAAGGCTAAAACTCAGTCAGAGCTCAACTCTGCTGAAACAAATGATGGGAGTTTTTAAGAGCTGGGTGTGGAGGGACTGCAGGTAAACTGTATCCTGTCTTTTTAACAGGAAGTCATTTTACAGCTTGGAGCCAGGTGCCTAAGATTCCTACCCTCTCACAAAAACTTGGAAATAGAAATACTATCTTCCTTGATGATTATATTTCAAAGAGGCAGTTCCTAGGTCCTTGAGAAAGATGTTCCTGGGTTATAAAATTAGCAAGAGGCTTTTGAAATATTTACATCTCAAATGGTTAGAGAAAAAAACCTATAACTGAAAATTTTCTAAAGTAAATTCTCGAAGTAAAGGGAGTTCAAGGGCCTAGAGTCAGGAAGATGCTGGTCTAAATTTTAGTCAAGCTGAGGGGAACATTAAGGCCATTTTGGGAACATTAAGAACATTTTGGTCAGTGCTCAATAAAAGTTTTTTGAATGAATGAATAAATTAATAAATAAAATTTATTCCTTAGGATCATAATTTTATATGTGTCAGCTTATTTAAAAAGTAGTATTAATTACAGCAAATTAAAATGACATTTTAAACCCTTTTATCTCTGTTGCTCATTTGATAACTTCATTGTGGGGAAAATGCCACATCCTCCAAATATATTACATGGTGAATATGTATAACATTTTAAAAATTCAAAAGTTTCCGAAACTTTTCACTTGGAAGTGTCTTTTGTAGATTACTTCCTGTGGTGGAATACACGATGATATATTAAACGACTTTTTTAAAAAAATCATTTTTTCAGATACTGTTGTATCTTCAAAATTTTTGTTTATTCTCAAATCAAAAACATTACATAAGACTGTAAAAAATTATGTATAAACTTTCTCTGCGGTAGCTATGGCTATAAAATAAGAATAATAGTGCTTTCTCTTCCTACCTCGATGATTTGTTTATAGGGAACAAGTGAAAATGTGAAAGCACTTTAGAGTTATTAAGTAACTGTTGAAAAGCAAGAACTTATCAAAATGAATAATGAACATATAAAGTCGATTATGAAAATATTTTCATTTCTTTAACAACAATCAAAAATATAATGAGATACGAAGACTCGGGCTATCTTCTAGGACATGGAAAATAATACCTAGTAACTATTACCTTAAAATAATTGGGAAGTCTGAGTTAGTAATATATTTAAATATTGGTTGTTTAACAATAAATACACTTAAAAACATTTCAAATATCTTGATTGATAACCTCTCAAACATAATAATTTCTAGAAGAAAAATGACTGGAAGATAGTGTCAAATGCTTATTATAATTACAAACTTTATATAGATTCAGATACTTTCTGTTCAAATCCCGGTTCTAGATTACAAGTCTATCATCTTGAACAATTTATTTGAACTCTCTAACCTGGTTTATCATCTATGAAACAGGAAAAATACCTACCTTTTATGGCTGCTTTGAAGATTAAATGGGAAGGGGTATGTAAGGCATTCAGCACAGTGATTGACTCATAGGGTGTTCTTAAAAATTGTAGAAAAGACACGCACACATATACACTTATACATAAGTGTATTAGACATAACACACATATGTAATCTTAACCTTGTGTCAATTAATTTTTGCTTACATGTCATTGGAAATTCTAGTGGCTTTGAACCAGTTCCTTTTTTCAATTCAAGTGGCAAGATTTTTCTCTTAATTTTTATCATAGATTTATTTGATATATAAATATTATAAATATTTTGTTTTTTTAAGAAATTTTCTTTTAGTGCAGACACATTAATAAACCCCATATATCATTAATTTTTTATTGCTCTTGAAAAAAGGCAGTTTACCAAACCATATTTGGAAATTTTTTCAGAAGTACTGTAGTACAGAAGCAGTAACACTGGTTTGTAGCTTTTGAGACCTAGGTTTTTCACTTACCATCTGTCTTTGGGAAAGTCACTGGTTTTTAGAATCTCAGTTTACTGATCTATAATTACTTAGATAATTAAAACTACCTTAAAAGATTATTGCAAAGATCAAAACTTTATAAAAGCTAATAACTTGTTTAAGTCATCCAATAGAAAAAGGATGGACCTTTAACCAAAATTTGTTTTGGATGTCGACTGATGTTACCTCACACACTAAGAGGGTATGAAAAGGTTTATGACTCATATAATGAAGTTCTGGGGAGAGCAGTGTGGACTCCAAAGCTGGTCAAAAATTGCTTGAGAAAGCAGGGGCAGGAGACTGGCTTAGGATGTTTATGATAGTTAGAAAGTGAGGCCAGGGTAGGGTTCCATGGAGTCAAATGTAGAGGACTGGATGAAATTATTTCTTCTCAGCTAGTTCATACATACGGCCCAAGGTGGAAAAGCAAAAAAAAAGTCAGCAACCAATCATCAAAAATAGAGCCAAACTTTAAATTATAGATTTTATTATTAAACTGTCAGTGCCAGTATGGTGATGTTGGTTGCTGACAGAACGACCTCCCACTGTAGAGGCTGAAAATAAAACCCAGCCAATAAAACATAAGAGGAAATCTTCTGGAAGGCTTTTAGAAATGATTTTGCTCTCTAATAAAAAGAGATGCATAGGAGCCAAATGCCTCATTTCTTTATCATCAGGATATGTTGTGATTCAAATTCATAATTGAATTAATAAATTTTGCTGATCTGGCTGTCTAATCTTTTTATTCATAATCTTAACCCCGAAGTCATGGGCAAACAAGACTGTATATAACTGACTTAATTGTTCCCCACCCCCACCAGTCTTACTGAGATGACATCATGGAGATATAACTTTTGAATATATGAAGTTTTCCAACCAAAATGTATTTTTTATGAAAATAAAACAGCATGTATTCTCATGGAATTATTTTAATGTTTTGAAAAGTATTATTTTCCTCTTCGATTAAAGCCCAGGAAGGTAAAAAAACTGTAGATCTTTCTTCATTTTAAAATCCTAACATCAGTTCTTATTTATTTTTTAATGTTAATTATTGGAAATATGCAATCCACGAATAAAAAGTTTCAACTAAGGTGTTTTTTTTTTTTTAACTTTCAAGTATCCTATTTCAGAAGTCTCTCTTTTTTTCAATCACCTTAGCCATTATCTCTCTTTCTATGTGATGTTTGAAAGAGAATGTTGAAAGCTGAAATGCTGTTTTACTTCTGGATGGCTATAGTTTCTAATGAGTATCAGTTGACAACATGATATATAATTCTAATAAAAAATTATAATGCATCATCATGTACCTTAAGCTTATATTTCTGATTTCTCCATCTAATCAACTTGCTAAAGGTCCCTCAATCTAGAGATCACAAGGAAACATAAGTCAAGAAATCCAATCTTCTTCTCTTCCTTTTTTTAATTCTCTATTTCTTCAATTACATGGCAACATATCTGTGTTAATCATTTGGAAAAGTATATACTCTTTCTCATATGAATAAATAGGAAATGAGGCTGGTTTACTTTTTCCTGAGGCATTGTCCCATCACAGAGCCACTTTTAAGCATGTAGCGATCATTTTATAGTTATATAGACAGCCATGCATAGCTGAAACATGATCATATTAAACTTGTTTTGTAGATATACAGTTTTTGCTGATAAATTGCAATTCTGAAACCATATCTGTAAGTTACTGTATCTGCTTTAGAATACCATAAAACCTGATGTCTCATTTCATCATTTTGGGTTATTTATTCCTTGACTTACAACTCTTATCATTAACAATGAGATGAAGCAATCAACAACTGAGTTTTTTACAAAACCCATAAATCTCATGAGCTTAGTTTTCCCAGATATTTTCTGAGAGAATTTATACCAAAATGACAACCTTGGTAAGTTTAGGTTATGTTGAAAACATTTGTAAAGGAAAACTTTCAAACTTTTGTGAACTTTAAATTCTTTGAACTGTTAATTGCCTCATCTCCTGTGTATGGATCAAAGTGTCAGCACTATATGATATCTTTAAATTCATGAGATGCTATATACTTTTAGAAATCGTATTTCTTAGTCCTCACCTTCTAGGAAGATATTTATATTTGATTTCACTTTGTACCACAAGAAATCATTTTTGGTATATCAGGATAATATACAACAATGTGGGTGGCGGGAAATGACTCAAGGTAGCTCATTTTATAATATTATTCATAGCGTATCTAAATTGTTCAGTTGGTTTAGATTAGCATATTGATACAGAACATCTGTTTTAAGAGACCAGCAAAATCTGGGTAGAGAACTTCTGTAACTACTGACGAATATTATTATGTTCCTGGGAATAAAATTTGACTCATAGAGACAGAATACATAATTTGGAAAAGAGTGTGTTTAGAATTCTAATCTAATAAATCAATACAGTTACGTTCCACTATAGTACTTACTCGTTTCTTTCCTATAGCGGAGTTAGTCATTTTATATGTCTATCTCTTCTACTAGAATACCACTAACTGTAGGGCATATCATATGTATTTAAAACAAAGAACAGGTATTCAATATACAATTGTGGAATTAAATTTAATAATGTAGGAGAGGAGAGAAAAGTTGGTGAAAGTTGAAAAAAAAAACGAGTCAATTTGTGCTACTCACCATTGATGCTTTAAGTGCAAAAGGACATAAAAAGAAATTGGAGGTTGTTACATATTGTACCAAGCACCTCATGTACTAGTAAGTTTTCTGTCTGGCAACTTCAACAGTATAGAATCCAGGTCATTGGGCATATGCTTTTCTATCAAGCATCTTTTTGGGAAAGTGCCCCCCTCCCATTCTTAGACTATGTGGGTAATATGGGGTTGATCCTACCTCCTACATCGAGGTATGAGAATATTTGGTGCAAGTCTTGTGCAATCACAACACCTCAGTGATGGATTCAGGAGCACATGACATTATGGGCCAGATCTTGAAGTGACATTTATCTTTCCATTGATATTCAGTTGGCCAGAGCTTACTGCAAGGGAAGCTGGTGTATATTTTCTAACTATGGCCTCAAAGAAGAAATGAATCATTTTTAGCAGCTAGCTAGTAACATCTGCCAAAATTGCCTTCATAGTCTAATTTTAAAATTGTAGCTAATATAATATGAATAAATTATGGAGAAAAGAGCATTGGAAAAAGAAGATAACAAAAATTCCTTTTAAGAATCTCAGTAGAAACTAGAACAATATTCTGGATGAAGAACTGTCAAAAGTAAAGATAAGACAAAACTGAACATGTTCAAGGGAAAAATCATTATTAAGTTGCTTCTATTTTCACATTTTAGGAAATCAATAAAGTTGTAGAAAAACCATGGGATTTGGAATCAGAGAGAACTAGATTTAAATTGTCACTCAAATATTAACTAGACATTTGATAATGGATCATTGCCTACCCTCTTTGAATTACAGGTTTGTTTTTTTTTTTTTTTTATGGAAAACAGGTACAGTCCATACCAAATAAAATTCTTAAATTCTTATAAAGATTAGACTTATAAAGAATCATTATGTGTTATTATATTGTATTTGTTATTCTTAATATTATTGTAATCAGAAAAAAATGAGTAGCTAGTTCATGTTAGTGGTATTTTACTATTTAAAATGCTCAGTCTTGGATTTTCCTATTTCCCCTGAGTACAAGATTGGCCCTGAGCTGGGGTTTGGGATAGAGAGGGATGATGGTGAAAAGTAGTTTGGGGTGAGAAAAGCAAAAGACTTTAGAGGCAGAGAACCAGATAGATCAGTGATGTATTTTGTCCTTTAAAGCCAGATAAAATTCATGTGACAGCCCTTTAAATTTCTGTAGTGGTCCAAATTATTTGTTGTGTTTTTGCATTGTTGGGTTACATGGCTTCTAAGCTTTGTGGCCTCACTTTTTTCTGAGTCCAAACTCATGTAGTTTTTATATGAATGTTTACTTGTCCACCAGGATTTCAGCAAGAGTAAGTACCATAAGAATAAAAAAGAAAGTCAATTAAAATAAAACAAACCATCATCCTTTCTACAATAACAAAAATAATCTTAACTATGGAACTCAGCTCTCTTTGAAGATTTAATTTGCTTTTTCTAATTCTCTGGTCACCCTAGTTTTGGTATCTACACTACTAATTGTGAAATTTTGAAGTAAAATTCTAAGGTATGTATCTTCATAGTCATTTCATCTCCAGCATAGAACATAATGACTAATACAAAGCAGATACTGGATGAATGGATGGATGAGTATGTATTCAGTGTTTAATGAACTCAATCTGCATCTCAGAAAACTCAAGGGTAGAAAATGCAAACACAATATGTGGCTAATTGATTGCTTATAGAAATGTTGTTATCATCCATGTTCACTACTTTCTTTCAGCCATATCAAAATGTCTTGACTTCAAGGTGCTCTCTTACTTTCTAGTTGTTGACTATAAATTTATTTATTTATACATCATTTTTTATTAATTTATTGATTTACTTATCTTAGAAAACTTTTCCTTCCACCTTTTCCTCTTCAATGACTCATTTATTTTTGAAGTCTCAAAGAATAGATTTCTTCTTTTGAGAAATCCTTCATTACCCCAAATTTAAGAGAAGCATTCCTCTTTTAGGTGATAGAGCTGGGTAGTTTCTCTGCTAAACATAGAGTTAACCGCACTGTATTTGCACATTTTTCTCTTCAAGTATCAAATTAGTAAAAAAATCAACAACCAAAATTAAAAAAGGAGATTCACTCTTTCCTCAGATTTCTTCAAAAAATGTCTACTTCAATTTCTAACCAAAGCAATAGTTCTTAATATTGTTTTCTCTAATGGATGCTGCTAATGCCTCTCTGCAAGCCCCATTTTTCCCTCTTTACCAAAAATACCCCCAGGCCAATGTAGTCTTGGCTCTTTCACCCTTCCTGGACTATGATTTTCAGTTCTTCCTTCTTTAATACAATACCTTTCAATGCAGAGTTACTTTAAGAGTTCTGTGCAGATTCGTACTGACCCTAGAAATACGCTGTCAGTAGCAATGAGAAAAGAACAGAAATTAAGAGGAAACACTTAGAACCTTTTATAGCATATTGATCGATTCTTTGACAAATCTAGTAACAAAAAATGGACTTGAATTTTTTTTTTTTTTTTTAGAGTTTCATTTTTATATTATTTTATTTTTATTGTATTTAAAAATGTATGTTGGTCTACGATGAACTGGAAAGAAAAAACTGCTCTTTTAATACAGATGGTTTGAAAAGCATTGTTCAAGTTTCTTCTTGAGGTTAATATTCAATATATTTAACTGTCTTGACAGCACATACACCTTCCAATCAAAATGAAGGCCAGCCAAAAACAATATTTTTTTGACTTCTGAACAAATATTTGTCTGAATATCAGCCCTGCCTCTCCTTATGGAAATTTTCTTTTCCTGATTTCCCAAATGCTATAAAACAGGTCAGGAACAAAGCAAGCACATCTTTACATGATGGGTCAAGCAGAGGAGGCAAAGAAACCAAAGATGAAAGTTTTCTTTCGCAGTCTGAATCTGGGGAGGGTGGCAGGCATGAGAAATAAAGAGGAACAGAGGCTGAGGTTTGCCAAGTACTCATAATTTATCGCTTTTTCTTCTATACCTATTATAGATATAAATTTATGTCAGAGGGAAAGGACTGAAGACATGATATAGATACATACGTGTGTGTGTGTGTGTGTGTGTGTGTGTGTGTGTGTGTAACCTCTTTTGTTACAAATAAGAAATTTGTTTTATAAGAGATGACAGCTAAATATTCATCCAAAGGGAAAGATGTTAAGATAGGTAAAGCTGAAAGGTAAGAAGAAATCATGTGTTTAATGACTGAGGTACTTTTTTATACTTCTTTATAAAGATTTTGAATAAGAACATGGAAGTCAAGCTGATTAATCAAAAGGAAATTTCTGTTTAAGTTAGTTTACTTTTCCTGTATGTATTTTTATCCCAGGTCATTTGATTGTATCTGATTTTATAATAAAAATTTCATAAACACTCCAGCTATTGCTGTACTTTTAACCCATACATGCTGTATGGTCTACTTTAAAAAAAATTCTTTTATCATTTATTGAGCTGTTAAATTCTTAGATGGCAGTGTTTTTAAAAATAAAATGTTTATGACATAAAGCTTTCTTGAGAGATATATATTTATAAGGCTATTTGCATACCGTTTTGAAATGGCTTTAGGTTAACTTTTCCTTTTCCTTTGTTTTCTAAAGATATTTTCTTGGGACCTACATATTCTGCTTCCTTAAGGCTTTTATTATACAGGAAATATCTTGCATTATTTAGAAGTCATCTGAAAATAACATGGTTACCCGCCTTTCTTTTAGTATCAGTAATATCGCTCTTCCATTTGCTTACATTACCCTTAGATTTCAAATGCTGAGTCATACTCATTGCCTGTGATAAACTGATCATTTTAGAGATAAGTGGGATGTATTAACCATTCTCCACTTACGTGTACTGACTACATCTTTCACTTTCTGGACAAATCCATTCATATCTATCGCTTCAATTATTATCATTATTCAGATAGATCTCTAATCACTTTCTCCAGCCCCAAGCATTCTCCTTTTTGACAATCTGAATTTTCACAGGCCTAATGAATATCTTTACTTGCTTATATCTATGTTCCTTAAACACAATACATTTGAAATGAAATGAATTTTCTCTATTCACTCTCATTCTCATCCCTGATAAAATAGTCTACTTTTTTTATGGTCATTATTTCTATTAGTGCTGACATCAATCTTTTAGTTACCTAGGATATGATCATTTATCCTCCCTTTCTTTTTATCCAATTACTCACAACTCTTGATTCTTCCTCAAAAATTTCCTTTTTATTTTTCCCTATCTTTTCTTTGCATACTTCTATTTCTTTTGGCCTACACTTTATGTCTTTTTTATTTTCTTGCTGCTCAATTTCATTCTCCATTCTACTGCTAAAACTTTCTTCCTAAATCACAGGTGGGCTTCTTCCTATCCACAGTAGATGTTCTAGTGGGTTCTGATATTACACTGGGGCCAATGGAGTTTGGCATCACCCCAATGGCAGGGGTGAGGAAGAGGGATAATGGCAGCGCAAACATGCAGTTAGCATTTTCCCTCAGTTCTTCCTCATTGATGCAGTGAAGAATCACAGGTCAGTGAAATTCAGAAAAGATTTATTAAAAGTATATTTTAGAAAGGCAAAGAGGCACATGTTTTCAGCAATGAGAGTTTCAACAGAGCACTGTAATAACAACCACAAGAGGGCAAAAAGGACCCCCCCCCAAAAAAAAAGCCACACAAAAGGCCACAATGGGGCAAAAAAGACTCAGACGTGGGAATGTCTTTCCTTATATTGGGGCCACGATGAGTGGTTCCAAAAGCATTTCTAAGTGATTGCAAGTGAGGTCATTTTGATTGCTATTTGGCTGCTATATAACTCTTTGCCTAGCGTGTATGTGAGTATCCAAAATTCTACTACCTTTGGGGTGTTCTTCAGGCAGCTCCATTGTCACTCATGTCTGACTAGCTACCTAACATGACCTTTTCTCATCTCAAAAATCTTTCAGTTTTTTATTATTTGCAGAATAAATTCAAACTTTTTAGCATTAAATTCAAGGCCTTTCAAGATATGTGGTTTCATATAAATAAAAACCTCAATGAAGTCAGTATATTTGCCATAACCAAGACTTGCCATTTTACAGGTCTCTATCTTTTGAAATATATATTTTTTCAATCCTTTCCTTCACTTGTCATTGTTCTCCTAAACTTTCAAAACTTACTTGAAATGCTTCCTTATTTCCTGTATACAGAAGGCTCATTCATTTCTGTGAATTCCTAGGGAAATTGATTTAGAACTCTACTTTGACTTATTGTAAATATAGTGGTTTTATCACTGATTGATTTAACTTACTCACCCATCTATACGTGTACTTTGAATTTCAAGAGTACTATTGAATCCACCTCTACCAGCCATTCTTTTCAAAGAAAGCACAAGTCGAGAGTCATAGAATTTAAGTTCCCAACTTTTATAGAAGCCTTTTACTGAGTTAAGGTTGGATATGACCCTAGTTTGAGACTATGTAACACTTTTTGCATATTTTAGTATGTCTCAAAATGCTAGGCCAGTGATAAAGAAGTACTTCTCAGTAGGTCTTTTCCTCTCTGACTGTACTGATCTAATTAAGAGGTATGTGTTCATTTCCAATGTGGTATTTTCCTGAGATTTTCAAGTTTTGAATAAGAAGCAAATCTGTAAATTTTTAGGTTTTGAACTGTTAGTTCTGAACTTCCCAAGGAAATCATATGTCATTTGTTTCCTTTTTAGCATGTATCACAATGCTCTACTCATTGTGTTTGGTGCATGCACTTTAAACTGAATTCATTTAGACTTTGTCTAAACCGCATGGGTCTCATAGAGGAAAAAAGTGTCAAGCAGTATTAGGACTCTTCTACTCCTCTGTCTTTGTTGTAGGTGAGAACACTACATATTCTTTCTTTTAATACTTCATGATCAATTGGGACTCTACAGGATACACTTACTACTGCTTTTGTGAATTACCAGAATGAGGGAGATCTTAACTCTTTGCTCTAGTAAATAAAAATGCTGATCTGATCTGATTGAATTTGCTTGAAATTCAAAGAGAATTAAAGTTCACCTCAGCCCTTCAAAGAGTCAGAAAACATTGCCAAGTTTCTCACAAATGTGGTGAATTCAAACTCACAAAGTATAGCTAACTGTCTTTCTGGCACACTCAGTCTTTTTAGTTTGATAGAAGATGGCGTTAAATGTGCTTGTGTGAAAAAAATGTGTGTGTGTGTGTGTGTGTGTGTGTGTGTGCGCACGCGTGCATGTAACATTATCACGTCTCAGTAATAACAAACCCCTTTTTTTTCTGTGATGTTGTGACATTTTAATGCCTTTGCAAGAAAAGATGACACAGAGTCTTCTGCAAGTTGCAACATTTCAATTTTACACTTTGGAAATTTCATTTTTGATGGAATCTTTTATAACCTAACTAATGTAAAGTTATTTCGTCTCTCATTACCACCTTTGATCATCCTCTCGGCAGAACAAGGCTAATGTTACATCATCATCATTAAGCCCTGGAAGAATTTCCTGCTGTTTTTTTAGATAATCGCAATATTTTTCATTTTATGAAAAGCATGAAGTTTCTAATTCTCTCTTCTTATTTCTTATATTGAGTGTTGTAGAGTGGAGGCAAAAAGGAGTGGTAAAATAAGTATCTTAACTTCAATCTTAACTTCTAAATTAAATTTTCTTTGATGTGTTTTGTCCTTTGTATTTTCTGGAATAGTCTCTGCCTCACAATGAGGCTTCAAATTTAGGAACCAGCTTAGGTATTTATCAAAATTGTCATATTTCAACTAGATTTTTAAACCTTATTATAAATAGATAAGTACAGTAACTATACCTCTCTGGACTGCTCTAGAATAACAGTGGAATCTGAATAATTAATTGGCTGCTGAAAGGTCAGTTCAACCACTTCCACAAACATTATGCATTATGTTTCAGTTGTAAAGTACTTAACTGTAACTTATTTATTTCTCATAACCATTTTATTAGGTCATTAAGAATTATCTTTGGTACTATGATTCTATGAATAGAGAAATTGAAGATAAGGAAATAGATACAAACTGTGGTTAAGCCAGTTACCCAAAGTCATAACAGAGGTCACAGATACAATAGAAATCTGAAATTACATGTCTAAGCCTCTATGTGTTGTTTCATTATCCAATCAAAGGAGGCAGATTACTTTTTTAGATATGGAATATATGCATTTTTTAAGCTTCAAATAAAACAGTACCTTGTATAATACATTTAAATTTCATTTCTTCTGTTCATTCAGCAAATATTTTTTTAGTGCCTACTGTGTGAATGAGTGTGTACATAACAATATGACATTTTCTGTCCTCAAGCTTCATATAACAGTTCTTCTTAACAGTAGACACTGAGAAGGGAAAGACCTAATAACTGTTGAAAGAAAGCATGGATCGAAGATCACAAGGCAGAAGTTAATTTTCCTTCCAAATATTTCTTAAATCACTTTTTGCTTTCCAAAGTTCAGAATAGGCCTGTGTCTGGGGCATTTTGTCACTTGGACAGCCAAATGATTTGGCATACTTTTAAACTGATAATCTCTAAACATTTGTTTAACATTTATTTGAGTGGATAAGAAAATTAATTTTCTATTTACTAAAGATAAAACTTTTTTTTTTTTAGTTTCAAAATGAGCAATTTATAACATGTTAGGATAAATGAATCTTGATTCACAGTCTCAGATGTGAGATTTAAGGCTTACATTTTCCAATTTTCCATTTAATTTTGCTTTTGAATGCTTGGTTACTACTAGACTGCTGGAAAACTTTGGGACTTCCATAAATGTCTGCCATCCCAGGTTCATGCTTTGGCAATAAGACAGGGATAGAGTATATAAGGTATACTGCTATGAACTGCTAATAAAAGAAACAGAAAAACAAATAGGAGCAAAATGTGCATAGATTCATATTTCAGAATATTATCTCAGCCACATTCTTTTTTCAGTAAATTGTTGTATAGTCACAAAAGTCTGTCATCTAGTAGGTTTTGTTTTGTTTGTTTTGTTTTGTTTTGTTTTGTTTTCTCTCAGAGCTGTTCAAGAAGATCAGACGTGTCCCAGACAGAAATTTCAGGCTTTGGAAGTTGAGTTGAGTAGGTTCCTCATCAGAAGATGCAGACTCATTCACTCATGAGATCCTCCATCCTCCCAACACTGGGCCTCTACTATCCCCTTTCTCTCTATAGCTCAGTCACAGGCAAGCAGAATTCCCTTGCAGGACTGGAAGATAAACAGATATCTGTGTCTTAAAGTCAGCCATGTAGAAATTTTAGGCATTAAGCTGACAAAGGAATTATCACTCACCTAAAACCCTACCCTTATTTCTTCTTTCTCAAACTTATCATTTCCACCTAGTCTCTGGACTTCTCAGAATGAGTCATTACCCACACTCCCTTATTCTGTTTAAACTTGACCACAAAGAGCCCTGGAAAAGGAAAGCTGACAAACAAATGACCAGGTCCTTACACTCCATGTTTCCATCATGGATGGTGTTTCTGCCTCTTTTACTTCCTGGCTCACGTCACTATTTTTTGGCATGACTGGAGAAATTACAGTGGAATGAGACACGATCTTTTTGGATTAATTTCTCAGACCAACCTTAAAGGCCTTAACTTCCACATTATTACTTGTGCTCCCAACCTCCCAACCTCAGTGTACAATCCATTAAGCAATGTTCTACTCCACAGGCAAATCAAAGAGGAGTCCTTCCATTTCCCTAATTGCTAGTTGCTGCCCTAGGATGTTTGCTTTCTAAGGCCAGGCAGCTCTCTTTGAAACTTTTCTATGTAGGCTTTTTTCTTTTCTTTTCTTTTTTCTTTTTTTTTTTTTTTTTTTCTTTAAGCACAACCTCCTTGTTAGTACCATAGGCACATTTCTGATATGTTACAAAGCCAATTTCATTGGAACATAACTGGCTATTCCAGCACTCCCAGAGAAACTTCAAACCTCCTTATCTCCCATGTATAAACCACATCCTGCAAGATCAAGTTTTAAATCAATTTAGCTTTTTGTTCTCTATAACGCAACTAAATTTTTAACTCTAGGCTGGCAGGATAATATTGGTCCTTCCACAGAATTTAACTATCCAAATTATCAGGAGTAATGGGGACCTTCAAGGAATTAAGAGGGAATCATACAGGTAACTGAAAAGTGGCAATGACTATTTAAATTACTCCTTCAGATATTTCCATGTCATTCGAGGAGTTTAAAAACCTTTTCTAAAACTAGGTCTTCCTTGAAGAAATATATCCTACATTCAGAATTCATAAATTCAGAATCCATAAATTTTAATCTCTCTCTCTTTATTTTCTGGCATTAACAGTTTACTATATTAAGAAATCTTACTCCATGGAAGAAAAAAAAAACAATGTGAAAGAAAATGACACAAATGAAATTTCAAAATATTATTCTAGGTATACATGCACCCAAGTAAACATGATTTTCCCCCATTTCAATTTTTGTTATTTTCATTTATCAGATATACAAGAAAATGAATTGACCTCTTTTTTGTTTATTTGTTTATTTGTTTGTTTCTCTTTCCCTTGTTAGCAAGTCCCCCTGCCCTACTTTTCTGCAGGTTTTGTTCCTCTTCTATTTTCTTTGGTAATTTCCTTAAATATCACAGTTTCTTTAGAAGACATATCAAGATTTTATTTAGCTAATAAAAAAATTTTTTAATTTGCTCTTATACCCTATGGTTTTATAATTTCAATTGACTATAATTTCTTACTCAAGGTTTCAGGGCTGGTGGTTTGATATATAATCACATATCCCAATTTGAACATCTGAATTAAATAAACAACAACAAAATTAAACACTGAACAGAGATAAAAGTTATTGAAAAATTGTTCTCTAATTCAGAAGGAGGATGATCAATATGCATTGGGTCATTTTGTTAATTATGTTATAAATCTTTCCTATTTAATTTGTATAATATTTTCAATTCTGACCAGTGATTATTTTAGCAATCTTTTTATGTTGGTACCTCAGGCATTTGCTTGCCTGGTCCATTCTGTAATTCGATAGTTTGGTCTACTGGCCTATTTTGTTTAGACCATTGTATAGACATTTAATTAGCCTCCTGACTCTGGTCTTGCCTTATTCCAGTCATTTGGCGACAGGGTAGTTAGAGGTATATGCTAAAATGCAAATCTAAACATATAACCCCCTTGCTAAAAATCTTGCAGTAATTTTTCAGAATCTATTACAGTGAACTTCATAAGTTACTTGCTTAGATTTTTTTGAAATATCTTTAAAAGTATAGAATTGGGCTTTGGGCTGAGCTGAGCCACTCCTTTTTGTACACCTAGCGCTGCCTGCCCGGCTTGTGTCTAAGGTCTTGTAGGTTAAATAAAACCACTAGAAACTCAAAACGAAACAAAAAAAAGGTGCAGAATTCTAGGCCTTGGTTTACAGATATTGATTCAGAATTTCTGGTGGAGTTTGGAATTTGCATTTGCATTTGAGCAAGAACCTGGAGAAGTTCTTATTTGTGACAAAGTCTAAGAATAACTAGTTTAAAGACAGTAAAATAAGTTATTAAATATGATTGCTTTACTTATCCTTCTACTATTAACATGGATTCTCTATTGGAGTTAAGCTTGATTACTTGTATTTTCCTATTTCTTTTATGCCTTCATGCTTTTGAACAGCTATTCCTTCTTTCTTGAAGGCCATTCTTATCTTTTTAACTGGCTAATTCTTACTTGTTCTGTAAGAGGCAGTTGGAACAATTCTTCATCTATGTAGCCTTTCTTGACCTCGCACCTCCCACAGGGAACCATTCTCACTCCTTTAGATGCTCCTATCACACTTAATAAATACTATCATTACAGTGAGAAAGAATTCAAGTTAAAATTAGTGGGCAGCTATGAGTATTGTGACCGAAGATAGGATATGAACTAATGCACCTGACTCTAACTGTGAGGGTGGTAATTATATTTTTATGTTTTTGATATGAGCATTCACTATACAATAGTTTGCCATATAGAAGGCACTCAGAAATTTTTTGGAATAATATATTAAAAAAATAAATGTGTAGTAGGAATATGATAGGGACTTTTGCTTTTTCTTCAGACTTAATTCAAGTCAAAAAGCTTGAAGGACAAAGCTGAAGAGAAAGTCACTAAATGCATTCATTCTAAAGATAGTTGCCAAAAATTGGTGCTGTATTCTCTTCCAGATCTTACTAACTACCATTGGAATCAGTCCTCCTTTTACCACTTGCCACCTCAATCTTACTTCCTGCTTCCTACGTCTAAGAAGTGTAGGGAGGCAAGAGATAAAGGGAATGTTAGTAACATCATTGGCCTCATGGGAAGTGAATTGTGGATAGTAAGAGGCAGTAGGAGGCTTTTCTCCATAAAGACAGATGAAAGGCAGGCACTCTGCCACCAATTCAAATGATGGAGACACATACCTGTACTACAATAAAAAAGACTGGTGTTCTTTCCCTCATTTGAATATATTTCTGACTGTCCCTCTAGCTTTCTAAGCAGAGGAAAAAAAAATGGAGAAAGGGGCAGAGAAGGGTGTGATGTGTGTGAAGCAGTCTTCACACTCGCTGGCATGATAAGGATTTTTGACTTTCCGGTGTGTCAAGTGCATGGGAAGGTAACTGGTTTTAGCCATCCTTGTGGGAACCAACTTAGGAGGACTGATGGCTAAGGAAGATACCTTTACATGAGGCAGACAACTGGAGGTTGAAGCTGGGAAGATCATGGAGGAAGAGGATGAATTTTAAATCCCACATCTAGGAACTGTTTTGTGGGAGAATACTCTTAGACAGAAGTAGTCGTAAGAGAGGCACACCTGTCAGGCAGAGGAATCAGTCAATGTTAGCCAGAAAAGCAGCAGCAGCCACTACAGAGAGAATTTCAGCTATTCCAGCTAAGTACAATGATGTTCACCATTTCCCTTCCTTTCTCCTTAGCCTCATTATTAGAGTAACTAATTCCTAGCAGAGGGAAGAAAAGAAAGGACTGAAAAAGAAGATGTCTTTTTTTCAATTAATGTTTCTAAAGCCACAATTATAGCTAACAATAGGGAAGATGAAAGCTTTACAGAGTTTATCATGGGAGTTTTATCATAATGGATGGACTAGATAGTCAACTATATCCAGAAAGCCTGTGAAAGCTTCCTGAATGGTCATTAAAGAATCTACTTCCCACCTGGGAACAGAAATTTAACAGAACATTTTGGAAAGCAGTGATTAAAGGAATAAATCATTTTATATTTTTATGCCACCAAGTTAAACTTTATTTTAAAAAATGCAGTTTACTTGAATAAAAATATAAAGTACTAGAAGACAACAGGTTGACCAAGGGCTAGTTATATTCTAATAATATCATTGTGCTTTCTGAAAATTTTAGAGGTTTGGAAATACCCAAGTTCAATCAAGAAACAAGGGAGCCTCAGGATAAGAATGGAGATAAAGAACCTTGTAGTTTAAACAAGTGTCTAAGGGAAGAAAGGATCAACCAGGGTGGAGTGATGTTTATACGGAGTTTAGAAAAGGGAAAACAAACACAAATTTTTGTCAATTTTTACTTGGTGTTCTGCATTGAAGTGAGAGAGTTTAAAAGAGATTTTTCATTCAATAGGAAGTGTGTTTAGGTTTGAGCTTTAAAGTCAAACAGGCCTAAATATATTTCTTAAACTCTACTCCCTAAAAGCAATGAGACTTGCTTCTTGCCTTCAAATTTAGTCCTCATAAGTGAAAATAACAACACCATCCACTCTGAGTTGTTGTGCAAATAAGGGAAAATTATTTTTGTTCAAATATGATAAACACGCACAGAGTAAACTATAATAAGTGTAAATTTATTTCCTTCCAAGAGAAGTCTATTCCACTGCTGGAGAAAGTATTATTAGTTCCTGACATTTTTCTAATAGATGTAGCCTTTTTTAAAATTGTACAACTTCTTTAACATGGATTCAACCCTCATGAAGCTATTTTTCAATGATAAACTCTGTCTTCAGATGCTTTGATTCTGACAATGGGTGCTTTGAATGGAGACCCCTTTTGTAGGTTTGTGCAATTCAGGGCTCTAGTCTCTGTCAATGAATCATCATTCTCTGTTGTGCTTGGTTACTCATGCCCTGACTTAATTCCCCAAAGCCTGATCACTTCTTAGTGACATGGTAAAATTAGATTTCTGGATTAACAAAGCTGAAAGCTTACCCTTGGAAAGTGGTAATCACACGAAGTGACTTCCCACTCTAAGAACCAGCTAATCTTCCTGTGTGACATAGCTGCTACCCCTCTTTTGAATTGCTCTGTGGAATTGCATTATGACTTTAAGAATAGGCAGTTTGGAACAAGGCAGCTCTAGTATGTGTCATGAAACTATAGCTATAATACAGGCACACATAAAATGGCAAGCTCATCAGGCAAGATAGTTAGGCAGATTAAACAGCAGGTACACTCTTCTCCTCAGGGCAGAAAAGGACATGAAACTGCAAGCAGGCATTAAGGAAAAAGGTTTGCAGTGGTAAAAATTGTTAGCCACCTGCCAGTTCAGCACAACAGCAGGTACACATGCTAAATGTCTACACAATCAAAATGACTTTTTAAAGCTTTTGTGTGGTTATAATGTCACTTTTCACCGTTTGGAAATAAGGCAATGCTGGGGTGCATTATGTGTTTTAAGTCTTTGTCTTGGGAAGAAACAATAATTTTATTTCTTAAATTAAAGATTAAATGTAAAAAAAAAATTTCTAGATAAATTCATGCACATGCATTTTTACAATAAATTTTGGAATTTAACCTTTTCCCTCCATTATAACATCAAGAATATTAGAATTATTGGGCATTAATTTTGATTTCTTAAAAAAATAATTACTTTTACCTAAATTACTGCTTGATAATTTTCTTATAGTTTGCTGATGGCAAGGTATATTATAAATGTTACCTGTAAAGTAAGCTTTCTGAGATGCTCCCTATGATTATGCTTCAGCTTTGTCTCATTGGATTTTGCATCCATGTCAGAAATTACAGTATCTGACACATAGTCAATAAATATTTTTTGATAATTCATTAATTATGTTGTTTAGTAAATTTTAGAGCATGCCTTTAGGTGAAAAAACAATTTGAATTGAAAAAAGTTCATAAAATCATAGCTGTTTAGTGTGAAAATGATGTCAAAGGCTATCTATTTCACCTTCTTCATTTGAAAACAAGAAACTGATATCCAAAAAGGTGAAATGACTTATAAAACATTATTGGCTAATCATTTAAAAATCCAAATATAAAAACATTCTTATTTAAATTTCTAGTTCTTTAAGCATATATTTATCATTATGCTAATTCCACTCCTACCTAAAGAACTAAAGAAAATATTTTTCAAATCTTTAATTCATTTTTGGATGATGCAGTTGCTCCTAATTTCCATTAGTGATTTCTAATATCAGTACAGAAATCATTTAAACTAAACTGATTAACACTTTTCTTTAATATTCTCACTAAAATAATGTTTATAGTAATTCTGCCTTTAACAGCTAATTGAATAAGATACATTTAATATATAAATAAATGCTCAAAACTTTAAAGTACTTAAATTTTAGCCCTTTGTAGAAAAAGCTTACTAACTCTGCTCTAAATTTTGGGAAATACACCTGTGAGAGCTTGTGATTTCTTTCCTAGCTTTGAATAAAATTTTATTTAAAATTAGTTGTTTTTTTCAAAATGCTAACATAGTTTTTGGTTCTTTGAAACCAAGTTAGAACCAGATAAAAATGTCAACAATCTAGTAACAAATACGTTAATAATCCCTTAATAATATCTTAGATGTGACCTAATTTTGTAATATCAGAAAATAAATGCATTCATTATTTCATAACTCATTCAGTAATTTCTTTTTGAGTACCTAATCTATACCAAGAACTGTTCTAAGGTCGGTTCTGTAATAGTACCTTTTATATAGCTTATATACTCTGGAGTAGTTAGTCGATAAGTAATATCACAAAATAAATTTTTTGATAGTAATCTGTGTTTTGAAGAAAACAAAGCAGTGTCAAAGCAAGGCTAGTAGCTTACAAATGGTAGGAAAGTACTAGAGGAGAGAAAGAACAATTAGAGGGATATTATAAACCATATAACTGTCTAACCAATGTACTATATACTTGAAACTAATAAAATAAAATTATAATAAAATAATGTTTTTGGTCAACATTAATCAAATGACTATAGTGTTCCAGATAATGTTCTACGCAGTTTATAATTATTAACTCTCTGAATGCTATCGACTATCCTATGGGGTAGATACAATTAAACCTATTTTATGGATGATAAAACTGAGGTAAAAAAGATGTCAGTAATTGCCTAAATCATTTAACTGCGGCTGAAGCCAGGATTTTAATCTAGGAAGTATAAACTCAGAATTCAGCACTCTGCTGTATGATCAGTGAAGACTTCTCTGAACCAACTTATTGACTAATAAAATGAATCAAGCCATAAAAACTTGTGAAAGAGCATCCTAGGCAGAGGGTATAGCAAGTATACAGGATTGGGGGGTTGAAATGAACTAGGGTTGTTTGAAGACCAAAAGATAGTGTTGCTATAGCAGGAAATAAGAGGGAAATAATAGGAACTGATGTCAAAGTATAGATTGCCATAAAGGCTATGGAAAAAAATTTAGATTTTATTCTAAGCGTGATGGCTTTTAAACCAAGAAATGACTTGATAGGATTTATATTATAAAAAGACTACAGAGGAACAAAAGTAGAACAAGATATAGAAGATAGTGCCAATTGCTTACCCAAAATCCATTCTCTCTTCTTTTTTTTCTTTCTACTAACATAACCCTAATGTGTGTGTGTGTGTGTGTGTGTTTTTTAGATTGACACACACACAGGTAAAGATTATTTTTCTTTGCCTTTCTTGCAGCTTGGAGTAGTCATGTAACTGCAATGGCCAATAAGAGATAAGCTGGAGTCTCTGGGTGGGACTTTGGGGAACGGATCTGTGAATAGAGCTGACTCAGCTTGTAACTGTTTTCCCTTTTCCCACTACTTCTTCCTCCCAGAACATGGCTGTAAAAGATGGAGACGCAAGGACCAAATTGCAACTATAAAGAGATCTAGAGGGCGGAAGCTATGATCTAAGGACATCTGAGACAATGGGTCAATGACTGTGGACTATTGTACAAGACTTCGACTACTACATTCCAACTTCTAGTTTCATGAGAAAAAAAGCACCTCAAATGAGCTAATCTTATTTGAATTATTTTCCAATATGTAATCAAACTCATTCACTAAATAGAAAAAAGAGGCTAGTCAGAAGGTTATCAAATTGTCCAAGCAAGAGAAGATAGTGATTTAGATAGTGGTATCTACAAAAGGTAGTTCAGTGTAATGCCGACTTTGAGCATGCACTCTATAAATATTTACTTGAAAGAAATAATGAACGAATAAATGAATTGAATTGAATAATTTACTAAAATAATAATTAAGATAGTTAAAAAGACCATAAAGGTAAAATTCACCATGATTGCAACCATGTTAGAATAAATATAATAAATTAAGTAATATACAAAAGAGAAAATTATGTCAATCTTGTATTAATGTCTTTCTAGTTAAAATAAAAAAATAACTAAAAAAATTGAATTAGCTTTTTAAAGTCTCATTTAGTCAGTTTCATTTGGAAAGGAAAGCAAACTTAAACCATCTAGGCTACGAAACTTAGGCAGCTTCCCAAGGACAGGTCAACATTTAAGTCCTATCAAAGGAGCAAACCTATGCCTTTTTCTGAACTCAAAAGAGGCAAAGTTCTTAATCATTTCCCTCTTACTGTTTTACATGCCACATTCTCCAGATTGATACTTTTGGTGGGTACAGTAAGGACTTTATAATCCCCCTTTTTGTGAGATCAATACAATCTCCATCTACTGCCTGCTTTTTATACATTAGGGAATTCTATAAAGCAAGCGAGAAATTCAGTAACAGTGGTGGCTGATGTGCTGGATAATTTAGAGATGCAGCCACCTGACAGCTGATTCTTCAGTGACTCTACTTCTACTGACAGATGTGAAAGAAAATGCTGAAGTTGTCAGTCTGCTTCTATTTTTTATGAGCAAATTTTGTACTTTTTGGAGCTATGGGATGGAGGTGCATTGCAGGAATGAACTTCATGTGCCAATCTGCAAAGCAATCATTGCTCTCTCTTGTGAGAGGGAATAACACTTGTGGAGCATTTTTCACCTGAGAATGGCAAAGCACCTCATTAAAATGAATTTATAAAGCCCCAGGGCCCTCTGTAAAAGAAAATGGTCATCTGCTGTTTTGTCAAGATGGGAAATCTGGGCAAAAAGTAGTCCAAGTGACTACATTATAGTATCAAAATTTGGGCAAACTTTATGTGCTTTTTGCCCTGGTTTTATAACTGAGGTCAGCATAGCCATGAGGCATATTAGTACTTTAAGCTCCAAGAATATACAAGGAAGGGGAAAATGCTAGACATGGATTTCTCAACCTTAACACTTGACATTGTAAGTCAGACAATTTTTTTTATTATGGGTAGAGCTGGGGTCTGTTTTATGCATTGTAGGATATTTAACAGGATCCCTGGCCCTACTATATGCAAGTAACATTCCTATTGTGATCATCAAAAGATATCTCTGGACATTACCAGATGTCCCCCAGGGACAATATATTCCTACGCTTCTTTCATTGAGAACCACTCTGCTTAATGTAAACTGAAAAGGGGGCCAAAAACCACATCTAGATTCTAGCACTGGAACTTTAGAAGAGTATGCAGAGCTTCACATGTAAATGTTCAAAGGTAAGATGCAAACACAGCTTGATTTAAGCAAATATTGTAATAAAAACATTATATGAAGCCTAAGGAATTTCAAATGGCAAGTAGTATTAAAGCTATTGGAGTAGGCAAGAGTGATTTAATTTGAGTGATCAACCTGTTCTGCCAAAGTGAAAGAAAGCTGGCAAAAGAATTGTGACGTCTCGAGACCTCACTGACCAGACTGGCATACAGGGATAGATGAGTATCAGGGAAGAACTGAGACCTGACTAGTGACATAGAATGAACCAACAGATTGTAGATTGTGCCAGATGACAACTTCTGAACTGAATACACTCCACATAAATCTCCTTGGAAGTGAGTGATGCTGAGACTGCTAGCAAATGTCACCAATAATTATTGAGAGCGGCAAGGGAGAGCAAGGTGATCACTGATCAGTCTTAGTTCTTTCATAATGACTAATTAGTTGCCAGATATTAACTTATCCTCTGAGTCTTTATTCAATCAATTTGGAAGCTATAATTACTACTACTGTAGTAATTTTTATATGTTTAAATATCACTTAAAATTTTTAAATAGCAACTGTGAGAAGCATCACTATCACTGATCTTGTAATCTAGTATCTGAAAAAAATTTAGGGCTGGCATCTTTTTCACTTTCTGTGGTTTATTGTAAACCTTCTTTTAAAAGCACTAAGAGTATTTTGAGTAAAATATACTCAAATCATTTTAGAATTTATATGCAACACAGTAATTTTTACAATAACTTGTTATTCATTGATTCATTCAGCATGCCAGCCATCCATCCAAATAGTCAAACAGCTCAAAGATTTTTGAGCATTTATTGGTTTTAAGCACACATACATCTAAATACAAAACAGGAAAAATTTAAATAAATGGAGTCCCTGACCTCAAGTAGATCACAGAAGTTTAAGGATATGATACTTAATTATGACAATATTAATTCATGGTACTGAGAACACAGTACAGGTAGCAATGACAAAAGACATAATATTTCAGTTTGAAAACAAAGAATTACTGCTGTTTCACTGGACACAAACATAGATTTTCAGATACAACAGAACCAGTAGGGGATACAGAGGTGTGAAAGTATGTCATGACCAGAGAACAGGAACACAGCTGACACGAGAAATTGGTACTAAGCTTAGAAACGTAGTCAGACACAAGCTTTGTTAATATTCTGTTTGGCATGCTAAGGGATATAGACTTTGATGTTTAGCAGAAGACTTTTATAGCATGGAGTGATTTGACCAGGTTTGTGTTGTAGAAAGATTACTCTGAAGTGGTGTAGAAGATTTATACTAGACTTAAGACAGATTAGTGCCAGAGAGACCAAAAGAGATAGATTAGCTGGCTCTTGCAATAGTAGATGTGACAAATGATGATAACTTTGAACTGAAGCAGTGGCAATGGGATAAAAAGAAGAGAATTGGTCTGAGATATATTTAGGTGGTAGGATTTGGTAATTGGGTTTATTTTATATAAAGATGTTATAAACTGAGGAACCAAGGACTAGTTTCACTGAGTCTGCCTTTAGGTCAATTTGGTCTACGCATGAGCAGTTTGACGCTGATATCAAACACAAACCATGGATATTCCCATATCATTATAAACAATCACATAGGACTTTTCTGGGTAGTTTTGCCACATGCTTTTTTTTTTTTTAATCTTTGATTTAGGGTATTCCTTTTTGTTTTTTACTCAGACTTATCACTTTTTTTTTCTCTTGACTATCTGGAAACAGAACCACTGATCTCTCTTAGCTTCTTGGACTCTAATGTGGCTATACTTGTTATATAAAAGAGAGTCATGACAGGTTTTTATATTGTACAGACTCAATTAATGGAAATCCTTTCATTAATGAGGGAAAATCCAGTTGCAGATGTCTAGTAACAGTTACAAATTTACCTATAGCTTCAAGAATCAGTACAGGGCAAAATGCAAATATGAGTATTCTCAAGTTTTATATTTGGCCATTGAAGTCACAAACATGAATATAATCTTAGAAATAAATATATAGAGTATGAAAAAATCCAAGGTAGAAATTAGAATACAAAGTGTTGTAGGGCTGAGTAAAGAGGTAGGGTAAAATGGAGGAGAATTGGGGAATACCAGTAGAATTAGGAAGAGAACTATATCCTGCGGTCAAAAGGGGAAAAATATTCCTAAGAAGGCAACCATGGCAAATACCTCTGAGAAATAAAGCATCAATAATGAATTAAAAATACCTAGCAGATTTTGTTAAGAAGCGCTTGTAATATCAAAAATCATTTTATTAAGTAATGAAGGCAGAAGTCATGTCTGTGGATTAGAAAGGGAATAATAAATAATGAAATAAATCTGCTCTTTCAAGGACTTGGCAGAGCAAGGATTATGCTCTGGGAAGAATAAATGACCAAGAAAAATATCTTTAAATTGAAACAAATATGCTTAGTATGCTGAGAAGAAAAGTGCTAAGTTCAAGTGGAAGGGGTTATCTTTAATCAGGCAGGATCCCAGATGGAGGGGGAGGGGAATGAAATTATTAACATCGATGGACATCTGTCTTGAAGGTGAGATGGGGCACCTTCTTTTGAGACATACACAAAAGAAGAAAGAATAAGTGTGAATAAAAAAAGTCGATTGGCAAGAAAGTAGATAGAGAGATGATTTAAATGTGTAAAGAGGGAAATTGATAGAGCTCATGTTTTCATAACCTTTTAGATTCTGAGAGGAGCAAGAGGCAAGATATTTGCGAGAATTGAGATAATCAGACTGGGATGGATTTGTAAAAATATAATAAGGGCTTGAAATGATTAAAGGGAGAGAAGCTAAAAAGCAACAGCCCAGAGAGCAGTGAAAGGAATTTCAACTTTTATTGAAATTGTTTACTGAGGCTATATATATATATTAACATCCTACTATATGAAATTGTTTACTGAGGCTATATATATATATATTACATTCTACTTTAGTAGCATATTTGTAGAAGCTGACATGATAGATGATTAGATCTTGGGATGAGAATCAGCTGTATGAATTCTTCAGAAGGACAAAGAAAAAGAAGGAAAAAAGGGAGAATTAACCTTTATTTAGCCTCTATCTTTACTAATTAACATATATATATATATATATATATATATATATATATATATATATATATACCTCATTTAATCACCACAAAATGTTCAGAGGTAGAAATTATTTCCATTTTACTTAAGAAGAAGCTAAAGTTGAGAAATCGTAGTACCTTAGAGAAGGTCACAGTTTCTCAATGGCAGAAAAGGACTTTAACCTGTGTATGTCATATTTTATATTCAGTCCACTTTCAAACAAATTATGCTAGGCAAGAATTAGGAATTATCTGAAATCATCAACCAGTGGGTCTAGGTGGAGTAAAGAAAGCAGATGAAACATAGACAGGGCCTTTGAAGAAATAGAATTGAGAAAGGTCAAGAAAAAGAGCAATTCAACATCATTGACTCAGTGGTGCTTTTGGAGCATAACCATAGGGAATGTAAAAGGAGAAGAGGCTATAACCGGAAAGTGGACATTAGAAGGTCAGATTTGAAAAATGAAGAACATCCAAGTGTTGGAGAATCCTGATGGGAGGGTCCTAAGAATCCTTCTTTAAAGTAAAGGTGAATTTGCTGGATTCCATATATCAAGGAACAATGATATTGGGACATCAGTTAAGTTAGCCAGTTAACCATGTGAAAGCTGAAATGGTCCTAATGGTGCAGAGGCTTAGGTTGGCAAAGAAGAGAATGAATCTGATAATTGAGTATCAAAGAGATCAGGGTAAAAATTCTCACCCTGACACTTTTAGGTGCTACCTTTGGAAATAACCTTTCTAAATATAGAGACAAGGGCCTCACAAATAGATGGAGAAGAAGAGTTTTATTTTATGCTTTGTTTTTAACCAGATTTTCAATCAAAGTTCTACCCCCAGTTAATCTTTCATTAAATCCACAAGATTATACTTTTTTTTTGGTAATCTTTTAATAAGACTTGTCTAAACCTAGAAACTTTTTTTTTTTTTTTTTCAGAATCTGTAAGTGATTTATAAATCTCTTTAGTTTACTTCAGGTAACAATGATTAAAGCAGGGTGGCAAATTGCCTTGCTCTGTTGTTTTTGCTCCTCCCCATTTATTTTTGAAGTACAGAATAATGGAATAGATTAATCCTGCTCAATTTATAGTGCTGCATTATTAACCAAAACTGCTTTTTTAAGTCTGTTGTAATTATGACTCAACAGATTACACATAAAAGGTTTTACTGCAGGGAATTTGTGCTAAGTCACATTACTGGGAAGGGTAAAATCTGTGTGCTTTTAATTACAGTACTTCCTGTTATTTATTAGAGAAGAAGATGATTTTTTTTAGTGAATGTCAAGGATATGAAAAGCATTTTTATTCTGTCCATAACAGAATCAGAAGAGCAAAACAGTGAAGCCAATCATAGAAATTCATGAATGGCCTTAAGCAAATTTATCTGGGTAGAAGAATGAGCCTTATAACCAAAGATCAGTTATTTATTTCTCACTGTGTGCTACTCTTTCGGGACAGGCACATGTAAATCCAACGTGATTTTTAAAAAATCATTCACTTTTAGTGCTTTCTGGATATCAGCTCCTGCCAGAAGAACTAATACTACCAACAATGTAAAATTGGATATTACAAGTTAATTTGGTAAATGACATTTATAACTGGGACAAAGTTTTATCTTTTATAATCAGAGAACACATTAATAGCATCTTTCCTTAGGCAAAGAGGATGCTCTTAATCTCCAAATCTTCAATCTATTATAAAACCTCATGTATGACCTACAGTTTCATTTTGTCCTTGGATTGACTTTCTTCTTCTTCTTCTTCTTTTTTTTTTTATCCTACTTAGTCTTATTCAGTATATTTTCTAAAGGTGCTATAGTGGACCATTTATATTACTAGTTTTGAAAATACTGCTTCATCAGATTTTGTTTAGATTCTTTTTGTGGTGCTAATGACTAGGTAGAATAAAAAAAACTGGAGAATTGAAGAGCATAAGGATAAATTTACAGCCTTTTTTTTCTTATATTATGACAAAAGGCAATGAGAGTAAAAATGAATACTGAGTTGGTCAGCATATGACAGAAAATTTTCAGTCTCAAGCCAATATAACCATTGTGGGGCATTTTTGAGTATGGAAGGGAAAAATGTCAGTTAATTAAGCCAGGACAATAGGAACAGTTCAGGATTATCCTAGGCAAACCCAATGCAGGTTACTCTGCTTTTATGCCCCTTTTATTATTTCATGCTACTTTATGTTTCTTTCTTTCTTTCTTTTCTTTTCTGTTCTTTTCTTCTTCCTTCTTCTTCCTTCCTTCCTTCCTTCCTCCTTCCTTCCTTCCTTCCTTCCTTCCTTTCCTTCCTTCCTTCCTTCCTTCCTTCTTCTCTCTTGTTTGTTTGTTTGTTTGTTTGTTTGTTTTAAAATAGAGCTGCCTTATCTGCCTTATCTGTTTTAGGTTGATTTAAAACTACCTGAACATGTTATTTTTTCCCCTAAACTCCACTATATTTCTCACAGTGATTTGCATATAGTACATCATCAATAAATATTTTTCTAATAAATGATAAATGTTTGAAGTAGGTATCAGCATCCTCTACCATGTGCTCAACATGGCACAGCCAACTTCAGTTTCACATGAAATGCAGTTTCCGATATTCTGTCTCTTTCCTTTGTGCAATAATCCCTTCAGAACTCTTATTACCCTCCATAACTCTTTCTAATTTTTTTCTTAAGCTCATTTAAAAATAGTATTTTTGTATTTTGTTATCTATAATTAGATGTATGTTTCACTTGGCTTCCAGTTGTTGAGTGTATGAGGTCTTGTCACAATCCACCTGGTTTACACAAATCAAATCCTTGGTAATCTCTCTAGAACATTTTCAGTGTCTTCTCTCAGCTATAACTGATGCAATTTACAGAGCCATTACAAGTGAAAAAAATACTTATTTTTCAATTATATTGAACATTTCATGGAATTCTAGAACTTTAGAAGAAAATTTACTAAAAATTACTTAAATATTACTAAGCCAACCACCTCACTTTTATGTTAAAATCCTGAAATTTAAAATCACTGTTCTAGGTCAAATAGTGGTAGAACAGAGACTAATGTTAATAAATCATATGTACTTATATTTTGATCTTGTATATGTGGACTGTGAAATTTCATAATTGGAAAAAATAATTTTTTGGACAATGTGTTGCTTCAATGATCAAGTTTTACTATAGTGATTTAATCAAATAAAAGCTTATATTTCTTAGAGAAATAAAAGACTGTAGATAAGTGGTATAATGATATTAAACAGCATTATTAAAGAACATTAACATTTTAGGCTCTTACTGTCTTTCTGCTCCATCATCCCCAGCCTGTAGTTTAATTCTCCTGATTTCTCATAATTTCAAAATAACTAACCAATTTACACATTTTCTTTTACTTTTCAGTCAGGAAGAAAAATGAAGTAATACAGATAAAGGATGGTACCTATATCTGGAAGACAAATCATCCCCAGAAGTCTCTAAGAGACTTCTACTTAAATCTCATTGGCCATCCATGTCTGTAAGAATGATGGGACATTAGGCTATTTTTTTTTAAACTGACACATTATCACACACACAGACACACACACACACACAAACAAAAACAAACAAAAAAACACACACAATATTTTCCTAATAAAAAGCATCTAGCAGCATCTGCTACAATTGGCTCATGTAGGAAGGGAGTTTATAAAAGTATCCTACTATCTCTGGGAAGGCTAGAGAGCCAGACTAAACCCATAGGACCAAGAGGGACACACAAGAAAGCCTCAGTGTCATTCTGGTGGAAACATCATTCTCACTATTTGACACCAATGTCTCACTATGCAGGGACTTGATAATTATGCACTGCACACCTTCTTTTCTTAAGGAGCTATACCCCAGTATGCCCAACTTGCAACTTATTTTTCTGCAAACATTTTTTTTTTTGATAATAGTGATTATCTATAAAACTCATATCTCTGGTGGTTTAATTTAATGAATCCAGTCAAACTTTGTCTTATGTGAAGCTATCTTTATGTTATCACTTTGCTGCCATTTTTACATCACAAGTCCTATGCTTTTATGTAAAAAAAAAAAAATAGTGCTATAGATGGAGAACTTATGTTCCACTGTCAGGCATTAATAAAGAGATATTTTGGAGACAATGTCTTTTCTAAGCCCCTGAAAGAACATTCAGCAGGGGAGTTAACCTTGGTCATGTGACTTATCATAGGGAGAGTGCAGCATGATTTTAGTTTTTGGAGTCAGAAAGTTCAGATTAACATCCAGACACCACAACTACTGTAAAGTAGCTTGATCAAGTGTCTTCAACCAGAGTGTTAGCGTAAAAAGGGTATGTATGTGATGACACTCTCATAACCTATGAAGGGCTACATGTCCTTTACATGAAAGCTGTAGAGGTCCTGAGCTTTGTTTTAAACACGTGGGTGCTTCCCCCTATGGTTTTGCTGAAATCATTTAACATTTCTGGGTTTTAATTACTTCATTATAACATCGACATAGAATTACTTACTTTTGTTATTACAAGAAGGATATGATGAGATAGATTTTTAAGAATAAAAAAAGGAAAATCTATTGGTTCCCTAGGAGCTACATAGAAAATGATAATTTACAGTGGCAGAAGAGAAAAAAGCCAAGAGAATAGAACAAAACATACTTGGTCAAATGAAAGAGATCAAGTTATACATTAGAAAAATTGAAGCTAGAGACTGAAAAAGAGAAAACACTGTAGAACCTAAAAGGTAGAACCAATGGCTTTAATATTAGGTCAAAGAAAATGGTAATAGAGCAGACCAACATTTCTCTCCACTAGAATGCAGTTTTGGGTTTCCAAAACTGATTAAAGGAATCTCATATGTAACTTTCATTTGGCTGTATTCAATAACAGTAACAGGGAAAATAGGGTATTTTTGCTGTCTCATAGAGTATTCTTTGGATGGTATTTCAATTTTCTCCTTCAGCATCAATATACTTTTTTATAAAAAGAGGTTGTATTTAAAGGGAAATATGACAGTGTGTGAGGAGGCAGGGTTTGGCATGGAAACACCTTGCCAAACATTTATTTAAAATTCTGGGTTTTTTCTGCTTCTTGTATCACAACAATTTTAAATGCTTGGTATAATTGGATTCTTTTTCACCTTGGATCTATTAGATCAAAACTTAAGTTTTTAGGACAATCATGTCCTCTTAAGTGTGTGACCCAACTCAGGAGATCCTTTGCCCAAACAATTGGTTGGAAGGGTATGGTTTCTGTTGTTTGAGAAGACTAGTGTCAGGAATTTGTCTGTAGTTTCTTTGATGTTTTTATATAGCTTTAGGGACAGAAATGAGGGAAGGCAATATTTATTTGTTGGATGCTAATTTTGTTGAGTCCCTAATGTTGAAAACCATTAAATATATCATCTTTTCAAAATTTTCATTACATTCATTAATGTAGGTATTGATCTTTGTAATATGAGGAAGCTGAGACTCGAAGTTACAAAAAGAAACTCGTAGAACCAGGGTTTAAACCATGTTTGGTGACTCCAATGTTTTTGTAGCTAATGACTACATTATTCTTCTCATTTTGCCATTTTAAAATATCTTTCTATCAAACTACCAAAATTAAAAAATAATATCACATACTTCCAAAGGTGCTCTCAGTTTCTCGAGATAAGATTTCTTTCTCACATTTCTGGTTAAAAGGATGCCACCAGAAGGAACAAAAATAAAAAAAAAAAAACTCACTGGTTTTATAGGAAAATTTTTATTGTAAAATTAGAAACGGAGTAGGTAAACTTACTTTAGATCCAACTGATAGCATTTTATATGTTTGCTATTAAGAAATCAGAAATCTAACCACAGTTGTTGAAAAGTTGTTTTTTTTTCACAGAAAGAAATTTGGTAGGAGGGCAGCATATTGAGCATATTGGCGCGCAAGAGAGATTTCACATTTAGGACACCCACATGAAAAAGAGGGTGGTAAAAACAAAAAAAAAAAAAAGGGCAAGAGCAGAGAAACACTTGATAGTATTCTTGTGTCTTTGTTTCATGAAAGAAATCACTGCTCATCACACAAGCAAAATGCTTTTAATTTGAGGTTTTTTTAATCTTCAAAGAATGATTTTAAATTGCATTTAGGTATTAATAAACTGAATTTTTTTCAGACTTTGAATTCTCTCAATGAACTCAATCATGAATGATTACCCTTAGATGTTGCTGCTAGTATCTAAGGCAGATAAAGATCCCACAGAATTTTTAATCCATAATTGTTTCTAATTTTGACTTTTCAAATGTTCTCTAAAAGAATTATGACTGCCTCCTGATGTACGGTTTTGGTGGGTTGATTAATTAATCCCACAAGTGTATCAAAAAGGTAGGGAGTAACTGCTCCACACTATGCTCCAGAAGCAGTTTACATCATACTTGAGGCTACCTGACTTCACCAGTGAATGAGATGCTCAGAAAGCATTTCTCAGACTTAAACATTTCAGAACGTATAGAACATACAGCTGAAGGCTGAAGTGTCATTAAAAAATGAGATTTGTTCAAGTACCCATCATCCTAGTCTGCTCAGCTTAATTGGCATGTCAGTCTATGCATCCTTCCTGTGATAAAAGGCCAAATGTCTACTGATTCTACCAGTCTGACTAGCAAGTTTAAGGGGCTCTGGAGTTGCTTATAGACAATGAGGCCGTTCAGCGAAACTTGTTATTGAAGTTACAAAGAAGCAGACTGAGTACAGGAAAAAGTATTTCCACATGCATTATTCTAGTTGTCAGGTACACTATCAAAAGAGAATTGGAAATATGGAACCACTGGCTTATGTAATGCTTTTATTTAATCTTTTTTTTTTTTCCTCTCAAGAATAAAGCGAATTAAAAGTAACAATAAAATGCAAACTTTCTTGGATAAGGCAAGATTTCAGTTTAGGAAATAGGAAAGAAGTTTGAAAAGAAGAAAAATACAGTTCTAAAGAAAAAAATTATATCCTAAAATCAAGTTTTCTTGCTCCTGGTAAACTGTTTTGATTCATATATCAGCCATAAGATTTTTAAGTAATGGGATTTGACTGTTAAAAAAAAAGTAAATCAAGTCAGATGTTAATAGAACTAGTTATGGTTGGAGGCACTTTTCTTGTCCATGAAATGAAAAAGAAAGTAAGGACAAAAAGGATTTCTGGAAACATTATGAAAGGCATAAGAAATATCTCTGACTAGTTTATAGAAACAGTACTTGGAGCCTGTCATGATTTCAGGTGATTAAAGGAAAGGATGAATAAATGCCCGTGAAAAACACCAGGATTGCATCTCCACAGAGACATTACAGTGCCTTTAAATAGCCCTAATTCAGTCACCTCTCTCATTTCCAGAAACTAATCATCCTACTAAGTGAAGAACATGAGCACAGTTGTATGTACATCTTCCTTTTTGAGAATGGTTAACTATTATTTAGCCAACTAAGCTCATGTCTTGACGCCTTTAGAGCTTTATCTTCTATTACTCTGTTTACATTTCTTACCTTCCAGTCATACCGAGTTATTGATGGCTACCTGAATATGTTTTCTGTTCCTGTCTTTCTAACGCTGTTCTGTCAGCTACTATGCCCTTTCTTCCATAGTATTCCATTTATCAGCCCTGGTTACTCTGTTGCCTCTTTTCTGAAGTCTTTTTTAGTGTTCCCAGCCAAAAGAAAATCTCTCTCCCTTGTATTCCACTTGTGCTTTTTAATCTCTCTAATGGAATTTATATTTTACCTTATATTATGATTACTCCTCTACTGTAGAAAAATGTTATTGAGTGTCTCATCCTTAATAAGGTGAATATTTTAATAATCTAGTTATTAAATTTCTATCTCAACTGAAAATAACATAAAAAGAAAGAATCAAGATGTCTCGAGATGTTATTTTCATTTAATTTTTTACTACACTTTAAAAGTTATGTAATGACATTCAGAACTGAACTGAGTGTTTGCATATTAATGATGAAATAAGAAGTAGCTTAAATGGAGGGAGGGTGTAGTTGAAATTCTGGATGTCTAGCATAAAAGGTCATCCAGTAAGCATTCAATAAAACTTTAGTCATTCCTCATTTTATTCATTAGCAAATGTATTAGAGAAATATAAGTTGTAAGATATTTGTGGACAAGTTACTCAGAAACATAATTTGCAGGGCAACAACTTAGCGACACAGTAAGTAATCGCAGGTCCTTACAACAACCATTCGTGATAGATGTTATCTGTTTACACGTGATCAAATGAAAGTTTATAAAGAGTACATGACTTGCTAAAGGGCACATAGCTAATAAATATAGACAACTATTTCAAAGCCTGGCCTTAAAATGCCAATCTTCATACTAACAAAAGGAATCTCAGTAAGAGATAAAGACAAGGTAGCTGACAAAGAGGTATATTTCTGCTTCATTTATCAATTGATTGATGATTATCTCATTTATTTGACAATATTTTCAAGCCCCATTTTAGCTATTGTTCCAGAGGCTGGAATGTAGCAGTAAACAATATATTTGGTCACAGAAGAGCTGCTCAATCTCTAGCCATCACATCTACCTTCTAGGTAAATGGAAGGAAAAAGAAGACATATTCTAGTGTTAGCCTTTTAAAGGAGTTTTGCTGGAAGTCATTCTTAAACCCTTTTCTTAAAGTTTACTGGCCAGTACTTAATCATATTGTCAACCCCATCTGCAGGGCAGGTTGAGGAATATAGTTTTCAGTTATGCACACTAATATTACAACAATATGTATTTAAAGTTATATTTGTGGAGAAAAAAAATGTACAATGGCTTTTGGATGCAGCTAGCAGTCTCTGAGACTTTGCTCCAAAACCATTACACACAGAGTAATCAGTGATCTGTCAGTACTGTCTGGCTGTTAACTGATTCAGCCCAGGATCTATAAAGGATTTCTAGCCCATAGCTGGGGTACATATCCTTCCTTTTCTATTTGTTCCTTTTCTTTCTCCTTGTTCAGTCTCCTTAAGTTCATCATGCCTTTATATATGAAAGCATGGACATTTTACTTCACTCTCGACTCTCTTTTTGGCTCAGATAAGCTATACATGTTTCAGCATAATCAAGGATAAACCAAGATGTCAGGGCAGGTACACGGAGAGAAAAGAAGTAAAAAAAAAGGGGGGGGGGGAGAAACAATAAGGAATAATATATAAATGTAAAGTTTGTTTATGTTAAATTTAAATAATTGCCAAAGGATAGAAAACATATACATTTAATTGTTCACGTAACTAAGAAGAATTAGAAAAGTACTTTGTAATCAATATAATTAATCTGGTTTTTTTTTTTTTCAAAAAAGAAGATAAAGATTGCCCCATTTCTTGAATAACATTATCTAAAGAAATACTTTTACTTATAAAATGACAAGAATGAAAAAAGGGAATCTTCAAAAGTGAAGGTCATAGCAGTATAGGGAACAGGAAATCTGAAGATATTGAATGTCTTTGGATGTTTAAGTTAATCTCTCTCAGCAGCTGTTACACTTTGTTTTGAAGAAACAGTTGGAATCTCACAGATTTAAAAGTAAAGATTTAAAAAGAAAAACAAATAGAAACACATAGACAAGATGCGTTGATCATTACCAGCCAGCTATAGTTTATATTGTGTATTTAAAAATGGATTTAATTAAGCAGGTGGAGCAGTGTTCCTCAGGCCTTGCTAGTTAACTAATAAAACCCCCATCACTACTAATTGTCTTAAATAGAGACAATTATTACAAAACTGACACAGTTGCTGCTAAAGAGAAATTCAATGTTTCTTAAAAATAGCAACAATTGGACAAGAGAAACAAATCAAGTGTGGTTATTTAAAAATACTTCATAAATATCTATGTTCTTGATAGTTATTGATGACAAATCTGGTTATTCGAGCCAATGTAAAGAAGAATTTACTGTTAATAAATTTAGGAGTAATTCAATATTTTAGGAAAGACACAACTAAAATCAGAAATGAATTTTCTTTGAGAGATCTCATATAAGTTTGTACTATGTATAACAAACTGAACAAGATACTCATATTTTTAGAATGTTTTAGAATTAAGTTTCAGTGTATACTTATGCTATTACATTAAAGCACAATTCAGTAATCTAGAGTGATCCAATGTCTATATATCAGTTTTCCACATAGTTTAAATCTGGGGTATATTTTATATTATTTGGGAAATGAATAAACTGTATCAACTGAAAACAATCCACCTGCAAATATTAGTCCTCTCAGTCTATTTATGTCATCAGAGATAGTTGATAATAGTTAAAGGCTATAGATAAACATAAATTAACCATATATTTCATTAGTAATAAACAAATAGATTTTGGCATCAGTAGATTTAGTCATAGTGTAATTCTTTTTATTTTTATTTATTTAGTTAGTTTTTTTTTTTTTTTTTTTTTTTTACTTACTCCTGAGGGGGGACGAGAAGGTGAGAAATACATATCTTTACCAGCTACCAAAGACAAGAGTCATCAGCTAAGTTATACACCTTTTATAGGTAGGGTAAAAAATCAGGTATAGCCTACTGATTTTCTTATTGTTAGTGGATATTAGCAGTTTTGCAAAATGGAGCTATAAGAAATGGAGTTTGAATGAAACATTCAATTCAAGACACTTGTCTTTAAGGTTTTACTTTTTTTTCATGGGAAAAGCACATCACCAAGAAGAGATAAGTAAGTATGCTTCTAGATATTTTTAGAGTTAATTGGATCTTGAAATGTTAACAAAATTCTGATTATGACTTGTAACTTCCTTCATGATTCTATGTTCTTACAGTATATTTCTTTTCTGCGACAAAGTTATAGAAGGTAATAGAGTATATGGAAAATGTCAATGTACCTAGATTAATCCCAATTTATATGAAAGTAAAGGTTTGCATATTAAGATTATAATACACTTTCCTTCTGGAAACATGGTGGAGTGAGAGACGTCCCCAGATGTCTCCCCTTAAAATAACAATAAGCTGAACATCTTAAACTCAACAAAAAACACCCAAAGTACATACCAGCATGTCTGAGCGTGGGATCTGCGCATAAGAGCTACCGCAGGTCAAAACCTTGGGTGTCAGGTGGTGGACTGAGAGTAATAAAGAAGCTGCCTTCACAGCTACCAGAGCTCTCTGTAGGATGAGGGGGAGGGGAGAAGGAGCAGCGAGTTCATGGGTTGAGTTCCCTGAACATTCTTGCCTGGGATAGCTGTGGGGTCCCGGTGGCTGGCAGGGTGAAGGGCCCAGTCATCAGGGCAGAAAGCAGAGAAGAGGGACAGGACCACAGAGAAACAACAGCTGATTTTTGTCGGTTGCAATTACAAAACCAAGGCTGACCCACAGCACCTAAACCCCAACCCAGAGGGTCTCTCCCCCATACCCGCCAAGACCTATCACTACAAAGCCCCAGGGGACTCTGAGCAAATGCTGTCCAGACTGTTGCTCACACTGACAGGGACTAAAACTGAGGGTAGTGAGCATGATTAAATATCTATAAGAAAATTAGAAAAGTGTTAAGACTTTACATAAGCAGGGATCCAAGAGGCTTAGACACCGCCTACTGGAAACCAAAAGAAAAACACCTTCTTTACAGCAGGCTAAAGAGAGACTTTATATAATAAATCATCTTCCTGGAAAAATAGCATAATACACTTCCATTAATTCCCAGGCGGAGATATCGTCCATTAAACACAATGAACAACAAGGTGACAAGACATCTCAGAGTTAAAGAGAAAAACATCCAGAAAAGAAGCTTACAGACATAGAAATATGCAACTTAAATGACAGAGAATTCAGGATAGCACTTCCGAAAAAACTCAATGAGATTCAAAACAACTCAAATCAACAATTTCAGGAATTGAAAAAACAGATAAGCAGAGTAAGGAGATTGAAAATCTCAAAAAGAACCAAAATAGAACTACTGGAGATAAAGAACACACTGCAGAGTTGAAAATGAAATAACAAGCTTGGGAAATAGAGTCGACCAAATGGAGGAAAGGGTCAGTGATATTGAAGACAAAAATCTAGAATTAAATTAGAAGGAAGAAGAGAGAAACTGAAGAATAAAAATAATAAAAGAGAAATTCAAGAGCTAGCTGATACCATCAGGAGAGAAAACATAAGAATAATAAGCATTATTGAAGGCAAGGAAAAGGAGCAAGGACTAGAAAGCATTCTCAGACAAATAGTTGATTAGAATTTCTCAAATCTAAGGAATGAGCTAGAGCTTGGAAATCCAAGAAGACAAGAGATACCCAATATCTTAACCCAAAAAGGCCTTCCCCAAGAAACATTGTATTAAAATGATTTTTAAAATCAACAACAAAGACAGAATTCTCAAGGCAGCCAGGGAGAAAAAATGGTAACTTATAAAGGTAAACCTATTAGAGTATCCTTGGATTTCTCAGTGCAAACCTAACAAGCCAAAAAGGTATAGAATCAATATTTAAACTATTAAGTGAAAGGAAGTACCAGCCTAGAATAATGTATCCAGCTAAGCTTTCCTTTAGATATGAAGGAGAAATTAAAACCTTTCCAGACATATAAAAATTGAGGGAATTCTCCACTATGAAGCCTGCACTACAGGAAATACTGAAAGGGGTTGGTTCACCTAAAACAAAATGACAAAAAACAAACGAACAAACAAATAATTAGGAGTAAAGTGACTATCAGGCATATAGAAGCAGAGGAGTGCAACCCTTACTAAGAACAGGGCATTATAAGCTTAAATAATAATAAGAGAATTGCTACAGTGAAATAGTAATGAATATTCAGCATACATAGGAACAAATTGAGATAACTGAAAAGGGAGGCATTCAAAGATTTAAATTTGCAATGGGAAAGAGATAAGGCATGCACAGAAGAAAATGGATGAGTGTATATATATCTTCACATATTCATAATGGTAACCACACGCTAAAGATTCTGAACCATTTTATATAAAATAAAATAGAAGGGCCAGAGAGAAAACTCACAAAGGCAAATCAAAATAAAGAAAACAGAAGACAAGGACAAAGAAGCAATGAAAATACAAAGCTACCAGAAAACAAAAGATAAAATGGCTATAAAAAGACCTCATATTTCGATAATCACCCTAAATGTAAATGGGTTGAACTCCAGTAAAAAGGCACAGAGTTGTAGAATGGATCAAAAATAAAACCCAACCATATGCTGCTCCAGAAGACACATCTCAGTTCCAAAGACAAATATAGACTCAAAGTGAAAGGGTGGAAAATGGTATTTTAAGCAAATGGCATTCAGAGAAAAGCGGGAGTAGCAGTACTAATATCAGACGAAATAAACTTTAAAATAAAAAGGTAAAGAAAGATACTGAGGCACTTCATAATGATAATGGGAATCATGCATCAAGAAACATAACACATTAATATTTATGCTCCCAATCAGGGACCCCCAAAATATGTAAAGCAATTACTAACAGAATAAAGGGAGAAACAGACCAAAATACTATCATATTAGGAGACCTAAATACCCCACTGTTGGTACGGACAGATCGTCCAAACAGAAATCAATAAGGAAAAACATCCTTAAATGACACATTAGACCAACTGGACATAATTGACATTTACAGAGCCTTCCATCCCAAAACAGCTGCTTATACATTCTTCTCTAGTGTACATGGAACATTCTCAAGAATCGACCACATACTGGGGGACACAGAGATAGCCTCAACAAATATAAGAGAGTTGAAATCATACCAACCATATTCTCTGATCACAATGCGATGAAACTAGAGATCAACTGCAAAAAGAAAGCAGGAAGAACCACAAGTACATGGAGATTAAATGACTTGGGTCAGAGAAGAAAAGAGGAGAAATTACAACTGACATCGCAGAAATACAAAGGATCATACAAAAATGCTATGAAAAAGTATCTACCACCAAATTTAATAACCCAGAAGAAATGGACCAGTACTTAGAAAAATACACCTTCCTGAATCAAGAAGAACTAGAAAATCTAAATATACTGATCAGAAGTATGGAAATTGTAGCAATCATCAAAAACCTACCAAATGTAAAAGTTCAGGACCAGATGGCTTCACCAGTGAATTCTAAAAACATTCAAAGATTTAATACATATTCTCCTCAAACTCTTCCAAAAAATCGAAGAGGAGGCAATATTTCCCAACTCATTTTATGAGGCCAATATTACTCTGATACCAAAACCTGATAAAGATAACACACGAAAAAACTACAGACCAATATCTCTCATGAACACAGATGCAAATCCTACATAAGATACTAGTGAAGCAAATACAGCAACATATTAAAAAATTATACACCACCATCAAGTGGGCTTCATCCCAGAGGTACAGGCATAGTTCAACATATGCAAATCAATTAAACAAATTAAAAAATAAGAATCATATGATCATATCAATAGATGCAGAAAAAGTCTCCGACAAGATATAGCATCCATTGATGATCAAAACACTTAACAAAATTGGTACAGAAGAAAAATTCCTTAACACAATAAAAGACCATATATGACAAACCCTCAGCCAACTTTATACTTATGGTGAAAAACTAAAAATCTTCCTTCTACAATCAGGAACAAGGCAAGGCTGTCCACTATCGACACTATTATTCAATATAACATTGGAGGTCCTAGCAAGTGCAATCAGGCAAGAGAAAGATATAAACTGCATTAAAATAGGAAAGGAAGAAGTCAATCTGTCACTATTTGCAGATGACATGATTCTCTATATTGAAAACCCTAAAGACTCCACAAAAATAAATACAGTAAAAGTCTCTGTATACAAAATCAACGTTCATAAATCCATAGCATTCCAATACTCTAATAATGAAGCATCAGAAAAGAAGTGGAAAAAATTCCTTTTGCAATTACAACAAAAAGAATAGAATACCTAGGAATAAATTTAATGAAACAAGTGAAGGACCTATATAATGAAAACTATAAGACACTATTAAAAGAAATCAAAGAAGATATAAAGAAATGGAAAGATATTTCATGTTCTTGGATTGGAAGAATCAACATAGTTGAAATAACCATATTAACTAATGCATTATACAGATTTAATGCAATCCCATCTAAATCTCATTGGCGTTTTTTAAAGAAATAGAACAAAAAATCATCACATTTGTATGGAAGCAAAAACAACCCGATTTGCCAAAGCCAACTTTAAATTATACTGCAAAGCAATAGTAGTCAAAATGGCATTGTATTGGCAGCAAACAGACACATGGACCAGTAGAACAGAATCAAGAGTCCAGAAGTAAATCCCTATCAATATGGACAAAATTTTTTTACACTAAAGCCAAAAACATACAGTGAAAAAGGAAAGCCTTTTCAATAAATGTTGCTGGGACAACTGTAAAGCCACCTGCAGAATAATGAAACTAGACTGTTGTCTATTACCACACACACACACCAAATTAAATCAAAATGATTAGGGACCTAAATATAAGACCTGAAACAATAAACATATAGAAGAAAACATAGGAACTAAACTGAAAAGGATTTTATAAAATTTCGACCTCAAAGCCAGAGAAGTAATAGCTAAAATAAATAATAGGACTACATCAAACTAAAAAGCTTCTGCTCAGCAAAAGAAATCATCAACAAGGTAAAGAGAAAACCATCTGAATGAGAAAACACATTTGCAAGCAACACCTCTGATAAGGGCCTGATATCCAAAATATACAAAGAACTCATACAACTTAATAACAAAAAAAGCAATTGATCCAGTCAAAAAAATGGGCAGAGTACCTGAACAGACACTTCTCCCTAGAGGACATACAAATGGCCAACAAATATATGAAAACGTGCTCAACATCACTAGCTATTAGGGAAATGCAAATCAAAACCACAATGATATACCATCTCACACCTGTTAACAGCTTGATCAATTTATTATTTGTTATATTATTTGTTAAATGTTAGAGGATGAGGAGAAGAAAGAACCCTCATACACCACTGTTGGGGCTGCAAATTGGTACAGCCACTATGGAAAACAATATGGAAGTTCCTCCAAAAACTAAGAATTGATCTACCATATGATCCAACAATCCCTCTACTGAGTATTTACCCAAAAGACTTGAAAACCCATATCCAAAAGATATTTGCACACGAATGTCCATAACAACATTATTCACAGTGGCCACGACATGGAAGTAACCAAAGTGTCCTACGATAGAAGTGCGGTACATATATACAATGGAATATTACTCAGCCATAAAAAGAGATGAAATACTGCCATTTGCGACAACATGGATGGACCTCAAGATAATCATGCTAAGCGAAATAAGCCAGACAGAAAAAGTTGAAAAATCGCATGATATCACTATATGTGGGATATAAACCTAAAAGCAACAAATGAACAGGACAAACAAATGGAGACTCATGGACATGGACTATAGACTAGTGGTTACCAGAGGACTATAAACTAGTGGTGACTAGTGGTTACTAGTGGGTGAGGAGGAGGGGGAGGTCGATGGGATACAGGGGATCAAATATATGGTAGCGAAGGAAACTGGACTTTAGGCGGTAAACATGCAATAGAATATACAGATGTCAAATGATAATGTACACCTGAAAATTATATAATTGTGGTAACTAATGTTACCCCAATAAATTTAATTAAAAAATAAAAATAAATCTTTAAATTAAATAAAAGATTATAATATAGAATATACAAACCTGTTTAAGGTCTGAAAAAATGTGAATGAGTGAATTATTTTTTATCGTGTTAGTAGAAAGGAGTCATGAATGTATTGTGTTAGTAGGTTTCAGAATGATGAGAGAGGCTGCTCATAGAAGCTGTCCTGAATTCACTCTGGTAGATTACTGTCCTTCCTGCCTTCTCAATTAGCAAGTCCTAAAATAGTTCCTTGACTTTATAAAGCAGTCTATTGGCTCCTGTATCTATTCTCATTTAATCTGTATAACTTTCTTCACATCCCAGCTTAGATATAACATTCTAACAGTTCAAACATTGTTCTACTGTTATCCTCCACTACCTTGCTTCACTGTTTTACTAGTATGTGGAAAAGAAACATTACTGAGTTAAGAAAATAGCCTAGATATCAAACAAGTAAAATCAGGACTATTTATTAATTATTTCAAATAAATTATTTAAATAAACAAAATTCTCATTGTGCATCTATTACTTAGTACTTACATTGATCAATCAGTCTGGATTAGTGTTGCTATGGATGTGCTAGGAGCCACACAAACATAAACTTTGAACAGAACTAAGTATCACTTGAACTTCATTCAAATGAGAATAAACTGAGAAAAAAATCAGCAAAAATAAGTATGGAAAAGATAAAATACTAGATATCTTTTTCACTCCTTTATTATTCTGAGAAAATATATAATTTTGTGTTTTCTAAAGATCTGCCCTAGTTGCAATGACAGAAATATAAACTCAAATGATTGAGGTAATTTTGACATTCACATAATAGAAAACTCCAGGAATAGAACTAAATTCAGGTATTTCTGGATGCACAAGCTCAAACACCAAGAACCTGTCCACCTCTGTATCTTGTTTTCATTGGTTCGGATTCTTTCTCATGCAGATTCTTCTACGTGGTTGTTGTGGGTGTGGTCTGAAGCAGCTTCAGAATCCACCAGCCTGGCAATTCCAGTGTGTTTGTAGTGTTTTTAAAACAGCACAACCCAGTATCAACTCCATAACAAAAGCCTCAAGTGGAACTAGGCAGTGGTTCTTTGATTTCTAGGACTTAGCAGCTGGTCTAGTTGCTGATAGTAACCTGGTCTCAGTAACTCTTAACCTTGGTTCTACATTGGAAATCACCTAAAGAGCTTTTTTACAAACACTGAAACCTCATATCCCCAGAGAGTCTGGGCTGGGTTTTAGCCTGGACATTGGGATTTTGGAAAGCTTCCTGAGTAATTGTAATGTGCAGCCAATTTTGATAATCACTGCTTTCTCATTCCATCATCTCATAATCACCTCAGAAGTTCATTGTCACATGCATGCACGTCTCTGCTATGATTGTGACTCAGCTCTACTCTGCTATTAGTTTTCCTTGCTGCTTCTGCTTCTGTCACTGTCTCCCAAGGCTTTGCATTCAAGCTGTGAAAATGAAAGGTTCTTTCACTTCATAAATTATATGTGTTTATCCATTGTACTGTATACCTGAAAGTAATATAAAATAATAATAAAATAAAATAAAATAATTTATCTAGGTAACATTGGTTAATAACATTACATATAAGTTTCAAGTGTACAAATCTATAAAATACATCATCTTATAAAAAAGAAAATGAAGGTTCTGTCACAATTCAATACAGAATTCCCCTTTTAGACAAATGTGTCATATTGACTGCCTCAAAGTTTGCCATTGTCTCACAGATCTGGCCTACTACTATTTACCCTTGGCTAGGTCACTGGACTCCTGGCCCAACCAGATGTAGATGAGGTAGCAGTAGCGTCAGACACCTATCCAAATGTTAACTCCTCTTAGCAAATCTAGTTCCATCTCTCCATTGATGTTTTTAATACAGCGCATTGTATTGTAATTATTTATGTGTTTTTTTTTTCTCAAGTAGATTCTAACCTTCTTGCTATCAGGGATGTGTTCCTTACCAATTTATATTCCCCATACACTATTCCCTCAACATAAACACACCCATACAACTCAACCCATTACCTATGCTCAGTAAAATGTGTTTTTATAAACAGATGTCAGTTGATGCAAAAAAAAAAAAATCACCGTAGCTGTAGACATTGATGAAAAATCAGTGTAACAAAACTTTACTATTAAACTTTGCATTAATAAATATTTTTTAGATCTGTTAGAGGTAAGAAAAAGATGTCAACCATGGAACTGTCACTACCTCCAATATGCAAGTTTAATTTGCCTGGGAGTTCTTAGGAATACAAATTTTTAGGCCCCATAGCAGATCTATTATATATGAATGTGCATTTAATGAAATTCTCAGGTGAATCATATACACTTCAAAGTCTTAGAAGCAGTAATGATTGAAATTTTCAAACTATTATATCATTAGAGTTATACATTTGTTTCCAAATACGGTCATAGGTACATAACATAGATTTTTGATGACCTTTTCAAATAAGTGCTAATTTTTTGTATTTTGAATATTTTTTTTCCTTAACTGTGGTGAAATCAATAAAAAGAAAATAATAGTTTTTAATAAATGTAATAAATTCAATGTCTAAACACTTTCATGTAATCAAATTTCTCTTTTTCTCTCCCTTATTTTATATTTGCCACTTCCATAAAGTTTAAACTGGCAGAAAACATACTTATGAGTTCTTCATTCCAGCTTGAAAAAACTTCAGATTATCACACCTATAGAGGAATGGCTTCACCCTGTAATCCTGGCCGCCTGTCAATTTTGCCTAATCTCTATACTGGCTATGTAGGCAAGGTTCAACAGCAGCCATGCTAAAGTCTTGGTGTAAGGCCTTTGTGATCCCACCAGAAAAATGGGCAAAGAGGCATATTTTATGGAGCTTCCACTGGCCTTTTCCCATCTACTTCTTCTGTCTTGGGGAGATACCATATCTTGCTGGAGGCTGCCATGAGTTAGTATGCAATTAACTCTCCCACAACAGGGCATCTTGTGACATTTCTCATCTGGCCCCTCCAGTCTGGTGTCATCCTGTGGGAAGCTGTCACCATGTTGTTACTGCTTAGACTGTGTGTAAAATAAACTGTCACAATCCATTGAGGTACATTGTGGCCTAATTGGCTTAATCTATGGAAGAATGGCAAGAACAGCTGGCAGCTACCACTGCTTACATACTGCTCAATAGCTTCACAATGCCACCAAATTGAAATTTTATGTATTTTACAGTTCAGTTACAAAATTTTGCTAGATATGTTTTTCTGCCTCTATTATCTCTTTAGAATAAGAAATGGCATCATTGCTGAGGGATTCTATGTAAAACAAGAAATCTGAATGTCTTTCTTATTGAGCAACTCAAAGATTGATTTCAACTTAAGACCAAACTAACTTTTTGGTAAAAACAATAAAAAAAATTGGTTACACATAATTCCATGTGTGTTGTTACCTGGTACTATTCATAATAAAAGCAGAGAGTGAGGCTTGTTTTAAGTATTTCCTCCTCACTTCTTTTTACTCTGTGCTTTCCTTTTGGGTATGTCTCCTCTTTTTTCAAAATTGGTGATGCAGTAGTAAGACACACAAGACTAACATATCTTATATACATACCTACCAAAGATATGTGTAATTTAATGAGACAAAGTCTAAAACAAGAAAATGTAGCAGACTTGGAAAGACGTTATATTAAAAATAAGTGAAAATTTGAATGAAACCATTTCCAACAGTATTTTCATTTTACGTATTAGCTTTCTCTTTTTTACCACCTGCCAATATATATTTATATGGTTGTAATCAATGTACATAGCATTTTCATTCTATTTTTAACTCCTGACATTTTTATTTCTACATTATCCTCATAATAATAAAACAACTAAAAAACTAGATACTTTTTTATATGGACATACTCTCTCAGTTTTATATATTTTTGTTATTTTTTTTGGTTACGATATGTGTGTGTGTGTGTGTGTGTGTTATATAAAATATCTTTTTGTTTGTTTGACTACTTTTTTTTTTTTTCCTTTTGTGGCATTATTTCCTTGGGTCTAGTTCACTTTCAGGGACTATAAATGAATTGCTGTTTAGCTCTGGACTTCAGTCCTGACTTCCTCATTTACACTATGTATGACCTTGAGAAATCTCATCTCATCTATAAAATGAAGGTAATATGAAGGCACCTACTTCATTGGGCTGTATGGAATTTATATCAGATATCATATACAAATCTCACATAGTGCTCAGCAATAGGAAATTCTGAATAACTATTACATTTAGCATTAATATTTTTATTCCAAAGTACAAATATTTTAAAATACCAATTTACTGATTTAAAATTCCACCTGGTACTTACTTATTATTTCACTTTAACTTCACCAGCCCTGGGAAATATCATTGAAAGACATCCATGTACACAAGAGATTTTTGCTAGTTTAACATTTATAAATTGTTACCTATGTTGTTCTAATGATACTTCCTCTAGAGAGTGAGAATTAATTTTTTTTCTGAGTATTTATTATTACGTTTTCTTCTGTGAATTACAATTTGTTATTTTTATTTACTGAGGTATTGACATTCTTAAAATTTTGAAAATTCTTTATCATACTTGTAGTCTCATTAGTTTAACATCTTTTCTCATTGCACATTTATTCTTTATTTGGTTTAATTAGGGAAGTAGTTCTCTAATATTTGCTTCCTCTCTATAAATTTCTGTTGAGTATAAAAAATAAAGTCTTAATTCCTATTTTATGATGTTTTGTGTTACAAAAGAGAAAAACCAAATAATTATGGTTGTTTTTATGTACTTGAAGGGCTGACATGTGGAAGAGAGACAGTATATTCATTGTCCAGAAAATTAAAAAGACTAATGAGCAACAACTTTTAAGGGACAGATTCCAATATAATATTTTTTCTTTTCAATTTTTGTTTTAACATCAGATTAGCCAAAGAAGGAATTAGAATTGCTTGTCAATGAAAACCATCAGCATAAGCTGGACGGTCTCTGAGCAAAGAAAGAGGTTGTAGAGGGTGCTGAAGTGTCAGATAGTTGGTTTGTGTAAATGACCTTTTGGATTTGTTCTGATGCAGAAATTTCATGGTTTGCATGTGTCTCTATTTATATTGTCAAGTCTTACTGGTTACTTTTTCCTCTCATACCACTATTTCTGTGTCAATGTATCAATGTATAGTATTCTGTATTGCTTTCTTTGTTTTCATGTATATTTCCTCAACTTAACTGTGAGCCTCTTAGAGAAGGGACTGTATGAGTCATCTGAGTCCTTAGTATGTTATAAAGTACTTAAATATATAGTAAATAATAGATGATTTTTATTTGAAAGAAATGCAAGAAAACACATGAGGAAAAAATAATAAAAATATATAAATGTGTGAATTCTTTGTTGGAGCACAGCAATCTTTAAGTTTCCCCTGAAATATCACCAAGTAATTTCTTAGACGATGAAAACATAATGATTTTATTTTTTATAGAAAAAAATATATTTTTGATGTATATATTCCATGTTATCAAATACATAAAAACTCAATCTCTAGAAAAAAGCACTCAAGGCTTGACAAACTACACATGGTTCAATTTATTTTAAGAAAAAAATGGTAAGACAATAACTATCTTTTTTCATATTGACATCAGGAACAGGAAATAACATCTCTTGAGATAATAAACATAGAGAGATTTTGCTAAGATATACTCTATAAATCCTACTTATATAAAAACTTTAATGTGCAACCAAAAATAGAGTATTTCATTTTAAAATGTGCTAGTACAGAACTTACTGTGATAGAGACAGTAAGGTGATAGAGAGACAGGAAAATATTGCTGAATAAATCCTGGAAAAACTCGTTGACTAGGACAGTCTGTCACATTAGGCAGATCCCTTCAGGGAGGAACTGGTTTCCTTAGCTTCAGAGAACTACTTCACCCAATGCCATTCCCTTTCCCAATGAAGCTCACATCAGTGCCCAGACTTTCAGGGACTATAAAGAGCTGTCTATCTTAGCCCAACTAGGGATACTTCTGAAGGGCTATCCCTGTGAGGTTGTCTAAGTTTGTTAGACATGTTTTACAATTGTCTTTGTTTGGGCTCCTATAGTGAAATACCACAGACTGTGTAGCTTAAAGATAAAACATTTATTTCTCACAGTTCTGGAGGCTGGGAAGTTCAAGATCAAAATGCTGGTAGATTAATTTCTCGATAAGAACTCTCTTACTGGCTTGTAGACAACTGCTTTCTCAATGTGCCCTCACATGGTGAAAAGAGAGAGAGAGAGAGGGAAAGTTCTGTTCTCTCGCTCTTCTTTTAAGAAAACTAATCCAATCATGTGGGCTCTACCCTTGTGACTCATTAAATCTCATCACTTCCCAAAGGCCCCCCATCCAAATACCATACAATGGGGATTAGTTTTGGTATATGAATTTTGGAGGAATAAAAACTCAGTCCATAACAGCAGCTCAACTTTTCTTTCTACACAATTTTTTGCCTTCCCTTTTTTATTCTTTAACATCATGCACATGGAAATCCTGAGTCTGTATCTCAGAGAACACAAGTAGTAATAGAAATCATCACTTTTTATAAAAACAAAAACAAAAACTTCAGACAATGCTGTAGAAACCTATCAACTTAAAACTCTACATTCTATTATAAGGTGCTATATAGTATCCATGAGGTTTCTGATTACAAGACAAGCTTGTAAACTTAATATATATTATCACAATTAAAATGTTCATATGACATTTATAAATTCATTCTATGTTTTCACCTACTTAAATTATTTTTGATAAGATCACATTATTTAATGGGTATTATATCATAATTCAGTCCTAGATTCTTCTCTTAACTCTGTAATTTCTTGCCAAATTTTAAGCTAATCTCTGTAATGTTATTCCTGATCTGTAAAATGGGAGTATATGAAATTTTTCTCTTTTTTGTGTCATTTCTAGGAGGTCAAACTTTTGTGAAACTTCTTCATAAATTTTAAAACCTATTCAAGTATAAGGAGGGTTTTCTTAACAATGTATATAATATCTATTGTTAAAGCTTACTTTGAAGGAATTCTAAATAATGTTAAAAAGTTGTATCTGCCAATAGAATAATGGTTTTCCACAGGAGCTAAGCATTAGAATCAGCAGATAATTTTAATTAAAATGCTGTTTTATTTTTAATTCATTCTATGAGGCCAATATCACCTTAATATTAAAGCCAAAGACACTACAAGAAAATAAAACTACAATCAATATTTCTTATGAGCAATGCTGCAAATATCCTCAGCAATATAATAGCAAATTGAATTAAACAGCATTTTAAAAGAATTATGCACCATGACCAACTGGGATTCATTCCTGGAATGTAAGGATGGCGCAACATACAATAGTAGTCAGTATAATACACCGCTTTAACAGAACGAAGGGTGGAAAGCACATGATCATTTTAATTGATGTGGGAAAATATTTTGACAGATTTGAATATCCTTTCATGAATAAAACACTTAACAAACTACAGTAAAAGAAAGCTACCTCAACATGATAGAGGTTGTATATGAAAAACATAGATAACATTATACCCAATGGTAAAAGACTGAAAGCTTTTGCTCTAAGATCAGGAAGAAGATAAGGATGCTTACTTTTGCCACATCTAGCCAACACAGTAGTGGAAGTTATAACCAAGGCAATTAAGCAAAAATAATAAATAAGAGTTATTGAAATTGAAAAGGAAGAAGTGAAATGATTTCTCTTTGCAGTTGACATGATCTTAAATGTAAAAAATTCTAAAACCCTCACAAAAAATGTAGAACTAAGAAACAAATTTAGCAAAGTTATTGAATACAAAGTCAATATGTAAAAATCAGTTGTGTTTCTATACATTAATAATGAATAATCCAAAATGAAAATTAAGAAAATTTCATTCAAAATAGCATCAAAAAGTAAGATATTTATACATAAATTTGAACAAGGAGGTGAAAGATTTGTACACTGAAAACTACAAGATGTTTCTGAAAAAAATTAAAGAAGGCATGAAATAAGTGGAAAGACATTTTGTGTTCATTTATTGAAAGACATTCTTACTAAGAATGTCTCTAAGAATCAGTGCAATCACTATCAAAATCTCAATGACTTTTTTTTAGAAAGAAAAAAAATCCATCCTAAATTTCAGATTGAATCTCTAAAGACTACAAATAGCCAAAACTACCTTGAAAATGAAGAATAAAGTTTTTCCTAATTTTGAAGCTTACTACAAAGCTCCAGTAATCAAGATCATGTGGCATTGGCATGAAGACAGATGTACAGACCAATGAAATAGAACAAAAAGCCCAGACATAAACCTTTGGGTTTACAGTAAAATTACTTTTGACAAGCATGCCAAGATCATTCAATGATGAAAGGGCAGTCTTTTGAACATTTGGTGTTGGGAAAACTGGATATCACATTCCAAAAAAAAATAATAAAGATGGATCTTTACTTTTCACCAAGTAAAAAAATTATCTTAAGATAAATAAAAGATCTACATGTAAGACCTAAAGCTATAAAACTCTTAGAAGAAAGCATAGAGGAAAATTATTTTTTAGATATAACACCAAAACTGGGTGCATAAAAAATGTATAGATAAGTTGGACTTCATTAAAATTAAAAACTTATGCATCAAAGGGTCTTATCAACAGAGTGAAAAGGCAACTCATAGAATGGATAAAAATATTTTCAAATCATATATCTGATAAGAGTTAATATTTAAAATATATCAAGAACTTGTACAACTGTATAACAACCACCACAGACAAAGCCCTCACCCCCAAAAACACAAACAATTGGAAATGGACAAAGGACTTGCATAGACATTTCTCTAAAGATGTACAAATGGCTAGTAAGCACATGAAAAGTTGTTCAGTATCATTAGTTATCAGAAAAATGCAAATCAAAACCATATGAAATACTACTTCACAACCATCAGAAAGTTATAAAAAAACAAACAAACAAAATAAAACAAACAAAAAAATGAAACAATAACAAGTGTTGGTGAGACTGTGCAGAGATCGAAACCTTTTTATACTGCTGATAGAAATATAAATAGAGCAATCTTTGTGGCAAATGATATGGTGGTTCCTCAAAAAATTAAACAGAATTATTATATGATACAGAAATTTTAATTCTGGTTATATAGCCCAAAGAATTGAAAGTAAGAATTCAAACAGATATTTGTACACCAACGTTACAGCAACCTTATTTATAATAACCAAAACAGAAGCAACCTAATGTCCACTGGTGGATGAGTGAATAAATAAATGTGGTATATACATACAATGGAATGTTATTCACTCTTAAAAAGGACATTTTGACACTTGCTACAATGTGAATGAATCTTGAAGACATTCTACTCAGTAAAACCAGAAAGTTACAAAAGGACACACACTATCTGAGTCCATTTAAGGTATCTAAAGTAGTCAAATTCATGTAGATAGAAAATAGTATGTCTGACGGTTGGTGGTTGGTAGTTGGTGGTTGCTAGAACGGGAGAGTTATTGTTTAATGAGTATGGTATGGATATGGTATTTCAGCTGGGGAAGCTAAGCAGTTTTGGAGATGGATAGTTGTGGTGGTTGCACTACAATGTGAATGTACTTAACACCATTGAACTGTACGCTTAAAAATTGTCAACACGGTAAATTTTATGTTATCTCGTTATACCACAATTTTTGAAATGCTGTTTTATAAGGATATACATTTTTAGAACACATTCAATCTCTGTTGAATCAGAATATCTGGAGTTAGTCCCCATAGTCAGTTTTTAATGAAAGGAGTTCTTGTGCAATCATACTTGGAAATGTCTACCATGAAGTGTTTATGAGAATTCCTCACCTTCTGTTGTGCTTTACATTCATTCTTAAAAGTAGTAATATCTGGAATAATTTTTAAAAATCCTAACAGTAGAGTTAACTGGACTTCTCAAGTCATGCTTTATTATATTCTTGATTAAATCTTAATTCAGAATTCAGAATTACATTAACTGTGTTGAGAGAATAATTTAATTACTTGATGGATCTCATTTTAACATTCTATCATGTATAGTATTGGCTGCCTGCGGTAAGCTTTAAAGGACACTCTATTATATCATTTTTATGGTCTGGGAAATGGTGACAAAAAGATTATCAAAATGTACATTTATTTAAATATGTCTATAATAAATTTATGACAAAGGTATAGTTTTAAGATAAAGTGTAATAGTATTACAAAAATAGGACTAGACTGGAATTTAGAAGTCTTGAGTGTCACCCTTAATTCTCCTACTCACCTACATGGTACTCTGCATATTCATTCATAGGGGTCAGTTTGATATTTCCTTTTCTGCGGCTCCTTTATCTCAAATTTCATTCTCTTCCATTTCCTTCCTTTTCAGTAATTTCACTACTACTGTGAGTACCTTTGTTTTTCTACAAGCTTCTTCCACTGAGATTTGTAGAACTTCTGCAAGCAAACTCTGCAAACCCAGCCTTTCCCATAACATTTCCATTAACCTTAGTTGAAATCTCTCTCTCTCTTTTTTTTTTTTTTGTCAAGCAATATCATCTCATCAAGAACTCTCCATTAAAAATTGCTCTTTGTCTAACTTTTGCTTGTTCACTGTGATTCACATAGTAAGTGCTCAGTGACCTTGTTGAATGCTCACCATAGGCAGGTGACTCATGGGCCAAAGACCTGAAGATGCGTTTTCTGGTTTGCAGGTTGTTGGCTTCCAAAGTAATGGAAAGTGCAGTACGTTAATTTAAATTATTTTCCAAAATCAAAAAGGTTGGGAGTTTTCAATTAAACATAAGAATTTCCAGCTTCTTTTTGGAATTGGAACACTAGTAAAAGAGCATCTGACTTCCTATGTGGCAATAGTTACTTGAGACTAGCTATCCTCTTCTACTAAAGCTTTACATTATTCACTTCACTAGTGTCTGCACTATTTTCTGTTCCTTCTCTTTGTCTCAGGTGGACAGTCAGTTCCTCTTTACCATCTTATATTTTGCTTTTCTTTATTTATATACATTTACTTCCAGGCCCTGTAAGCATTTCAGTTGCAACCTTTGACCCAAACCCTGTTATTTGGTGCCACTTTTATTCCATGATATCATCATTTATATTATCTAAGTAACAACCTCATTGCTCCACTCTTATCTACTATAATATCAAAATATGTATATATATCTTGACATTTTCTATGTCTATTTCTATTTTCTAAGATAGTTTTTTCTAAACTGTTCTGCAGTTGATTATTCTTTTAGGTATTAGTAAGTGTTTCTCTAAAGCAGAGGAACATAAATATATTTGGAAAATATGAGTCTAAGCAAAATTGAATGGTCTTTGAATGGAGCTACTCTGCACTGTGGATCTCATAGAAAGAGAAACAGTCTGCAACATTTTCTAACTTGTTAAACCACAAAGAAGTATGGCATCATTCCTTATGGATTCTTATTTGTTCAAAGGCGTTGAGGTCATGTTATCTGACTTCTTATTTTACAGATAGGGAGCTGAAAGCCCAGGAAGGATAACAGATGTCTTGCCATGCTTATGTTTGTGGTGATAGTAACTTTATTTTTGATGATCTCCCAGCCTCATACACTTCAATTATTCCAAGGTCACTGTCCTTCATCTCCCTTTTTTTTTTTTTTTTTTTTAACTTATCAGCCTCATTATGAAATGATGTCTTGCTTTGTTTGCTACCTTGCTTGAAGAGGGGACAATCATTTTAACAATTCTCTACCTAGCCAATTTGAAGAATGATTTTTTTCAGCTAAAGTGGCCTGGAGAGGAAGGAGGGCCACTAACACAATCAAAATTACCTGGGGAACCTAGGGACTTTATATAATACACATAACTTTCCCCTGAATCTTCTTGAAGACATGCTGGTTCCTGAAGTTTCTGGTATCTCTTGAGTTGTACATGATCATAAACACTTGTTTAGTCTTTATTGTTTATTGTTTGTGGACATGAATATGTTGTCTAAAGAGGCATTTACTAGATATAGCCAACTTTTACTTGATGTTTGTATAAGTTTAATCAAATTTTTCCTCCTAATAAAAAACATAGTATAGCAGACAGCAGATAGATAGACTTCAAGACTACACATTCAGAAAAGTCAGCATTCTAACCTAGCCCGATTTGTGTTTGATGATAAACTTTATACTAAGTTTCTATGCTGAAGTGCTTCTCTTTGGAAATGGGTGTTATAATCTCAGAATCATGGTTTAAGGATTACGTTAGAAAACATATGTAAAATGCTCACCATGGAGTACTTCTTTTCTCAATGCTATTCCCTTTATCCTGCCAGTTAGAATGATTAATGAAATAATCCACCATTAGTTTCCTTACGGGAGGAGGAGGTTGAGGATTAGAGTAGTTCTTTCTTGAGAAAGTATTTGACTGCTCCGGAATGAGGCCTTATTTTCCCTGGAAATGATGACTTGCTGCTTTAGCAGTTCTGTGGGGAAGAGGAAGTTCTGTTTCCTCTCAGCAGTCCATATCAATCCCCATGCTTGGGTAACAGAATGCTGTGTTACATAAATATTGCAAAATGGGTGTTGCTCTATTATTTACTCCTTCTGAAGAGAAACATTGATCAAATTCAGCATATCTGTACTGGTGATTTATTATTCCATTTTATTCTCTTACAGGATGATTACTGATCGAGTTAAAAGTCTATTCAACTATTGGAGAAATAAATATATATATACCACTTGATTATTTTATTACACCAAAAGAATTTTAAGTCTTTAATGTTACATTGACTTTAAGATAACTTTGAGAAAGATGTTCCAAATTTTGCCAAGAGTTTAACTGAGGGGATGTTTCTATTGATTTTTGTTTGTTTGTTTGTTTGTTTACTTATTTGTTTGTTTCTTCCTTTTTTTTTTGGCAAGGTATAGTGTTCGGAGTTCTAAAATTAACATTTGATGTTTAAAGCTCATAAATAAGTCACATTAGTGGAAGTACTTTTAGGTCTAAACTCTGGAATTCTGATCTTGTGAAAAGAAAGAATTATTCCCACAAGAGGAAATAGAAGGACTAGAGAAGCCTCATTTCACCTGTGCCTAGAGAGATAACCTTAGGGAAACCAAAATTTTCCATGAAAGAGTAATTGCAACCTTTATGTTTTGCAGTCAGTGGGTCTATAATTCATCTTGTTATTTTAGACATGGCCTAATGCATCTGGGTATAGGATTCTAAATATTGATCAAAACTGCCCTACTTATTGCTGCCTCTATGCCTACTCCTTGGTCTCAGAGTTGTCTGTGCGCTTCGTGTCCTACCAAATCTCTCAACCACTTTCTGCTTTCTCTTATTTCCTTGTGTACTCTAAATTTAATGATTAATCTTTTAAACTATACTTTCGTCAACATCGTTGATTCTCTTCTCCTCCTCGTGTTCACTCTAACCTTGACAGAAAAACTTAGTTCTTGGTCAATGTTGTAATACTTTTTTGTTTCCACAACTGAATTTTTGTCAGCTATTAGGAAAAAAATCTCACTATTTTGAATACCGTTGGCACTAAATATTCATGTCCTTCGTCTTTAGCCCGACCTAAGCACTGATCATTTGTAATTTTACATGGGCTGGTCAGGCTTTTCACCATTTTTCTTAACAATTACTAACCTCCACCATGCTTTCAATTATGCTCCACATAATAATCTATCACTCAACATAGCAAAAATGCCTTAGAAATGCAGCTGGGTATAATAAAGAGGACTTAATCTATTGCTGAAGGTTAACCTATTAACCTATTGCTTTATGAGAATTTTTGTAAATCATACAAGAGTATTTTAAAAGATAAATAAAAAGATATGACAATAAAACACCTTCAGATGTGGTCTTTCTCAACTTTTTCATATTCTTCCCCATCTTTACAAATATGGCCACATTCATCTTTACCTCCTTCCTTTGCTTCAGATACTGCAGAGTTGGGATTTTTGTCTTCTTAAATCCAGCACTGTCTGGAGCCAAAACCAAAATATTTACCCTGCCTCATGTATTTGTCTCACCCAATAACTTTTGGCTCCTATTTGTCTAGAAACACATTCAAGTATTTTCCATTCCTCAAAAGACCCCTACTTATAGAATTTATCCCTTTTTACCTACCATCTAATTTCTCTTTTATGTATATCACCTGAACTTCTTGAAAAAGTGGTTAGCACGCATTTTATCCTTTCTTTCACTCTCTAACCCACTGTAATTTGTTTCTTATTCATAGCACACTACCAAAATTGTTCTTGCCCAAATCACCAATAATTTACTAACTTCTAAGTCTAAAGGACATTTGTAATATTTGAGATTCTCAATCAAAATATTCATAATGATATTTATATTAATGAGAGCTAACATTTACCAGCAGTTTTTGATATTCTTGATTATACAACATATTTTATACTCATTATCTCAATCCCCACAGTGACTCTGTGAAAGAGTTACTATTATTATCCTCATTTTACTGACAAAAAGTTAGGACTCAGAGAAATTATGTAAATTGCCCAGTCACACAGTCTTTAAATGGCAAAGCCAGAGCTGAACCTAAATCTTCTTAAAGCTCCATATGCCTTTTTTTTTTTTTTTGAGGGGAACACTACATTCTCTTTTTTCTACTGACCCCTCTGACTCTACCATTTATATTTCCCTGGAAAATTACCCTATTTTTTCAACCCTTAAAACATTGGCTCTCTATTTTTGCACAACAGAATTAACTGAAGACATTGTTAAGACTACAGATGTTATAGACCCACCTCAAAGACTAATTGGAATACCCTCTCTTGAGCTATTATGCAGACCTAGCAATGTGCCTTTTAAATTCCTACACTGATTTAAAAACATAATGCAGTTTGAGAGCAACAATTATACAATTTCTAATGATCCCATTTAGTCTCACAATTATGCTTATCACCTATAAACTGATATTCCCAAATGTATATTTCTTGACAAAATGTCTTTCCCCCTTTTTCCCTTTTCTCACTCTGTCATCTCCCATGTCTTTCTACCTGCTGGACAACTGAATCTCTATGTTCTGCAGGAAACTCAACATTTTCCCCATAATGTCCTTAGGTAAATCAGGATATATGGCACGCTCTGACTGCTTAAATGATTCCTCCACCTGTGTGGATAAGATTTGAGGCTTTTAACATAGCATGCTAGTCCATGATAATCTGTCCTTTACCTACTCTCTAGCTTTTTTTCCTAAGTAGTCCATAACCCAAAATTTATCCTTCATTTTTCTAGAGAACTTGTAGTACCTTCTATATATACATGCTGTTTCATGCCTCTTCTGTCCTTATGCTGTCACCTATCTAGAATGTTTGCCCTTGATTCTTTAGCCTGGCTTATTCCTGACAGGCTTCCTCCTTTTCCTAGAGTTCTCGATTTGTTCTTTTTCGTTAGCTATACTTTGTAGGTAAATGTGCCTCTTCTGTATAATACCCTATGTATACTAACTGCTGCACCATTGTCTGCTGCTACAATGAACTGAAATGATAATACCTCCTAGCACATTGCTGCATGCTGGAACCAAGCCTGAAAAGTCCTACCCATTGCTTGGTGGTTTGCTTGCTGATTTCTCTCTTAGGGCTTAGACATTGTTTTGAGTCAATATCCTGCCTTACTCTTCTTTCCTACTGGACCATGCAGCTGAGTTCCCAATGGGCTTGAACTTGCTACAATTATAATTACAATTATAAGCTTAAGTTCTAACTGATGAAGTAGACAAATAATATGTAATGGAAAATGATAAAATGTTATAACAGAAATAAAATGCTATAAGAACACAGAGAAACATCTCTTTGATTTTGCTACTGAGAGGTGCTAGAGATGTGTTCCTAAAATAATTCAATTTTGAATTGGTTCTAATTTTATAAAGGTAGACACTTTAAGTTTTTGGAAAATTTAAATTATGCCATAGGAGGTATATTATCTTTTTTAATGAATGAAATGATTGCTGTATTGTTATTTCTCCAAAGCCTTGATTATTTATTATTCATCTATAGTTTCAAAGAATACTTAATGTAGTGTACACATGGTTGCTAACATTGAACAACTCCAGGGACACCATCAATATTTTATTCTAATGCGTTTGAACTTGTTGATCACTCCCATTTTCATAGTGCTAATATTATTCACACTGAATGCTGTGTGTATGATTAGCATCCCTTGAAATTGAGCAATATAATATCCTGGTTGAATCAACCAATAAATGCATCTATAAAGCATCAACCAATTGTGAGCTAGGTCCCCTATGCCTTTAGGGATTCAAAAACAAATATTAGATTTGCTTTCTTGAATGAAGATTTTTAGATATAGGAGTATAGAAACAAAATTTACATATGTGCCTGACAAAGAACAATGCACTGTATAATATAAACATGTGCTTCATTGTTAGACATGATGGGAATTGCTAGAAGGCAAAAGTCAATGTAAACTAGAATCCTAGAATATTCTGGTCTTTTGAAATCAGAATAGGGTGTAGATAATCAGGAAAGAAGATGAGTGATGTAGCATAAGCTAAGGCATGACACAAAATTTCAAAAATAGTACCAAAATCTGGAGAAGTGTTCAGAAAATCTCTTAAATTGTATTTCTATGTGGTCAGCAGACAATGCTGAAAATGATATCTCACTACCCAAGGCTAATGAGATCAGTGCTTTGTTCGCTTTTTTATTTTTTCTTCACCATTTAATATCTTACTGTCTCATAAATAGTATCCAGGTTTTGATAAAGCACCATCACTCACAGGCATTAAGGTAAACCAAAGAAATGTTTATAAGGAACAGTTCTTTTCTTTCTGACCTTGATTTTATTTACTCAATTAATTATTTAATCTTAACAAGGAACATACCTTCCCTGTGCTCTCTTCATCGCTTTGAAGTAATCAGCACTGAAGGGAGGCAATGCAGTGGATGGACTTTGCATGGAGGGATAAAAGAATTGTGGATAACTGTTGTTTTAAGTAGCATAACTATAACAACAGCAGCTTGGTAGTGATAATAAAAATTAATTTATATTGAGCACATCTAATGAAAAGTTATTATATAGAGTATGATGATTAGTTGTTTTCCATCACAAATAGACATAGAAAGAGATGTTCTAAATTTAAATATTAGTATGTTATATTATTGAAAATGATAGTAATATTTTCCAGGAAAGGCTTTAACACGAATAAGAATGGTTATTCATCTGTCAAAAACATTTTAAGTTCAAGTCTATGTCACTAGGGGGGAAGAATTCAAGAACTATCTTGTAAAAACATTATCACTATATATATTTTTTGTGTGTAACTTAGATTCCTACAAAATTGATTTTTATGATAATATCTTATGTTGTTTGATAGCACTTTACATCATTATTTTGCTTTCTTTTTGGAATGGATGCCTGACTCCCCATTTTCCAGTGGAGTAAATACACCCTGAGAATTGCAAAACTTAGTCAATGTCACACAGTTAAGTCATAATGGTGGAGTAGGAGCTCAAAACTAGACCTTCTGACACTAAATTCAGTGCTTAAATGCCATTTTTGTCATGAAGAGCTCATTTTATAATGACTCAAGTTACAGATGAACAAATTGAGGCCAAGGTAGTTAAAAACACAAAAAATTAAAATGAACGAAATTGAATTCTTCTTTTTTTCTTACACAAGTTTTTTCCCACTAACTAGGACTCTATGGACCTCTCCTATATGTACAAAAAGGAGTAGGAGTGAGTGCTTATGCATCCGTCTTCCCTCTGTACACCTAAATAACAACAGGAGCACACAACTTCACTCCCTTCTGCGTTTTGTCCTTTTGTGACAAGATAAAATACAAAGGTCAAAGAATTCATAAAGGAATGGGGTTGGCTGTGCTGATAATCTCCCAGGCTTTTGCTGGAAGTGTTAACAAAGTTGGAGGAAATCTGGAAGAAACTCTACAAGAGACTTAGTTTACTAATATCTTCATCAGAAAAGGCATGGAGAAAAATAATATTGAAAAGGCTGGAGGAATGGTTGGGTAAAGTGTGGAGAATGGGTTGTGAGGGTAGAAATGGAGAAGATATAAATTTGTAAGTGCTATGACAAGAAACAGTCAGAGAAAGACATTTACAGAAGATTTTAAAGACTTTTAGCTGTTTGTGCAGTTTAATTCTCACTTTTCTTTCTGACCCTCTACCACTTTTACAAGGGAATTCAGTAAAATTCTGCATTGTTCTTCAATGCTTTTAAGTCAGAATTGCATTTTTAAGATTACATAGCGAATACTTACTTCAGTGATCACTTTATGTGAACAGGAAGCTCGATTCCTTTGGCTTATTTTTATATTTATATCTTTAAGCACTGAATCACATGCCTAATGCTAAAATTTTATTGTAATGATATGCTAATCATTATATAAGCTTTTTTTGTATGTATGTATGGAAGTATGTATGTATTTTTACTTTAGAAATTGAAGAGCCCATTGTTTTTAGCCAGAAAAGCGTATTATGGTTTCCCTTTCTTTAGCATCTTTCCTAGTCCAGTCAGTCTTTCTGTACCCTGCTTGTTAATATTATGACTTTAAAACTTGATGGTTAATAGCTACCTTCAAAATAAAATCTATATTTTTTCTTTGACGTATAAAACCTATCACGTCTAACCATCATTATCTAGGCACAACCCAACCAGCCATATTTACTTATAGTGGGAGTGTGCAAAGTATGGATACATGATACATTGTACCAGTTTAAGGTCCCAAGTTATTCTGCTACTCTTTCCTGTCAGTGATCTTTGCACATATATCTTAGTACCTTTATTTCTGTTTGGCTTTTTCTTTCTTTTTTTTTTTTTCTTTTTGTTTGATAAATATAACCTTCAAAATGGCGGTTAAATAACATGCTGTTTTCCCTGTATTCCCAAAGCACAGAAAGCTACTGCATTCTTTGTCTGAGAGTTGGGATAGCCTTTTGTAATGGAACAGACCACAGTATTGTGCAGTGGTCTTTATACCTATCTATTGTAGGTTTGAAGGATACAGACTGTGTCTTACTGACATTTATTTGCTTAGAGCAGCACATGAGCCAATTCAATTTTTTCTGAATTAAATTGAATTTAATTAGAGAGTCAAAGAAACTTCTTAAACATATGACCTGATATTTCTACATGGTTTAAATCATGGAATTTCAGGAAAAAGAAGAAACATGCATCACAGTCCTTCCTGGGGTGTATTCTTCCATTCCTTTATTGATGCAAATATGATTAATGAGCTCCTTACTGGAAGTCAAATTGTTTAAAGACTTGCCCCTTGTGATCCATTGGATAAGGTGGCTCATAGAAGTCTTATTTACAAAGAGTCAAGGTTTCTGAGATTTTTTTGTTGTGACAAATTTTAAGGCATGGGCTGCCACCATATGGAGAGAGAGGAAAAGCAAAAGAAGCAGGAAGTCCTCAGGTTATGCAGTCCTGGGTATTATATGGATGATGGGAAAAATGCAGGGACAACACCAACATCTGTAGAACCACGACTAATTCCTAAATTACAACTCATTTAGATTCTAGAATTCTTACTATATTATCTACTAGTAAGGTGACCCAGAGCAAATAATTCCATTTATCTTAACATCGCCATCTAAATATTTAAAGAGGTGAAGACAGGTTAATATGAACAATTAAATTGGGGTAAAATAGGGCAATTTGTGTGGTTTAGGAAGAGAAAATGGGAGTTGTTACCATGTGTGTGTATAATGCCTCCATTGTGCCTGTTTTATAATAGTTGTAGGTCTGTTTTAGCATTAGCTGTCTACAGCATCTCTTTCCTTCCTGGGGCTTACCCTTGCCACAGGATCACCAGAGATGTTTTCCAGGGCCTTTTTATAATTAGTTCCTAAAATGGACTCTGGAATTTTAAGGATAGTTTACCTTAAAGAACCAAAAAGGGAGAGTGTGTCCTATCCTCACTGCTGACCTATTAATTTTGCAAGTCCAAAGTTAGAAAACTATAGGAAGTAGTAAAATACATTCCACATTCTCGCCAATATTTTCTATATCAGAACATTACATATTTCTACAGCTTACCAGATAGCTATTTATAATGTAACAGACACTGCAGCATGAATCTGACAACTGTTATGAAAGAACAAACAGCCACTGAAGAGTCATTTGCTCAGGAAAATTTTCTTTGCTCTTGTCAGTGCTTCAGCCATTATCTTATGCTCTGGAAGTTGCCCTCATTACTTAGAGGAATTCTTCGTTGCCAATGTGCTACAAGCTGATAAACTCAATCCTAGAGGCTTTTATTTTTTATGCTTGATATTTCATTAGGCAGTACAGTGACATTTCTTTTTCTTTTTACTTTGTCTTCTCATGGTTATAGCAGGTATCTCTCTTTCAATTTAAGTACAATTGAACTTGAAATTAGCTGCTCACAGATGTGAGTCAATCTTGACATGTGTTGCCTAAAAACAAATTCCAACTTCAATTTGAATAGCACCTTTCACATCAGCGCCCCCAATTGCTTCACAGTAACATATCATCAATATTTCACAACATGGCATCACTGAGCAGCATATTCAATGATTCAGCCATCACTTCAAATAATCTAGAGAAGCAACAACCAGAGGAAAGGAGGTCTGCTTTTTCACTATATGGATATAGATTTAATATTTTCCAAGCATTTTACCCTTAAACCATGTTTAGAAGAACAGTTTAGCCAAAAGGTGCAAAACGGCTCCAGAGACATCATTAATATTTGCATCAGTAAATCAAAATCAAATAAAAAACCCTGCTGCATACATTAAGTTTATACCTGATATTTCATTTTACATTGCAACTTTGAATGCAGTTTATGAAGCATTTTTTAAAGATTAAAATTATATTTTACTTGGAAAATTAATTCATGAGATAAATGTCTAACTACAAACCTAGGAATGCAATTTGCCTGAGCTAGGAACAAGAAGGGTCATGCTGGATTTCTTTCTCTTCCTTCTCACAAATTCCAGTACTCATTATAATACCTCTAGAATTCATATGTTCTTTTTCATTCTATTGTCCATAGTACAGGTCCTCATTTTTTCTTGGATTATCTCAGCATTTATCTGACTGGTTTTTTTAAATCTAGTTTTGCCTAAATATTATTATTTACCATCCTATTGCTCATAAAAGTGTCAGATTGAACTTTCTATAAAAAAAAAAATGGACAATGTCTCTCCTCAGCTAAAAATACCCTCAATGATTCTCCATGTATTTCAGAATATTTAAAATCCTTAACATGACACACAAGTACTTTTATGAATTAACCCCTACCTACACTTTCACCCAAATCTTTTATTCACAAAATGAGCACCCATGTTGCTCCAACACACAGATTTCTTTATAGTTCCCTGAAAATATCATCTTCTCTGTCATTTACAGACTTTTGAACTCTTTTAATTTCCTAACAAAAATATATAGACATCTGCTTACTCAGTTTTCTCCTTCACTAGGGCAAGAGCTATTGTATTTAATCATTAGTATCTGATAGCTGATACTTAATCCCTGATCTTTTAATTGAATACAATTTAATATGAAGCAATAAAAACTCTATACCACTCACATTTTCTATGTATTGCACAAAAATAGACATGGGCTATAATGTCAAAATTTTAAATTCTTAATATTTTACAAAATTTATGGATTTCTTTTAAAATGAAAATGCTAAGACTTTGGTAAAAGCTATAGACTTCGGGAACAATAAAAGGCAGAGATATGCCTGCATACACAATTTTCCAAAAAACTTCAGAAGGTTCATAAACACATTGAATTTACTTTATGGATTTGTAGCTAAAACCTCTACTTCAAGTATTATCATATGTATTGATAAACATACCATTGGGGAATTTCTTTGTTTGATTCCCTCTGGATCTCAGGATTGGCAAACCTTCAAATTATTATTAGCTCAATTTCCTATCTATTATATGAAGCATCTCTATAATGTTTATGTCTCACACTTTTCCCTTTAACTTTAAATATTGTTATCTAATGAAAGTGAAAGCACTATCTCCTAAGCTTAACCACATCTACATGAAAAGGTCCTGTCTAATTAAGAATTATTTGAGACTTAAAACTTCTGCTCTGCAAAAGACGTGTTAAGAGACTAGAAAGAAGAGTTACGGATGGGGAAAAGATATTTGCAATGCACATATTTGGTAAAGAACTTGTATCCAAAATATAAGAACTCTTAAAATTCAACAATGAGAAAGCAACCCAATTTAAAAATGGGAAAATGCCTGAACAGACACCTCACCAAAAAGGTGTACAGATGCCAAATAAGTATATGAAAAGACAATCAATATAACTTCTTATGAGAGAAATGCAAATTAAAACAATAAAATACCACTACTCACCTAAAAGAGTGTTTAAAATTTAAAGATCTGTCAGTACCAATTGTTTGTGAAGGTGTGGAGCAATAGGGACTCTATTTCTGGTGGGAATGAAACTTGATACTATCACATTAGAAGACACCGTGGCAGTTTCTTAAAAAGCTAAACATGGTCTTGCCATATCAATGACACTCCTAGGTACTTATCCAAGTAATTTGAATTATTATGTCTTCACAAAAACCTACATGCAAATGTTAACAGCATCATTATTCAAAATTGCCCAAAATGGAAAGCAATAAAACTTTTCTTCAGTAAGTGAATATATAAATGCACTGTGGCACATCCATACAATGGAATACTATTTAATGATAAAAAGGAATGAGCAATTAAGCCATATGAAGACCTAGATAAATCTTGAATTCCTATTGCTAAGTGAAAGAATCTAATCTGAAAAGACTACATACTGTATGATTCCATTTATACAGCATTCTGCAAAAGAAAAAAGCATTAATATTATAAACAGGTATATATGTTTGACAGTGGTTTGGGGAGAAGATGAATAGGTGAAACAAGGAAATTTTTAAGGTGAAACTGTTCTATATGTTACTATAATGGTAGAAGCACAACACTAGGAATTTGTCAAAACCTGTACAACTTAATAGTACAAAGAATGAAGATTAATGTATAAAAATTGAAAAAAAATTTAAGAGGTCAAGAAATGCTAAATGTGACAAATTAATCTCTCTGTAGTACAAATGTATGAAACAATTTACTGAAAGCAATAAGGGAAAAGGTACTGACCTATGTGACTTTGAAAATGAGTACCGATAAAATTGTTTCTCATGAACGTATAGTTTATTAACTTAATAATTATGTAAATGGGTGGTGGATAGCGGGAGCTAGGCTTCCACTGTTGGAGTGGGAAGTTACAAATAACAAGTAGAGGAAGCTAGAATTATCCATTTGGCAGTGGACTAGAGTTGGAGACATCAATACAAACTGAAATTTTGGCTCAGAATAGATAGATGTGTTTATACGTGAGTTTGTATAACCGTATATATTTCCTTGCTTTTTCAGCTGACAGTCACTAGAAGCAATCATATTTCAGTAATAATGAGCACACATAGCACCTAAAACTTGGTTTCTAATGTCATTCTCCAATTGTCTGCCAGAAAGTAAAAAAAGAAAATGCACACAGGTACACCAGTGGAGTATATCAAAAGGGTATAAGTGCCAACTGAAAGCTCCCAATTGCCAAACCTGAAACAATTTGAGCACCAAAATAAATAAAATAATATTGCATTATAAATAAAAATATAATAAATATCGATGAATCCATACTGATATAAATTACACAATAAATAAATACATGTAAGAACATAGACAAATCTCCCATGCAGGATTCCAAATAATTTTATACACATATTCTGCCCTCAGGGAGGTGGGCTGTGCACAATGACTTCCTCCCAAAGAGTGCAGTACAGAAAGGGAAGGAAAAGTAACTTGGCAATGGAGAAATCCAATGAACACAAACTCAGCCAGAGGCAGATGATTAAGGTTAACATAAACGGTGTTAAATCATGTCAATAATACACACCTTTAATATATTGTGATGAGAATGGCACTTTACTTCTGTGATGTTCCTCTGCAAAACCCATAACCTTACTTCTAATCATGAGAAAAACAACACTAATTCCAACCGAGAGGTATTCTACACAAAATACCTGACCAGTACTGCTCAAAATATTGAGGTTATCAAAAACAAAAATCTGGGAAACTCACAGCCAAGAGAAAACTAAACAGATTTGACAAATAAATGTAATGTAAATTGCTGGATGAAAACATTGAACAGAAAAAGATGTTAGGTAAAAACTAAGGAGATTTTAATAAAATACATATTTAAAAAAATAATAACATAAATATTTGTTAATTAACTGTGTTAAATGTACATTACAAATGTAAGATGTTAAAAATAAGGGAAACTGGGTGTGAGATTTATGTAGCCTTTGTAATTTTTCCATAAATGCAAAAGTGTTCCAAATTAGAAATTTGTTTTAAAATGTAATGTTATGCAGTAGATTCCTAGATGATATAGATATTACTTTCTATAGTTTAGTTTACTAGCAAGTTCTTCTAGTTATTATGCTAGTTAAAATTAAATCTAGAGTAAGCAATTTTTTTCATTGCCCTTTTCAATCTGTTGAGAACAAACTTGACTGAAAGAGAAATAATGCTGTTTTTCTTTTGTTTCTTGGATGATGGGCTTTTATCAGAATTAGAATTAGATATTTGAGTAGTTGCCTATCCTTTTATACATTTTGATTTAGTGCCAATTTTTTGATTTTTATATTAAAAACAATCTTTGGAACTACATTCTCTATAATGCTGGGTAATTTATTGACTGCTCTTGCAATATCACAGTTTTATACTCATATATGTGATAATTTCAGGCACTTTATTACTTTTTTGGTCTAATTTCTCTCATGATTCAGCTCCTATTTCTATTATGTTATTTACTAAAAGTGTGTTATATCCATATTTTTTTTTACCACATTTAATTATGAAATGCCTGAAGGTGTTGTTTTTGTTTTTGTTTTGGGGTTTTTTTTGTTGTTGTTTTTTCAGTTAGCCAGTATTCAGTGACATCTAACAATAAGCATTTATTTATTTTTAAAACTGGGAGTTGCTAGGGGTCAGCCGATCTAATCTGAGCTTAGCTGGGGTAACTCTTCTCAATATGCCTCTCTTTCTCCTACTGGAATTGCAAACTAGTCCAGATTATTTTTTTCTTATTGATAACTAGAGATGAAGAGATCAAGTGGAAACAGGAAAGACCTCTTGAGACTTAGGTTTAACCTAACATATTGTTGACTCTGTCTGATCCTTCTAATGGCCAAATCAAAGCACATGTTTTTTTCCAAAGTCAAGAACCAAGAAAGTATTCTCCAGCCAGTGGAAGAACATTGAAAATTTGCAACAGAGACAGAGGAAAATTAAGATTTGTACTACAATTAACATTAGTGGGTTTTTCTTTTTTCACTTCTTATCCCTTGATCCTAGAACAATGCCTGACACAGGCGGTATTCATTAAATTTCTGTTGAATGAGTAGATAAGTGAATATTTGGCTAAGTGGACAGATACTTTACTTTGTGAGGTTTTTAGGTACAGATAGATGTATTTTACATGTAAATCTTTCAATGACTTAGTACCATACTAACATTGTCATATTATATTTATGATTCCCAATCAAATAAGTATTGTTGGCATCTGCAGAGTATATTAAACTTCAAATGCTGTGCTCATACTTTTTCTGCGAGAATATAGTCATCTAGTTAAAAAGGTTTTTTTCTTGATTTTTAAAAAAAATTTCTTTTATCAGAAAGTCCATGAATATTAAGTTTTTGTTTTCTTGTGAGATTTGTAAGACTCCATGTTATATAACCTCTTTTTTAAAAATTATCTTATCACTAATAAGATGTCAGTTAGTAGTGTTACATTCACTTTTGTCTTAGACATATTGTCTTGTGTTCTTTTTGTTTTCTTTTTTTTAAGCATAAGAAATAGTAGTACTGTTTGAATTGCTGTTGTCTTAAAGTTCTCTAAATTACATTTTGAGATTTTGATAGAAACCTCAGAGAAATCCAATGAATACATAGAAATATACTGATACCTCTAGGGCCTACCAAAGATAAGAATGATTCTAGGGCCCATTAGGTGGTTTCTAAGGAAGTGCCATGCTTAGATTTTAAAATCAGAGAAGACTAAGGAATAAAACAGCCATTTTACTTTTGTTATTGCTAGTGGATTCCTTGGCACATCAATGAGATCTCCCTTCAGGACTGAGGACATTATTTTTCCTATTGGCTGATGGTCCACACAGGCATCCATTTCCAGGCTTGTCCTCTGTGGAAGGGGCTTCTTTACCAAATGTTCTCTCTCCTCTCCTTTGGCGAATCTTGCATCCCGTGACTGGTTTATATAGGGGTGCAAATGCCTGGCCTCTGGCTTCTATTCGAGATGACACTGAAGGGTCCAAACTCCCTATGAGACCACCTGAGCCCTCTGTTGCAGTTGCATTACAGTTCAACCTATCTGTCATCTCAGTCTTTCTTCCTTCTCTTCTTTCCAGTCATTTTGTTCTCTAGACCACTCCTCAATAAACCTCCAGCATTCAAATCTCTATCATGGCGTTGGCTTCCAGAGAACCTGAATGAGCCACTACCTGTAAGAATTAATTCAATTCACCTGTAGAAATATGGACAATTTTGTTCCCTTTCTTTCCTTTCTTGCCATATCACATTTATATAATGAGAGTGAATGTTCTCTGAAGAGCCACTTAATGGATGAGTTTCTAGCCTGATGTAAATGAGCTATAGGTATTCACACAAAATTATATTGAGCTACAAATAGTCAGCATAAAAGAGAATTTAAAAATTGTTTCCAACTTCCATACTATATAGAGCGATTTTTCTCAACAATGGACAATTGTGCACAAATGTACAGAATATGAAAGAAATGAAGCACTCATATATTAAAAACAAAATATATAAATCTATGTCTTGATCAATAGGCTTCTGTAAGTCTTGATAATAGCAATGGCAAAAACAAAAGCTGCAGGGTATTTGAATTATTGATTATGATACCCAGAAAGAGATTATCAATTATGAATTGTGGTAATAATATTCCCAGCTATGTTTTTTTTCATTGACTGTCTTATCAATAATTACTATATTTTTGCCACATGAGTGCAAAAGAGAAATCAGCAGCTTTTCAGAAAAGAAGAAAAATTCTTGTATTGGACATAAGCAATAGTTGTTACATAAATGTGCTTAGATTTTCAGAGACCTAATCTGAAACAGTATATAACATTGTCCTGAGGAATTAATGCACCTTCTAAAGTACCAAAACTGCTACTAAGACGAATCTTAAATCTCAGAGAATCTTGTTTAATAAACATTTTTTTCCTCTATATTGAAACATACATAACTTTTTAGTGTTGCTCTGTAAACTTGTGGGGAAAAATTTATCGCCCTTATTAATTATTTTAAAACAAAATTGTGGCTTTACTTGGCATTTAAAAAACACAGTGTTTTAAAGAAAGCAAAGTGAAATCATTGCAATCACCAGCCATCATCTTAATCAGTTCTTATATCTGATGAAGTCATTGATATTTTCTTTCTATCACATAATTCTAAGCATCAGCCAGGGTGATTTCAGTATTCATGTTGAAAATGAATCCAATACTTTCATTCATTCTATTTCATATGATATCTGGATATAAATAAAATTTCATTTCTATCCTACCTTAATCACTAACATACTCGTTTACTCTGTGACGCTGGTTATTACTAAAATTAGAAACATTAAAGCCAATACAGTCATGCACCACTTAATAAGGATAAGTTCTGAGAAATGCAGTTAGGCAATTTTGTCATTGTGTGAACATTATAGAATGTACTTACACAAACCTAGATGGTATAGCCTACTGTACAACTAGACTATATGGCATAGTCTATTACTCCTAGGCTATGATTGGAACATAATGGCAAGTATTTGTTTACCTAAAGGTATCTAAACACAGAAGAAGTACAATAAAATATAGTGTAAAAGATAAAAATAGCACACTGTATACGGTGCTTACCATGAATGGAGCTTACAGGACTGGAAGTTGCTCTGGGTGAGCCAGTGATGAGTGCTGAGTCAATATGCAGGCCAAGGGCATTACTATACACTACTGTAGACTTTATAAACACTGTACATTCAGGTTTTACTAAATTTATAAAACAACAGAAGATTAAATCAAGCACAAGAGGAAATAATGCAACCAAGAGATATAGCAAATATGTGATGTATAAAGCTGCTTCCAGTGTAACATTGCCTAGTGTTTTATAGCAAACTTTTTTTATAAGTAGAAAGAATATACTCTAAAACAATAATAAAAAGTATAGTATATATACAAATCAGTAGCATGGTAATTTTTATCATTTTCAAGTAACACATACTATAAATAATTGTGCTAATACTTTATACAAGTGGCAGTGCAGTAGATTTATTTACACCAACATCTTCTCAAATATATGAGTAATATGTTGCACTATGAAATTATGGTGGCTACCATGTTACTGGGCAATAGAAATTTTTTAGCTCTATGTTAATCTTATGGGACCACTCTCCTGTATGTGATTTGTTGTTGACCATAATGTTGTTATGCATTGCATAACCATATTTTATTTTATTTTCATAATCTTAATATTTTCAATTCTTTCCTACTCTCAATTTCAACTATTTTTTTGCAGTCACATAGACATGTCTATTTTTTGGTGTCACAATCTCTCAGTAGTAGTTCAGCTCTCTTTTGACTTCACTTTTGTTGCTCTAAGGGTATGTTCTATGGTCCTTAATCAATACCATCAACTGTGTTGCATTCTTGCTTCTGTTTTCTCTTCCAAGTTAAACCACAACCCTGGGTCCTTGAGCTAACAGAATTTGAATAAAACTGCTAGTCTCACTATCGCCATTCTATTTAGGATTCTCACCTTCTCTCTCTTGCACTATTAGAATGGAATCATAAATAGTCTCCATACATTCATTCTTTATCACCTTAAACCTATCCTTTCTACTCCATTCTAAATAACCCATATAAGATAATTGTTACAGTCACTTGCTGAATACCTTTAACTACTTGCCTATAGAATGAATTACTAAATCCTATCACGGTTTTATGGCCCTGTACATGAAGATCCTCTGCAATCTTAAGTCTTTCCACTCCTTGTCTTGCCTTTTATTCCCTAATAATGAAAAAAAAAAGTCTGTGTCTTCCACTTATGCCTTTTATTTTACATTTTTATTTCTTCATACAGATTGCTCCTTTGCCTGGAATACCTATCCATCTTCTTTTCTCTTGAAAATTTTACTCATTCTTCAAACCTCAATTTTGGCAATATATTCCTTAGAGAGTCTTTTCAGGATTCCCAGGTTGAGCTAAGTGTTCCCATTTTTGCTACCCAAAACTCTAATGAAAACCTCTTATGTACCCTATTGAATTTTATTATCTGTGAAAGTTCCCCCCCTCCCCCATCACACTCTGAGTTCTAAGAGGCAAGGGCTGTGTCCTTTTTCTTCATCTCCTCAATGGCTTCTTATTGTTCTGAAGGTAGATACAGAAATCGCTAAAATCATAAGGCTCTGGGTAATCTTTATGATATATTTTCTTGAGGCCTTTGCAGATGCTGTTCTTCTGTTTTGAATGGCCTCTCATGCTCTGCCCTTCCACTTGCCTCTCCTCAAACACTAAAACACACATTCCTTCTCCTTGTTAACTTTAACTCATCCTTCCACTTTCACTTTAAATACCATTTCATCAGGGAAAGCTTCCTTGGCCCTAAAATTGGATTAACTCTCTTCTTCATACTCCCTAGGCATCCCTTTTTATGGTTTCATAATAGTTTATAATTACATATTTTCTGATTATTTGTTTGATGCCTATCTTTATTCAGAAGGATTTAACTCTCTGTTGGCAAAGATTGTGTTGACCTCGCTTTTCCTCTTACTGCCTAATGCTTTGCACAATACTGGCACTTAGAACACGTTCAGTAAGTAAACTAGTTGAATAGACTAACAAATATCTAACTTCCTTTTAGGATGATACCAGTGTTTGACTCAGTGCTTCATGTATAACAGACTTTAAATTATGCTTTTTAAAATCTTTATTTTATTAAATTTATTGGGGTGATATTGGTTAGTAAAAATATATAGGTTTCAAAAGCATAATTCAGTAATATATCATATGCATATTGTGTTGTGTGTTCACCTCCCCAAATTAAATCTCCTTCTATCACCATATATTTCACCCTCTTTACCATTATCTACCTCCCCCTCTCCTTTTCCCTCTGTAACCACTGAACTGTTCTCTGTGTCCATGAGTCTCCATTTGTTTGTCTTGTTCATTTGTTGTTTTCAGTTTCATATCCTGCATATGAGTGAAATCATATGGTTCTCAACTTTTTCCATCTAACTTTTTTCACTTAGAGTGATAATCTCAAGACCCATTCATGTCACAAATGGCGGTATTTCATCTTTTCTTATGGCTGAGTAATATTTCATTTTATATATGTACCACATTTTCTCTATCCAGTCATCTATTGAAGGGCACTTCGGTTGTTTCTATGCCTTGGTCACCATGAATAATGGGCTATGAACATTGGGGTGCATATATCTTTACAGATAAATATTTTCAAATTGTTTGGGTAGATACCCGGAAAAGGGATTGCTAGGTCATATGGTAATTCTATTCTTAATATTTTGAGGAACCTCTATACTGTTTTCCATAGTGGCTGTATCAATTTACATTCCCACCAGTAGTGCATGAGTGTTCCTTTTCCCCTACAATCTCTCTAAAACTTGCTTGTATTTGTCTTATTGATGATAGCCATTCTAACAGGTGTGAGGTGATATCTCATTGTGGTTTGATTTGCATTTTCCTAAACTATGCTTTTAAACTGAAATTAATGTTGCAAAAGTCTGGCATCCATGAGATTTAATAGTGAAAAATGAAACTATTAAGAAACATGCAAAAATTAGTTATCTATATTTCAGTTTTTAATTTTCTACTGAATTAATTTTATTGGCAACAAGGCATATTTAATTTATTTAGTATTTGAGGCCTGTCAGTTAGATAGACTAGGTTTCTATTTCTATGAATGGATGAAAATATCTGTCTTCCTTTTGCTCAGCAGAAACTCCTCTGTGAAGTCTTGATTGGAGCCCTCTCACCTCCTGACCTATCGCATCTAAGTAAATCAACTCTGCCCAGATGGGTGCTCTTTCTGTGTGGAATCTGCCTCTATCATTTCACCGGAGTATATTAGGTTATTTGTTTACATGCTTGTCTTCTGTGCTGGAATGTGGGTTCTTTGAGAAAACAACATTATCATTTTTATCTTCATATTCTCAATGTCTACGATGGTATCTGGCACAAATAGGTTTAGTTCAATGAATAAATGATTTGGTTAATGAGTATCTCAGAATTGCTAAATGTTTTTCATAATGAAAATTATAAAATATAGGTTAGCTTAGGATTACTGCATCTGAAACAAGCCTTTTTCTACAATAAGTAAGTCAAACAATTAATGTATTTGTTGAGTTTTCTCTCTGCTCGACGTATTTTATGCATTCTATTTATTTATTCATGCGTCTGCTTCATGTACTGTCTTCTCTTGTGGGAAACTTTTATGGATTTCAAATAAAACCTCAAGTCTAAAATTGAGTACTAGGACAATTTAGTACAATTAAGAGAGTGTAGTTCTAATTATATTATCAGAATAAGAGTAATTGTTCTTAGATTTCCATATAGCAACTTCCTTGAAAATCTCCAAATATTTATATAGAGGAAAAAATTCTGTTTTATGATCTAATTCTAGTCAAAATTCCCACAAATTATAATGCTAAGTTAAATATAATGAAAACAAGTGCCAACAGTTATATAATATTTTCTATCAAAAATATTTAGTACTTTTAAAATATTTCATTTATTTTATAGTGTGTGTGACCAACTGATGTGTATACATTATTATTTGTACTTCTTTCTCAGTTTGAACTGATGACTGCCTGCCAATGACTCTGTACTTGTCTGTGTTGTTTATTACCAAAGTAGATTTGATTTAAAGTACTATATAATATGCTATTGTACTATATACTGTATGATGTTATATGACATGTGAGACAGGCCAGATTCTTAACTTTAGGCCAGGTTTTAGAGCACCCTCAAAGCTCCTGAAATTGGCCACACACTGTATTCTTGACATTAACATCCTTTGGAGGGAAGAGGTCTTAGATTAACAAACTAGCAATTCTAAATTCCAGTTCTTAAAACCAGCTCTTGTTACCTTTTTAGTAGATAGGTACAAAGGTTCCAATACAGATTCCAATTCTGAGACCTTTTTGATTTAGCTGGCCTGTTACATATTCCATTAACATAATGATTTGCTTTTACTCAAATAAATTATTTATTGATTAGGAAGTTTGAGAATTATGCACTTTAAAGAAGACATTCAAAATACATTGACTTCTTATTTTTATAGCTTACATTTTTATTTTTAATTTTTTATTTAAATCTCAGCTAGTAAATTCAATACAGTCTGATAAGTGAGTGGGATTCTAATAAATAAGAAGTCTATCAGTTGGCAGAGATAATAGCACACAAACTAGAAGATGTGAAGAGAGCTCTGATTGAGTAATATATGACACCCTGGAAACCCTTTAGAGTGAAAAGCTTTTACAGACCGAGATGTTAGCTCTCATTTCCTCTGGCATAAACTTGCAAAGGGCAGCATTTAAGACATACTAACAAAGTTAGAACACTGAATAATAATAATAATGAAGAAGAAGAACCCACCAAAGTGAAAAAGGGTAAAAGTAACATGTCTCGGTAGTTACTTCTGTGTGACCAATTGTAGAGACTGACTTGTAATTATAGAAGAAAAATGTAAGCAAACAAAACTAAAACATAGCTTAATCATTTTCCCAATAAGATTAGGTTTAGTTCAAACAAACCAACAAACCAAAAGATTTAAAGGGAGAAAAATATAAGAAGATTGCTTATGAAGCTATTTCCCATGCTCTGCTGATTCACATTTTCATCTGTTGGGAACTGTCACATTATGTCCTAATGTAATGACATCTTTGATAACATGGATGAGCACAAGCTGAAATAGAGCAGCGGCAGCAAACAGGCTGATTTGCACTGCACTTTCTGGCACTGGAATTAACTTCGCATGTGATTTTTTGCTTCATCTAGGCCAAATGCCGTTCCAAAAAGCAGCCTCATTTGAACCTCTGATGTACTTAATATGCTCTGGATTTCAAGTGACCGTGACAGAACGGAGGCTGAACACTATCCAATGTCAAATATGTGTTTCCTAGCCCTATGTCAGTGTCCTTTAGCACAGCAACATTTGTAATTTCTGATCAATTCCCTTAAAACTTAGAGGTTGTTGACCTGAACTAAACTCCCTATGGCTAGCAATGTCATTCTCTCTCTCGTTTCACTTTCCAGGTTGATAAAAATCAATACTTTCTCTCACAGAATTCTGAATTTCCAGGCAATGTTCACGTTCATGTGAAATGTGTGGAGCAGAGGGACAGGAGCTGTTATTTTATCTTCCAGAGCTATTTCTTGTAGTCATCCAAGCAGAAGATAAAGCAAGAAATGCTATAAGAAGCAATTATTTTGGAATTAATCAGTTTGGGATTTTTGATAAAGTTAGCATAATTTTTGAAAAGAGTTCACTGTGTCTTTAATATCTATCTTTAACCAAACTACCATTAGCATAAAATGTTTTAGCCTAATGCCCATTATTAACTCTCATTCTGTTTGATTTCAATTATTTATGATGTATTCTTAAAGAAAATAAAGTTTATAGTTATTATAAATAGCTATTGTGTGCTTGAAATTAAAAATAAAATCTAGCAAGAACATAGAGCTATGAACTCCCATTTGGTTTTATGCTGTATTTTACACGGTCCCCCCAACCCCACCCCACCCCCCGCAAAAAAAAAAAAAAAAAATAGATTTTCATGAAGCTCTTTCCATTTCTTCTGCAAGAAGCTCTTCATGGTGTATTGCTTTCTTAAAATTAATGTAACTAGACATTCTGACAACGATTCAATTTTGTATTATCTGGACTGACAAAAGATAATTTAATCTTTTTCATAGAATAAGTCCTCTTCTAGTCCATGCTCTAAGTCAATAGAAGACAAACTTTTTCTGTAGGGGATCAGACAGTAAATATTCTAAGCTTTGTGAGTCCTGTGTTCTAAGTTGCAACTGCTCAGCTTCTGCCATGGTAGTGTAAATGCAGCTGTTGATAACATGTAAATGAATGAGTGTGGCTGTACTCTAATGAAACTATATTTACAAAATCATGGACTGGGCCAGCTTGGCCCATAAATCGTAATTTGCCACCTCTTGCTCAAAGTTAAACTATTCAAACTTTAGTTCACACTGAAATCATCTGAGAGCTTGGCCCAGACCTATTTTGGGGCCCCACCACATATTCTGATTCAATATACATTAATATATATATATATATATATATATATATATATATATATGTAGAATTTATATATTTAATAACCAATTTGGGTGATTTTGATGAGTCTCAAAGTATATATCATTGATCCAGGCCATATTAGTCTTTAGAATTTCATTCCAAGCTTCCTGGGTGGTGAACTCAATTGCCCTCATTTTCCCTAATCCTTAGGAAATATTCTTATGGATTCACACCAGTCTGTTTCCTTGTTACTCTTCTGGATATAGGGGATTTTGAGTATTATAGTGGTGGAAATCTTTCTGAAACTATCATATGTCAGGAAACACATCCAACTGTCACAGTGAACAAATTCATATAAGTGACAGTTGAGAAACAAACTTGTCAAGTCTACAATCCTGCCGCCCAAACATTGTGTAACAGCAGTGCTCTAGAGCTCAGGGCATCTAAAATGGATAACAGAATAATGGCTAATTTTATTAAGTACTCATTATATGCCCGAAGCCAGTCAAATATTTATTTTTATTTATCTATTCTATTCTTATATCACCTTTTTGATGTAAGTGATATTTCTACCTCTCTCACCCCACTTTTTTTTCTTTGCATATAAAGAAAGAGAGCCATAGAGAAATTAAGGAGTTTACTCAAGTTCCTCTATGGAGGTAAGACTCTTATCTTCCATTCTATACTTATATTTTTCTTAGTAGGCAAGAAGAATGCATAAAAGAAAAAAAATCAACAATAATGTAGTTCAGAGAAAATAAGAAAATATTACCAAATCTATGTAATTCTAGGTAGTTGACTTAAAATAAATATGTTAAAAAGACACCTGATAATAACAAAGGGAGGCTGGTGGGGGGGGCGGTGTTGGGTTCCTGGCAACTTTCATATTATAATATCCTGAAGTAGAACTCTTTAGCAAAGATATATTTTTAAAAAATTCAAATAGAGGAGAATTAACCATAGGATGTAATGTGGGGGAAAAGGGTTGAAAAAAAAAATCTGCCATTAAACAGATTAAGATTGTTTACAATTAAAGTGATGGGGAAGAAAATAATCAAAGACAATAGTTCTACAATGACTAGCTTAATTGGATTTTCTTAATAGTGTGACTGGAGACTTCTAGATAAAACGATGTGAAGTTCTTGATAATCTAGGGAACTACCTATGTACAAAACTGGAGTTAATTAATCTATTCTGAACCAATGTATACATGAAAGCTTATTAAACTACAGTCTTGAAAATGATGGTACTTGTAAGGGCAGGCAAAAGGCAAGTCTAGCATTTGCACAACAGAAAACAACACAGTAAACCCAAAAGGAGACCTAAATTCTGAGGCCCAATTTCAGGAGTTATTTGGTATAAGAACTGAACTCTGTTATGTACCACGTTTGTCTTTACTATTATTGTCTTCTTTACTATTGCCACTGTGCTTGGAGCCAAGGTAGACATTTACTTACATATTGACTGACTGCCTGACTTAGGCCAGCTGATGACTAGGATGAACATTATACTGGATTTGAAAAAAAAAATCAAGGGCTTTCTAAAACTTGTGATATAAAATTTAACATTTATAAAGACATCAATGAAATACATTTCCATCCCATGTAATGGAGTTAAATGCCCATTTCCCCCTAGAATTTCAGGGCAAGTCCTACTACCTAAGATATTTACCTCATGCAACTCAGAAATCCAGAATGTTCAATGGAGATTACTTTGAAGTAAGCTAGAGAAGACATTTTTCCTCTGGTATTTTATCTCATTTATATTTTTAAGGAAGTCTTAGAAACCATTGGAGACCAAATACAGTACTTATTTTATTTATATGATTGTGTTATAAATGATTTTATCATTTTTGTATATACATTAGATGTTTTATTTTTAGTTGATCAACTAATTTAGACTATCAAAACTGTAAAGAAGATATCATTTACATCATAGAGAAAAGAATATAGAATAAAGGAATGTTTCTTTACTAAAGCATGGCGTGTGGGTAATCTTTGTTTTAATGCAGATATTAATTATCAACTTAAAAAATACAGGTTTCTTTAAGCATGCAAAGTAAATTTAACCCTTTTAAATTTTATTTTTGACTAAGAAGCTGAAGATAATAAAAGCTTGCAAACAAATGTACATTGAAAATCCAAACAGAAGTGATCTGTTGAGAAAGTGAATAATTTGTTTCTTAACACTGTTTCTTCACTCTGAACTGGGTCTCATTAGAGATAACAAGAGTGCATCTCCTCATCATGGAGCCTGTCACACCATAGACCCTTTTATTTTCTTTATTTCCTTGATACAATTTTCAATATTGCCCAAAGGGAAGACATTGGGAAAAACCAGGACCCTCACTACATGCACATGGAAACAACCTTTGAGTTTATTTTTTCATATGTATGCATGCATGCCTCTGTGTGTGTGTGTGTGGTGTGTGTGTGTGTGTGTGCGCAAGCGTGTGCGAGAGTGTGTTCTATTGTAAACTGCACTGGAATGATCTCCATAATAGAGTGTAAATATATGCATATTCTTCTTTTTTTTTTTTTTAATAAAAGGTAGAATACTATATGCCCCCATTTAACTCCCCATTTTTTCACTTAACTATATTCCAAAGATCATCCATAATAATATAGAGATAGTTGCACAGCATTCTATAGTGTGATTATGCAATAGTTTATTCAACATTTTGAGTTTTAAAATGGTGCTATAAAAATCTATTTTGAACACACATTTTTTCACATTGTTGACAGATTCCTGAAAGTAGAATTGCAGACTCAACAGTTGGAATGCATATGTCCATTTTACCAGGTATTACCAAACCAGCTGCATCTGAGAGTGTTTGCTTTCCCACAATCTCACTGAAAGAATACACACTTAGTTTTCCAATCTGATAGCATGTAAATGAGTATTTCAATGTAGTTTCAGTTTGCAAATTTCTCATTATGAGAAGGTTGGACATTGTTTCCTGAGGTTAAGGTTCATTTGCACTTCTTTTTCTATGAACTATTTCTATTTGTCTTTCCTTATTTTAGAAGATTATATAAGAAGGATAGCAACTATTTGTGATATAAGTTGTCATTATTTCCAAGTTTTTCATTATTCTTTTTTCTTTGCTTTTGTGTGTTTTGCCATACGAGATTTCTTTTTAAAAATTTTATGTAATTAAAATTAATCTTTTCTATTATTTTTGGATTTTGTGTTATAATTTGAAAAACTTTCCTCATTCCCAAATTATAGAAGCACATATATTTTATTTTACTATATTTCACACCTTTCCATTCAATTCTTTGGTGCAATTAGAATTTAAAATTGTAATTACTTCAATTGTACTTTTTTTTTCCTACAAGGATCTCCAGTTATATCAATATTACCTACTAAAAAGAGTAATTTTCCCTAAAGATTTGAGATGCTGCCATTATTGTATTCTGAATTTGATGCACAATTATACTATTTCTTGATTTTCCATTCTGATCAATCCATTTCTCTCTCTATTTGCATTGATACTAGATCCTTTTTATTTTATTTTTTTAATCACAGAAGCTTTACAGAATGTGTCAATGTTTTAGCAGTATTATCCTCTTATCATTATAGTGTTTTCCCCCCCAGTGGTTTAATTGGCTCTTCTTACTTATTCATTTTATAAATGGATTTTATAATCAGTTTAGTTCAAAAAATACAAAGCATCAACAACAAAACTGATAAATTAGAATTGTGTTAGTTTATAAACTATTACAGGGAGAACTAATATTTTTATGATATTTAGTCTTTTTATCCAAGAATATCATGTTTTTTATTCATTTATTAAATTCTACATATATATCTTTCAGGAGTGTTTATGATTTTATAAATATGTGTTTTAAACATTTCTTGTTAAGTTTATGTCTGTTTTATTTTTGTTTACTATTTTAAACAGTATCTTACCTTCTATAAGATATTCTAATAGGCTTTTGCTCATATATGTGAATGCTGTTAATTTTTAAATATCAATTTGTTAACTATATACACATCTATACACAAATAAATACAGCTAGAGAATAGATGATAGATAGATAGATAGATAGATAGATAGATAGATAGATAGATTGGTGATAGATGATAGGTAGGCCCATCATCTACAAGTAGATATTGTTCTGCTTTGTTTCCAATTCTTACACTTGTTTGCTTTCTCTTTTCCCATTGCATTGACTAACATACCAGAACTATTTCAAATAATAGTGGACATGTGGCTATCCATTTTCCTATTTCCTATCATTAGTGAGAGGCTGTTATTGCTTCCTTGTTAAGTAAGATTCTAGCTCTTAGATCAATGTATATACATTTTCTTACGCAATTTATTGCACTGTGGTGATGACCATAAATCCCTGTTTTTAAGAATTTTTAACATGAATGAGTGTTATTTGTGAAATATCTTTCTACATAAATTCATTGCCTTTTTTCAGAAGCTTTTTTTTTTTTTTTTTTTTTTTTTTTTGCTTAACTTCCAGAACATGTTTTGCCACACATTGGTATTTCCTACTTTTATAGTCCTAAAACCTCTATCTCCAAAGTATGAATGGCTCAGGGCTCATTCCTCTATCATCTTACCTACCTGCACTCATTCTTTAAGTGCTCTTATCCAGGCTTCTGACTTTACATAGCATGTATACATGGATAACTGCTAAATTTACATCTGATGGACTTAGATGAATACATCTATGTGCTAACACATCTTCCCTTGGATATATTTTTTTTATATAGAGAGAGAATTTTTATCAGTTTACTTGAGTCAAAGTGGTGATATATGTCAGGTAGCAAGATCTCAAATGCTCTTCTAATAGTTATCATAAACTGGACTGAATTTTTGATTTTCTTTACCTCAGAACTGCTTCTTACCCAGGTATCCTCCTCTCAATTATATTTTTAAAAGCATTTTGTTGGGGCATATTGTGCACATGGAATTGTTCCAATTGGTCTATAAATATTAATTCATTTAACATTCATAATAGCTCTCTTAGGTAGGTACTATAAATATGCCCAGTTTATCAATTGTGAGTCTGAGGCATGGAAAATTTAAATGGCTCCTTTAGTATTTCACAGTTAGTAAGTAGAAACTCTAAGATTAAATCTGGGCAATTTAACTGCACAGTGTATGTGAATTCTTCTGCTTGCACAGGCCAATGAGCTTGGAGTTATTCTTGACTATTCTATTTTCTTCAAACTCCACAAATAATATAATAGCAAATCCTAATGACTCTTCCATGAAGATATATTCAGAATCTAAACACTCTTTATCTTATCTATTCTAAACACCTTGATTTAAACCACCATAATTCCTCACCTATATTATTGAAATAGACTCCAAACTAGTTTGTACCTTTCACACTTTTTGCTTTTACACTGTATTTTCCATAGGGCCTCAGTTGTTCCATTTAAAACATATATCATCTGTCCTCAGCACAAACCATTCATTGTCTTCCCAAATAACTTGGTAGAAGTTGAATATTCTTAAGATGATTACAAGTTCCAAAAGACCCAGCTGTGTTAACCTCATCACTTTCTCTACATCAGTCACACTGGCATTCTGTACTGTCTTGTTTTATAATTTAAAAATATAAGCATATAAAACTTATTTTACTAAGGTTGCATGCACACTTATGTTAAATATAGCAAATATACCAGAGCACTGGACCATGACAAGGGCTAGGGAGGGGAAAGTTTGCAAGCATTAGAGTTGAAGGACAAAAGGGGAAAAAATGAAAGTGTAAAGAAATAACAAATAGAGGGGAATTGCATGGGCCAATGAGAGTGCGCTGTGCCACACTGGCATCATTATAGTGCTAGGAATACACCAAGCACCCTCTTGAGTAGGAGCTTTTGCAATTGCTTTTCCTTCGTACAGTATTCCTTTTTTCTTAGATATCTGCATTTTACTCTCAACTTATTTCTTTTTTTGTTTGTTTGTTTGTTTGTTTGTTTTTATGGTAACATTGGTTAACGAAATCTGGTAAGTTTCAGGTGTGCAATTTAAAAGTAAAGCATATATATATTGCATAGTATGTTCACCTTCCATAGTTAGATTTCTTTCTGTCACCACATATTTGACCCCTTTCACTCCATCTACCCAACGTATTACTTTTAATTCTATACTCATAGGTCACCTTCTGAAGGATTGTTCTTAAATATCTTTTATAAAATAGAAATTTTACTCATTACTCTCACCTGCTTTTTTATTGCATTTATCATCATCCAAAATATTATATACATTTACTCATTTTGTTATTGTTTATTTTCAACATACTCCAATTAGACTTTAGTTTTTTTCAGTGTTGAATCTCCACTACCTGAAGAAGTACTTGTCATTAAATAAGTGCTTAGTAATTATTAGCTAAATAAATAAATAATATGCATGTTTCCCTTAATTTAATGTATAATAGCTCTTGTTATAGAGCAGTAGTAATATTTCATGGAGCACCATTTAGGAAACTAAGTTAAATACTAGAAAATGATGTTATATTTAAATTTGATGAGAAGCTAATCAGTTTCTGTTTTGCTTTCATTGTTGACTAGCTAAATCATAACATTGAATTGAGCCAGTTTTGTTCTGCCTTTGTTTACTTGTGTCCAAATTGCATCTAGAACATATTTATTTTTCTTTATCTAAACTCAGTCAGACCCTGCATGTTGTATAGAAGAGATATCCCTCAAATATTGGTCTCCTTTCCTTTTCCTCTTACCTTTAACACATTCGCCAGAACTGGCTAATAGATTTCAACTTTTAAACTAGTGCAGGGATAAATTTGAGGCCAAGAAGAATTAATGTATTAAGATAATTTAGGTAGCTTAGTTAGGGCTCAGGTAGACTGTCTTTGGTAAATTACGATTGCCTAGGGCCAGAAAGGTTAACTGACAGCATGAGTGACACTCATTTTAATTTGACTTAGAAGGTAAGTTCCTTGAGAGAAAATAATTTATTTCTTTCTTTAAAAATCTACTTACTATCTAACATAGAGCATTGTTATTATATTGCACATGATAGATACTCCATATGTATTTGTTGTTGGCATGAATTATTCTGTGAATGCTAAAGAAACACTTATTTATATCCAGAGCATGGATCTCATGCCTCTGTTTCCTAGGTAACTTTTTCCTCTACAACAGTAAAAGATCATTAATCCCTAATATATTGCTAGATAAATCTTTCTGTGGCACACAAATGTCACCTGTTTATATATCATAAAATAGAGTTCTTGAAATTGTCATATGAGAGAAAAGCTTCTCTTGTAGCTATATATACACCTTTCTTGTGAAAAATAAAAAAAAATAATTTATATTTTTCATGGAATTAACAGGTGTTATAATATTCCTCAAAATAATTTATAAAATACTGCTAAATTCATTAGATAAATATAAATTCTTGTTGAACTCAATGAAATTTTAGTATTAGCTTCCTAACTCGTAAAATCATACTGCTGATAGGAATGAGAAGAGATATAGGTAAAGAATTCACAGTATCTAATTTTTAAAAGAAAATTTTCCAGTGGGTTGTTTCATTCTCAAAACAAAATCATAACATACCAATGAATAAAGGGATATGTTCATACGTTAATTTTATTTTCAGTAATCAGTTCTTGGCCTCTTGGACAGTGATTTGAAGCAGCAAGTGAAAAGCACTAAATTTCAAAGCATTTACCAAACTTTAGCATGAAATTTTACTTTTGTGTGTGTATGTGTGTGAGTGATTGTTCCTTCTCTGAGTTCTCAGTCTAATTGTTGTTTTGATGGTTTTTATTTAATAATGGCAAATTTTATTTAATAAAGTATAGTCATATTTATAGACTTTGTTTATATTGTCTCTATAGATTTAATTGTCCTTACCTCAAAAAGAAAATAAATCATGCACAATAGCCAATGAATGCATGAACATTCTATTAGTAATTACATTTTTATTATTTCTCCTTTTTATTAAAGTACATTACTCTAATCCATCAAATCTGTCAGCCAAGCCACTGGCAATATGATCTAAAAGCTGTCATTCCTAAATAAGAAACTTTGTGAGTGTTCTGGTATTTGGCAGGGAGCATGATGTAAAATAATTCTGTAAGGTTGTGAGAAGTATAAGGAATTGGATGTTAGCCATATTTGATAGCACTGAATTCAAGTTTTAGCTTTGTTATTTATTACGTGACTTCTCCAAGTCTCAGTTTCTTCATCTATAAAATGGAGAGGAAAGTTGATAACTTACAGAATTGTTATTTCTAAAGGAATGCTTGGCATATAAGAAGGAAATCTATAGACAGAGATAAACCAATTAATTCCAAATTTGGGTAAATAATTTGCTCTGTTTTTATTTAATGTTACCATTTTTATATCAAGTTAACAGTGCACCCTCTATGCTCTCTTCCAGTACTGTGATATACAGAAATAAGCATAGAGAAGTCTATGTATAAAGCATGTCAGGAACACTTAACTAGACCATCACTTTATTTTTATCACTTTCTAATTCTCCACATATCCCACCAAAAGGTTCTTTCACATTTGAAAATCAGACTGTTACCAAACTTACTCAAAATTATTCAAAGGTTCACATTTATCTACATTAAAAAATAAATTGCATCCTCACTGAAAATCTAACCATAATCAAATTTCTACTCCTTTCTCATTTCAACATAATGTTCTAGCAACATTGCCTCCTGATAAACATGCTACCTCAAAAGTAAGTCTCCATAACATACCAGGCAAACTTAAGTTCTTCTTTTACACTCCACTTATTAAAGCAATTAATATAGTATATAGAAACACATATGTGAGTGCGTGAATTGTGATTTCAACACTCAGTGGTGGATGGTCACAGAAATTTATGAAGGCTGCCTAATTTCTAAAACTCTGGAGAAGCGGGTGGAATTAGTAGACTAATCTTGCTGCACTAATGATATTTAAGGAAGACTAGCACCTTGGGTACAGCTAGTTTTCATACAGCTAATTATAAATTCCTAAAAGCCTTGTCTTTCATGGTTATATACTTAACATAATGCCTGGTACATGTAAGCAGCAATAAATATATATTAGATAGTGAATGAATACTTTGTCTTACTTGCAACAAGAAACATAGCCTAAGTGAAAGTAATTTTTTACAAACATTTTATTAGGAAAAAGTCTGGAGTCAAAGCTGTCTCCCAAATTAGCTAATGTTTCATATATTTGAACTGTAGAAAGATGCTTAGCCACTTTTTAAAGTAAGGTCTATTTAACTGAACAAAATGAAAAAAGAAACTCATGTAGGCACTCTATATATATTAATTTAAGAATTTTATATTCAAGTAAGTAGTTGATTAAGGTCTAGCACATAAGCTCAATCTTTGCTATTGAGTAAGAACTATAAAGCCCATCATCTCTTCTCAATATACTAATAGAATAAGGTTCAGTATAACACAGATTCGAAAATGTGGTTTCAAAGGAATTTTCCTCTATTAAGTATAGTAAATTTTGGATTACCAGAGGGTGAAATAGTAGACCTTTTTCCATTTTTGTTTCCTCCTCTAATATCAAGTGTGTGTGTGTGTGTGTGTGTGTGTGTGTGTGTGTCCACACATGTGCATATGTGCACTCTTGATACATGTATTTCAGGAGAATCTCTCTACCCCGCTCATAGTCTGTCTCTTTTCCAGAGTGTCCCAAATAAATATTGTGGGATTAAGAAACTTCTCCATGGTGATTGTTGCTTTAGTGAGCTTTTGAGATTTAGGCTTAGATTGGGTTGGAATTAATCCATTGACATGTTGATGAACTATGAAACTCAGTAGAATCCAGAGTCTTTGTTGATCTATTCAGTTATCTACCAGATATGGTACCTTCCAGTTCTTTAACAGTGGTGGGGGTAAAACATTCTATGCCTACAGTTGCCATGGTATTTTCTCCTATAACCCAAAATATCATGTTCATTTTTTGTGACAGAGGCATGAGCAACAGCAGTAGAAACATATAAGGTCTCCTAGAATCTTAAGTAATCTGGTTTTGGGAGAATGGACCTCTTCTTCCACATAAGCAACTACTCCCTATTGCACAGGAAATCAGTTTATCTTCCAAGAGCTCCAGGGAATGGAAATGAATGCCTGATTAAAACAACCAATGGTGACAAGATTAGAATCATTCTCTTTAGTATAGCATTAATCATGGTTTTTGCTGGAATCAAAACACGTGTTCCAACATCAGTGGTCCCCAACATTTTTGGCACCAGAGACTGGTGATCTTATGAAAATCTAATGCCTGATAATCTGAGATGGAGCTGAGGCAGTGATCCTACTGCTGGGGAGTGGCTGCAAATACAGATGAAATTTCACTCTTTTGCCCACTGCTCACCTCCTACTGTGCATCCCAGTTCCTAACAGGCCATGGACTGGTACCAGTCTGCAGCCTGGGGTTTGGGGACCCCTGAAAGACAATACACAAGAACTTTGTAAAAGTACCACAGCACAACCTAAAGCCCAAGCCAAACTTACCTGCAGGCAGCAGCACTACTTAAAGAACATGTTCAGCAACAGGGAGCATAGTCAGTTATCAAGTCAAAAGAAAGAAGAAAATCCTACAGGTGGTGGTGAGTATCTCTTTGATCATCCTACTCACAACACCAGTTGTTTTGTGTTTGCCCCACAGATGGTGAGATCAATCCTCCTTCCCCCAAACTCATATAGACAACAAGACAGACAATGCCACACATGTACCAAGAGTGTATGAAAAGGTTTATTTCTCATAAAATCGGGCTCTCTCGGGATAGGAGCAGGGCAGGTACCCAAGTTTGTCCAGATTACCTTGAGCTAAGTGAGATGTGATGATTTTGGTTTATATTATGCTTAAGGGATGAGGCTACAAGGAGTGTTTTTATGTGTGGGCCAGGGTTTGCATAGTTTAATCTTACTTATCGGTGCCACAGGAGGAAACACAGATTTTATTGTGTGGGACAAGAGGAAATGAAAGAAGAGTGGGTCCTAAAAGCTGCCAGAGGTCAAACATCAAAAATGGAGTCATATTTATTAGCATGCAAGTTTATCACTTAATGAAACCTTTGATTTTTAATGTTTTCTTACGTTGTCCATCAATGATTTTCTCCTTTCTTTCTGCTTCTCCAAACTCAAATGACATCTGATAAAAGACAATGATATGCTTCTTGCTCAATTTCTCTCCATATTACGTATAGGAATTAATCCAGTTTCATGAATCTTATGTACAATTACTTGTTCAGTGTTTTTCTTCACTACTGAATTATAAGCGCCCAGAGGATAGAAACAGCATTTTTTTTTGCACCATTGGCATATGGTAGGCATCCAAAAAGATCAGTTAAATGAGTTATGGTTATAGCACCTATTAGTTACCCACTATATGGAAAAATTGCTAAGCAAATTTGCTCCAAAGGCAAGAGACTACTCTCTTAAAGATTAATAAAGCACAATGCAAAATAAAACAAAATAAAACTTACAGTTTTGCTCCTTATATCCTATGCTATTTTTGACAAGGCATATAACACCTTTGAACCTCATTTTCCTAATCTGAAAAATGGTACAGTCCTTTCCCTAAGAACCCATGAAAAGTTTTTTTTTTTTTCCCGAGGTTTTGCATCTGAAGGGAATCTAAATAATGAATTACTGCTTACATATCAATAAAACTTCATAATTTTTTTCAACTGAATAGGCATCTTCTATTGATAAATAATGATAACAACCTGTGGGTATTAGGCTTAAAGTTTGGATGTACAATACATTTTAAGAGTAGAATAGAATGTTACCCCACCTAAAACTGAGTTTTGTCCACATAAGTGAGAGGTTCTCTGTGCCTTCTTAAATAGTGCTTCAGAATCATTGCTTATGTACATCAATAAACATCCCAGAATAATTAGGCAGAGGAAAAATCATTATAATGTCAGCCCCTCCTATTATCAAATTGTAATCAAATATGAAACTGCTAAAGCAATTGCTAAATGCAATGGATCCAACTGTATCTACTTTGGAGCCCACAGAACCATTCCACTGTAGCCTGCAGGTTCCACACAAGGCCTTCCCTCAATTAGGATTTAATCACCTTGGAGAGCAGCTGAGAATTTTATCATTATTTTTTAAGGTCCATCAATCTGTCTATCGAGTATTTGATTTTTTTTTCTTCCTCTATATGAATACTAAATCTTAGTAGAGAAAAATGATGGGGGAAATAAATGAAAAAACTAATTTTATAGAACATTTAAAAAAACTCCTAAAGATTGTTTTTTAAAACCACTTCTTTATGCCCAGTAGTTTAATGCTTGGGGACAGCAAAGAGTCCCTTTGAGGGTTTCATTTCTTTTGTAGCAATTTTGGTTAAATTTTCCATTCATGTCTGGAGGCAGCATGCACTGTGGTTAAGAGCTAGGATTAGAGCATATGGCTCTGATTTTCAAATCCCAGATCCACCTCTTACAAACCACATAACTTATATTCATTATTATTCCTTTGCACTCATTTTCTTTACACCTAAGGAGAGAAAATAATAGTATATACTTCAGAGGAAGACTGTAAAATTAAATGAAGTCAATGATTTTAAGTCCAGACTAGTTGCGACATAATATCATTTTAAAATATTTATCTTATTCTCTATTTTCTTGACACACCTATCTGTAGTTCCTCATGATAAAAATTAGGTCAAGTGAAATAACATGAATGTTCTGAAGGTAAAAATCATCATGGGGGTTTCTAAGATTAGTTATCATTCTCTTTCTTTTGAAACACAGAGTTTAGGAATATCTACTAAGGGATGCCTAAGTGGATAAACATTGCCTATCTTTGCTTTTATTTTATTTTGAGTATTTGGAGTTAAATTATACTGATTATTAAATATAAGTAAAACAGACATAAAAAATACATTTATTAGCATCCTGAGCTCTCGTGATTCATCTTTGTCTCATACAAGACTTCCAATAGTACCCATAGCAGCTGCTTAATCACCTTTATTGAAGGAAGAAACAAACACATTGGGGAATGGGCGACCTCCTGCTGTCAGTTCAAATTAGAACTTTATTTTTGTGTTGAGATTATCGTTTTAAAAGGCCAACAGAGAAGGGTATTTCACAAAACTTTCTGACCCTCACTGTTTCTGTCAAGAATTTTTTTCTCCTTTAGCTGTAATGGTGTGTATTTTCAGAACAATTTCTTGAATTTTAGCTTTATGTAAGACCATATAACTCATTTTGGGTAATAGTTCACCTGTATTGAAGAATATTGTAGTTTCTCCTCTTGCACTCTAACCAAATAAACAATAATTTCCTCCATTTTTCTCAGCATCCTTTTCTCTTAGCTCTTCAAATTAATAACAATACTAATAATTTGAGGTAACATATAATAATTAACATGTACTAGGTGCTCTTTAAATCTATATATGAAATCATTTAATCTTCACGAGACTACTGTAAGAGATATTATTGCTATTTACTTTTGACATCTTTGGAGTTCAACTGTGTGATATTGGTACTGTCTATGATAATACCAAGTCATACATGGTATCTTGCATTTTGTGATGAATAAAGTAGAAAAAAAATATGAGGATTTCTGCTATTGGTCAAGGAAGATATTAATTGCCATTAGTATTGAACTCCTTCCAGACAACCAGAAAACAGGACAAAATGTAGGAAACAATGCTTTTCAACATTAAAAAACAGGCAATGCAGACCTGTGATCTCCAAGGAAAGATAAGAACTGAGGTTAGCCTGTGATTGACTCACTTTACTGCCTAAAGTTTCCAGGCTGCCATGGTGGAGAGTAGGGAGAGAGAGAGGTCCTAAATAGAACCTAGAAGTAACACTAAATTAAGAAATAACCCTGAATTAGAGTGTGTAGGGCATAGAACAGGAGAGAAAAGAGAAAATATCTGGGAATTTGCAAAGAAGTGACTCTCTAGTCTTTGGCTGTGTACTCATTTGGATGTTCCTGAGGTGAAACTACACAAAGCCACAGGAAACAAACAAATAAAAAACAAACCAAAAAATAAGCAAACACTAGAACAATTGTAACTGAACAATTTCCAGAACCTGGTCCAAAATAAGAATAGTCTTTATTCCCAATAGAGAATATGGGGAGGTGACTCAAGAAACCATTTCATGGTTTGGTGGGTAGATGGTCTAACTTGCTCACTACATCACTCATACTTAAATAGAAACATTCAAATTGAGTAACTTAAAATTCTTTTTGGTGTCTACCTGTTAGGAAAAAAGGTCCATATGTTGTCTAACTGGCAGGGATTCAACTCTTAAATCTTTGTTTTCTGTATTCCTAGAGATCAGTCACCAGCCAGGGTTGAGGAATGCAGCCTGATAGAATATATGATGAAAATAGGTCAGTAAGTAGATTATTAGAAACATATCCTTGACTATTGCAAGCATGCAACCCATGTCTAATTATAAGCTAACCTTTTAATCTAGTTAATCGCTTTAAAAATATTTAAAAATTTTATTTTTATTTTAGTAGTCAAATAGGGAGTTAATTCACATGGCTTTAGTTGGTTACAGATATATTTAACACTTGAGCTAAGAACTTAGCACCATAGAATCCTCAAACAAGAGAAGACCTAACATCTCTTTTCACTTCCTTAGAGGCCACTGGGCCAGGAGAATAGCTGTTGAAGTGAGATAATTACTTGATTATTGCTTTCTGTGCTTTGGAAAATGAGAAGAGGCTTCAATGATGAGTAAAATAATAGATGAGAATGAGAAAATAGGAGTAAAATAATTATTGTCTTTTGCTAATAGTAAAAAAGGCGTATTGAGTGGCACTTAGCAAATATGCTCTGTTTGCAACACACATGCCCAAGTTTTTATTGTTTCCACTACAAAAAAACCTGTTATTCTTGGCCTTCTTGGTGCTGAAAGAGACAGTGGTAAGAAAAGAAGTAGACATAGTTTACAGACACTGTCTTACAAATATATTTTTGACCCAGTATCGTGATATCTCTTACAATTAAAGTGAGAAGCAGCATGCAGACAATGGTTAAAGGCAAACAATCTTTTGATCTAGATTTACAAATTTTAGGATACAGGAAATTTGATTCAGTACAATATTTAAAATATTCAAATTATTATCAATGTCTCAGAGGAAATAATGGTCAATATATGTCTGTGATTTATCAAAGGTCTTTTAACCTGGTTTGACAGTTATCACTAGCTAGATCAGGTTAATAATTTATTGTTTATCAACTATATTAGTTTTCTATTACTGCAAACAAATCATCACAAACACATCAATTTAAAACAGCACACAGTTTCTGTGGGTCAGTTTAGTTTCAGAGAAGTTAAGACCTCTGCTCAGAGTCTTACAAAATTGCAGTCAAGATGTGGCACAGTTGCATCTCTTCTGGAGATAAGGAAGAATAAATACACTTCCAAGCTCACTAGGGCCTATTAGCAGAATTCATTTTCTGTGTCATACACCAAGAGCCCTGGCTTCTTACAAGCTATTTGTTCAGGCCGTGTTCAGCTCCTACAAGCTGCTCACAACTCATAGGTCATTCACATTTCCTACCCATATGGATTCCAACACAGCCACTTACTTTATTAAGCCAGCAAGGAGAATCTTTCCAAAGTTTCTTAGCAAGATAGAGTCTTATGTGTAGTAACACAATCTCAGAAATAGCACCTTATCACCTTTGCCACATTCTATTGGCTAAGTGTGACAGGTCTCACCTATGCTCAAGGGGAGTGATTACAGAAGGATGTGTACACCAGGAGGCAGAGATCATGTAATGTCACAGTCAGACAAGAATCATGCGGCATGGGATGGATCTCCTTTGGAATTTCACCTGTCGTATAATTTTCTTTACTCTTATTAATATAAATTCTGAAAACATTCTGATGAATAACATAAAATTAGAAAATACAAAATGACTAAAATAAGTTCTCAATTAATATATTTTGTTTTGGGGTTGCGCTTTGCACATTTTAATGCTTTTCTATATTTTTTCATCTTTGTTTTTTCACTTCTAAGTATCTTCAGAGATATTCAAGGCAAGTGTATTGCACATGTATTATAGGAAAAGAAAATAAATAGTTTCATAAAAGATTCATAGTTAGAATATAGTCCTATCTGTTCTTAGTAGAATATTCCTTCCAGTATATTTCACTAACTTTGAAAATATGAATGAGGTCCTCTTCCCTTCTGTTTATTACCTAACAATTATGAAGCTAGGTAGTTGCCTATGGAAAGTGAGAAAAGTTTAGAATTCCACAAGGATACAGATTTATTCGATGGCATTTTACTCCTTCAAACTTTATTTAAAAATTAAAATTTGAAAATAGTAATAAAAGTGACTTGTGATTTCTCCAAATAAGACTTATTGTTCCTTTTGATGGAGGGAATAGAGCATATAGATGATTAAATTATCCTCTACAAATGTGGTAAGGCACAATATATTCTATTTTACAGTTTGTGTATTTTCTTGTTATAAAGATAAAACAATATTATTAAATAAAATTATATTAAATAGAAAAAAATCCCTGTTTTTTTTTAATGCACAATTTCTACTTTAATGGAACTTAGAATGTAACTTCTCCCCCCTACTTCTTGCCTATGATTTACTCCACACAGTGAAGCCATACAGACCAACAATTTGCATTTCCACATATCTTTACCAAAGCAATACAATAAGCACACTGTCCTATTTGAAAACATTTAGGAAAATAGTATATATGAATACTGAGTTCTACTATAAAAAAAAAAACAACCTATTTTCCTTATCATTAACTCCAACAGGCTAAATTTAACTTCTCACTTATGCTGGGTATTCACATATGTTTGATATATTAATTTTAAGATATCGAAAATGTTAATAAAATAAATAAAGATATATTTTGAGAATTTCAAAAAATAGAAGGTATCAAAGAAACAAAGATGTAAAAATTATCTTTGACTCTAAAGCTCCTTCACTTTTCACTATGGTGTTCAACTTCCATAAACCACCATGCCTTGCTGCCTCCCTAAGCAGTACTTATCAATGAATTGTGTATTTATCAGCTTGCTTGCAAGTGAGAGAAATATTGGCAAGTAGAAAACCAAGCACCATATACATTGGACACATTTTAGTAAAATATTACAAGGCAGTGTACAGTTAGTGTATGACTTATTCTTCAAACAGTAAAATAAGACCCAAAATGTCAACTTGTGAAAGTGACAATTGTTTCAATGTAGAACGAAATGTTCACTCCACTTCAGTTTCACTTGGTTGTTATATATTAGGAAGGCTGGAGGAATCTGGCAGAATAATTTTTAAAAACTGTTGAAAGGACTGTCTTTAGAGGAAGCCCAAACTGTTATTTAAGTTGATATAATAGTATTAAAAATACAGCCATTAAGGACAAAACAAAGGAAGAATAAACTGTAAAATGGTTAATTCTTTGTGAAGGGTGTAGACAGGAAGATATTTTCCTCACTATTTGCATCTTAATTCTAAGACTCTATCATTGATATATATTTGGAAAAGTGATGATGAAATATTTTCTAATAATGACACAATTCTAATTCGTCATGGTTGGTCATCCATCAAAGATTTGTTTGTGATATTTTGATTGATGGAATGAGGAAAAAACATTCCCTATTTTAGCTAAAGAGTAAAGGGACAAATTGACATTAAAAATTGCACTTGACTTTCAAGATGAAAATAAATATCTCTTGATCAAATGAATGTTATCAAGTAAATCATTAACTTGTAACAGATCCTTAAACCCTGTGATAGAAATTAATACTGCCATGAAAACAGGCACACATAAATACCATCATTAGATGACAAGAGTTAGCCCTTTGTGTTGAATACCTCTCAACTGATTAGGCCTGAAGCACCGACGAGTGGGTTCAGGAGTGCCTCAGGCGTTTCTGATGTGGGTCACTGGAAGTCAAATAATGCGTCCATAACCTTGGGATCCAAAGTAGCCTCTTCAAAAAGTCTTTTAAACAAAATTAGTGTTTGGAGCAAAGATGGGGAGGTGAGAGGGTTAGAAGTAGCAAGCAAATTAAGGGTAAGGTTGACTGGACTAATTCTGGAGATGGGGATATTCAGTAGGTGAGGGGAAATGTCAATGTGAAGGAAAGTTCCATTTAAGGTGAGCAGGATGAAATGGATAATGTGTTCATGATTATGGACTCTGTACTGTGACTTGGAAGAGAGCAGCAAACATAGATATTCAAGAAAAAGACTAACTCCATTAGACAAATATAACTACCTAGGAAAAGATGAAATAATTATTGGTAATGTATATTCATTCATCTTGAATAATTTTAGAGTACATGGACATTGTTACTGGACTTGATACCTAAACACTGTGATTCATAGCATCATTCAGGCACTTTTCTACTTCCTTTTGTTTAGAATTAGATTGTAGTATTGGACACAATATGAGAACTACATTTAAAAATAACAAATAATATCTTAACAGGTTGTTAAATTAGAACATTTGATTGAGTTACTAAAATCAAATATGCATGATTTTACAAAATGAAGAGACAGAACAAAACGAAAAATCATGGAAATATTTAAAAATCAATTACATGATTTCTTGCCAAAATTGAATGAGCCTGAATTTCCTGAGCATAGGAAGGCTAAGAATGAACAATTGTGTTACTTGAAATTGAATCTGGACAATGATATGATTGAATTTGAGTGAAATTATTTCAAGTCCTGATCAAGTGGGTTGCCTAGAGGAGCAAACAAGCTCAGCATAAAAAGGTTGGATGTGAATCACCAGAGTATGTTGGGCTGAGGAAGAAGAAAGCAATAAGGTGAATGCATGGCCCAAATCAAAAATTCTGCAGGTGAGAGTCTTAGCAATTGGGGTAGTACAAACACATGTACCCGTACAAGAAAAAGTCAGCTTTAAATAATGGCTAGGTCCAGAGAATATAGAACCAGCTGTGACAATAGCTAACAATCAAGTACAAATGTTCCCTCTCTAATTAACATCTCGTATTCCCTATGCTCTAACTCCAGAGGTTTCAGAAACCATGGTTAGCAATATAGTGGAGGAACACAAAGAGGGATTAAAAGTCAATATGCCTTCTTTTTTGGCTCGTTTATTTTTCTATCTGGTATAGGCCCAAGTGGGGGGCAAAGTACTAGTATACATAGATTTTTAGCTTAGGGGGAAGTCAGTGCCCCTAACCCCCCTGTGCTTCAACAGTCAACTATAGTTGTAACTTCGAGTGAAAGTGGAATCTTGGATTATTACATTAGTCTGGATATGTTAAGAAATGAACCAAATCTATACCTCCGTTCTTGCTTTAAAGAAACTTTACATTATCTGAGTTTTGAGCACTAAGTAAATTTTACCTAGGTTAAGAAAAACTATTTTTTCTGAACAAAGGTAAGAAACCAGAGAAAAAGAAATTAACTTGGGATTGGATTCCCCTAGTTTTGCTTCAATGTTCTGGTTGTGTTATATGTTGAGCCAGTTCAGATTATTTTTTTAAACAATCTACATACATTACCACAGATGCATGCTAGACATGCATCAAAAATCATTAGACATAAAAATGGAACCAGGACCTCAAAGGAAAATTTAATGAAGATTAGAATTTATAATTATTATTGGCATTCTAACTTTCTGAATCACACATTGTTTGACCAATTTAAAGTAACCATGACTCTTATTATCTAAGGGTAACCACATAAATATTGGCATTGCTGAATTTTCATCCAAGAGAAGTATTTACCAGACAAAATGAATTTCAAAGAGAATGTGAGAAATAAAGTCTCTTTGTGATTATACCTTATGCATCACAATGGTAGATGCTACCAGTTACAACGAGAAGAAACATAAAAACAAGCAAACAAACTCACCTTACCAGAAGCTGAGTTTATATTCACCATACAGTTTTGGCTCTGAAAGTTACTATCTCTATTTCTGTAAGAACTTAAATAAGTACCATAATGCTAAATTACAGTTATTTGATAAAAGGAAATTCATGCTGGTCAAAATCTGATTGATGTTGAAAAATGCCTGATTTTTTTCTTGGAAATTTTTTTTTCTCTGTACCTCCAGATAACAGCTCTGTGTCAGTAAATTGCTATTTAAACTTTTTGAGGGGGCATCATGAACTCCTTTTAGAATCAGAGGAAAGCTTTTGACACTTTCTTTTCTTGTTCATAAATATGAACATATATACTTAGAACTATCTGCTACCTTTGGTGGCCACATCACTCCTTTCTTTCTGAGGGTGAAGTCCTTCTCTTTTGAGTAGTAGAACCCATTTAATTGTGGTGCATTTGGGCCTGACCCCATTCTCCAAATGAAAATGACCGGACATAACAATCAATAGAGTAAAAAGACAACCTACAGAATGGAAATAAATATTTGCAAACCATATATCAGATAAGAGGTTAATCTTTGCAATGTATAAAGAGTTCCTACAACTCAACATCAAAACAATTAATAATCCAAATAAAAAATGGGCTAGGACCTGAATAGACATTTCTCTGAAGAAGACATACAAATGGCCAAAAGTATATGAAAAAATGCTCAATTTCATTAATCATTAGGGAAATGAAAGTCGAAACCACAGTGAGATTATCACTTTATATTTGTCAGGGTAGCTATTATAAAAAAGACAAAAGACAATGTGTGTTGATGAGGGTGTGGAGAAACTAGAATTCTTGTACATTGTTGGTAAGAATGCAAAATAGGATAGTCATTGTAAATAACAGTATGGAGGTTCTTCAAAAAATTAAAAATAGAACTACCATGTAATCTAGCAATCCCACCTCTGTGTATATATCCCAAAGAACTGAAATTTGGTTCTCAAAAAAAATATCAGCCCTCCCATGTTCATTGCAGCACTACTCACAATAGCCAACAGATGGAAACAATCTAAATGTCTATCAACAGATAAATGAATAGAGAAAATGCGATATGCACATACGAATGTTATTCAGCCTTAAAAAGGGGGGAATTCTGCAATATGCAACAATGTGGAAAAACCTTGAGGACTTCATTCTAAGTGAAATAAGCTGGTCACAGAAAGATAAATATTGCATGATTTCACTTATATAAAGTGTCTAAAATAGTCAAATTTATAGAATCAAAGGGTGCAATGGTGGTTACTAGGGCTTTTGTGGGGTGGGAAAAGTGGAAGTTACTAATCCATAGGCATAAAATTTCAGTTAAACAAGATAAATATGTTCTGAGAGCTGTGGTACAATATTGCACCTGTAGTCAACAATATTGTTTTGTACACTTAAAACTTTGTTAAAAAGGTAGATCTTATGTTAAGTTCTTACAAAAAAAAAATGAGAAAATACAAGATGAAACAAGAAAAGAAAAAAAGAAAGGTATGTTACCTTGTCTTGACCCTTTGTTCTGCCATCTCCCTCACCTCAGTCAGTGATTCATTAAGGTTTGGGTACATGACCTAAGCTGGACTTAGTATACCCTTTTATTAATCAGCGTTCTCCAGAAAAACAGAACCTTTAAGATATGTAGCTATAGATGATAGATAGATATAGATAAGATATAGATATAGATAATGGATATAGATATAGATGATATATACGAGATACATATACAGATATAGTACAGATACAGATATATAGATATAGATATAGATAGATAGATACAATGCATATACAGACATAGACATAGATATAGATATAGAGAAAGATTTATTACAACAGATTGACTCATGTTATTATGGAGACTGAGAGGTCTCACAATCTGCCTTCTGCAATATGGAGGCCCAGGAAGGCTGATGGTGTAGTTCCAGTCTAAACCCAAGAACCAGGGGAGTCAATATATTGTAAGTCTCAGTCAAAGTCCAAAGGCCCAAGAAGTGTCTATGTAAGGGCAGGAGAAGATGGATAGTATGTTGCAACTCAAGCAGAAAAAGCCAATTCAAGCTTTTTCTGCCTTTTTTTTTGTTCTATTCGGGGAGGGTGGAGAGCCTGTTGTAATTAGTGAGGGCTATTTTCTTTACCCAGTATACCAATTCAAATATTAACCTTTTTCACAGAAACATTCTCTGAGAATGTTGTACCTGCTATCTGGGAATCTCTTATCCCAGCTAAGTTGACACACATAATTAAACATCACACCCCTCCATGGAAATTTTCCTGAGCTATAGGGAAGGTGACCTCTTTCCCTGTTTCTCAGGTGTCAGGATGTGAGACTTAGGAAGTTGGAAATCATCATTTCTTCCACAGTTAAAGGGCAAAAATCAAGACAAAGCTCTGATGTCTGTTAAGCCTTGGGATCATGAATTTCTTGAAGCCATATGTACTTATTAACATTTTGGTAACATGAGCTTAGAAATTCCCTTTGTCATTTCAACTAGTTCATATTGGGCTTCTTTTTTTTCTCTAAAATATGTGTTAAATTACTGAACTTTGCTTATAATTTTATGGGATTCTGGATCCAAGACCTCCATTAACCTCCCAACTCAAGTTAAGAAACCTCTTTATGTGACTTACTAAGAATTAATGAAAGAAAAAATGCAACCAAAAAGAAAGATGAGTATCTTCAAATTCTTAAGTATTTCTGGTTTGTCTCCATTACCCTGAGAAAGAAGACACATATCTCTTTGGAACACTAAAAAATTCAGCAATATGTTAATGTCTATGGGTGAATGAATAGACAGTTAATATACACTCAATCATTGGATTTGTTTATAATTATAGGGCATTATTTTCTAGAATGTCAATTTATTTATGTCTCTGAAAGAACTTAGTACATAATAGGTGATCAAAAATAACTGCCACATGTATGAGTAAATTATGTATAAAAGATGGACAAACTTGGGAACTAACAATGCCCAATCATGAATATTGTATGTATTTTTACAAACTTAATACTACTTAATTGTTTTTCTTAGATTGTTATAACATTTTTATCCTAATAAACACACAAAATATTTTACTATGAAGAGTAAAGTTACTGGTCATAATGGTAAAGAGAGGATGGTGTGTGTGTGTGTGTGTGTGTGTGTGTGTGTGCGCGCGCGTGCACGCGTGCACTATGTATCTCTGTATATATGTTCTGGTTGTGTGTTTAGAAATATAACGCAAAAGAAGAGAGAGAAAGAACTGGTTTTTGAAGGAGAAGACTCTACCAATTGATGGAAAAAGGAGACCTGCTTTCTCCTAAATTGCAAAGAAATGTCATCTGTTGAGAAACAACTGAGTAAAATTCTATTGTATACATATACTACCTCTTCTTTATTCGTTTATCTATTGATGGACATCCAGGTTGCCTCCATATCTTGGCTATTGTAAATAATGTTGCAATGAACATATATTGCACATGTCCCTTCAAAGTAGCATTTTATCTTCAGATAAATACTCAGACATAGAATTAATGGGTCTTTCTATGTTTCTTCTTATAGCCTTTGTTTTGAAGTCTATTTTGTCTGGTATAAGTATTGCCACTCCAGATTTTTTTTTTTCACTCTCATGTAATATCTTTTTACATCTCTTTACTTTCAGTCTATGTCGGTCTTTTGATCTGAAGTAAGTCTCTTATAAGCAGCATATGTAAAGGTCTTGTTTTCTTACCCATTCAGCCACCCTGTATTTTGATTAGAGTACTTAATTATTTTTCATTTGAAGTACTTGTTGATAGATAAGCAGTTATTGCCATTTATTATTCATATTTTGATACGTATTTCTTTCTTCTTTTTAAAGAAGTCTCTCCAACATTTCCTGTAATTCTAGCTTGGTGGTGGCAATAAATTCCTTTACCTTTTCCTTATGTGAGAAGCATTTTTTCTGTCCTTTAATTCTAAATGCAGCTTTGCTGGGGAGTAATCTTGGTTGTAGGTCCTTGCTTTTCATCACTTTGAATATTTTGTGCCAAACCCTTCTGGCCTGCAAAATTTCTGTTGAGAAATAGACTGACAGTTTTATAAGAGCTCCCTCGTAGGTAACCAATTGCTTTTCTCTTGCTGCTTTTAAGATTCTTTGTCTTTAACCTTTCTTATTTTAATAATGGTATGTCTTGGTGTGGTCCTCTTTGGGTTTATCTCATTTGGGACTCTCCAAGTTTCTCAAGGCTGTATGTCTATTTCCTTTACCAGGTTAGGGAAGTTTTCAGTCATTATTTCTTGAAATAGGTTTTCAATTTCTTCCTTGCTCTCTTCTCCTTCTGGTACCCCTGTAATGCTGATATTGTGCATAATGTTGTCCCAGAGGCCTCTTAAACTATTCTCATTTTTCGAATTCCCTTTTCTTGTTGCTCTTCTGATTGGGTATCCTCTGCTACCTCCTCCTCTAAATCACTGATTAGATCCTCTGCTTCATCCACTCTATTGATTCCCTCTAACATACTCTTCATCTCAGATATTGTATTCTTCATTTCTGACCAGTTCTCTTTTACGCTTTTCATCTCTATTTTCCATTTTTATGTTTTCTATCTCTTTGTTAAAGTAACACTAAGTTCATTTATTCTTTTTCTAAGTTCATTGTGTATCCTTATAACCAATTTTTTGAACTCTACCTCTGGTAGATTGTTTGTCTCCATTTTTTTGAGTGCTTTTTCTGGAGCTTTGTTATTCTCTCATGTAAACATGTTTTTTTGTCTACTCATTTTGGCAGTTTCCCTGTGTTTGTTTCTATGTATTAGTTAGGGATCTTAAGTCTTCCAGTCTTATCAGAGTGGCTTTATGTAGTAGGTGTCCTATGGAGCCCAGAGGCTCAGTTTTCCCTGATCGCTTGAACCAGGTGTTCAAGGTGTGTCCCTCATGTGGGTCATGTGTAACCATCCTGTTATGGTTGAACTTTAGTTGCTGTTTACATGCTGATAGGAGAGGTTTATGCTCAGGCTGATTGTGGTTATGAGGACTGGTCATTGAGGGGCTGATCTTACAGAGCAGAATTCACTTTAGCAGGACTCTGGGGCCTGCTCAGTTACCTTGGGGTATGTCCTCAGATTCAGCCCTGGGTGGTGTTCAGGCATAGTTGATGGTCAAAGCAGGCCACTGAATGTGCTGGCCCAAGGGCCTCCTGGGAGGGGCCCAGCTGCAGGTAAAGTTCAGCAGCAATCTGTACACTTCTGGAGCCACCTGTAAGAATCACCAAGCAATCCACAGATGGCTGCCAACTGTGCTGTGCTTATAGGTGTCTCGAGAGGCAAAGCCAGGAACTGAGGCTGACTACTTCTAGTGCTAGGCTTGGGGCGGTACACATCGAGATCAATTGCTGCTTCTTTGGGTTTTGTGAGCCTTTGAGAGATTTTAAGAGAGTCTGCAGCATGAGCCAAGACAGGCAATTTGTATGAAAAAATAAAACAAAACAAAACAACAACAACAACAACAACAAAAATCACTGGAGGCAGCGTAAGTGGGCCCACAAGTTGGGAGAGTTGTGGTCTCAGGAACCACTTGGGTGGTGAGACCTGGGTTAACTAAGTTGATGGAGACTCAAATAGGGCAGCATCCTGTGAATGCTGGAGGGTGGAGGGCTCAACAATGGATTCTGCTAACATTTCTGTCAGGAGAAAGCCCCATTTTCAGCCCTTGCCCTGAAGCCAGACATCTCAATTCCTCCCAATGTGTCCCTAGCACTCTTTGAGAAGCTGTCCCAGAGCTGGAGCTCAGAGAGAATCAGTCTGTCACTAAGTTCATGCAGGCCCTTTAAGAGAAATGTTAGCAACTCCTGTAGCCTCTGTCTTTCTCAGCCACCATTTCCTCTGTTTTTCACAGCTAGAGATTGTGGGGATTTCTCTTCCCAGGACTGGAACCCTAAGCTGGGGAGCCCAGAGTGGGGCCACGACCCCTTGCTCCTCCAGGGGCAGGAGGGTCCTCTGCAGCCAAGATAATCATTTGGATTCTCACCCACCACTCTCAGTTATGAGGCTATCCCTTTTCATGTCTTCACCCCTTTAAGCATGCTTTAGGTGACCTCAATGTATGCTGCCAGTTGTATGACTTCTGTTTAGCCAAACCTCAGGTGACTTCCAGTGATGGTTGTTCTATAGTTTTGTTGTAATTTTGGTGTGGTTATGAGAGGAGGGGAACACAGTATCTACCTTTTACACCAGTGGTCCCCAACCTTTTTGGCATCAGGAACCAGTGTTCTTTTGAGAATCTAATGCCTGATGATCTAAGGTGGAGCTGAGGCAATTGTGCTACTCCTGGGGAGCAGCTGCAAATACAGATGTAGCTTTGCTCGCTTTCTTGCTGCTTACTTCCTGCTGTGTGGCCCGGTTCTTAAAAGGCCATAGACTGGTACCAGTCCACAGCCCATTAGGGGACCTCTGTTCTATACCATCTTGACAGTACCTCTCTCCCTTTTTTTCTTGCTGTTTTTTAGACTTATACTCTGCATAGAACACTCTTATCCTAGCTACCAACATGATACACAGTCTTACTGCTTCAGGTCTCTGTTAAAATGCTATTTTGTCAGAGGTACCACACAGATCACTTTATAAAAACAGCCGCTTTCCATCATTATAACTCGTTATTCTCTTATTTTTACACATTATTTGTTTATTTTTTATCTGACCTCACTTTAACATAAACTCCAGGAGGACAAGAATTTTCCTTTTGTTCAAAGCTGCATTCCAAGTTTTAGAAGAGGATGGAACTGAAAGACTGGAATGATTCTATTTTTCTGAGTGATCCCAAGATGAATTGTATGAAAAGTTCCCCAAAGACCAGTGCTCAAGAACAATGCCTTACCACCTGGCCAAACCAGCCAAGCCAGCTAATCGGTGGGCCCATAAGGCACCCCCACCCTTATTTCCTCCTGCACATATTCTGATTACTGCACCCGGCACCTTCTGCACTCGGCCCTACCTTCTGCACTCGGCCCTTTCTGCGCACGGCCCCCTCTATACGCAGCCCCAACTGCACGTGACCCCCTTTTGCATGCGGACCCAACAACCTACCACCCAATCCCTTTAAAGGTTAACTTAACCCCCCAATCAGGTAACGCCAAGGCATCTCCCCAAGGCTTGCAGTTTTACCCTTTAAATTAGGTCCCAACCCCTTGGTCGGGGCTCCTCTCAACCACTGCTGCGTCAGTGAATGAGTGGGGTCCAAACTCGAGTTTGTCAATAAACTCCCTTTTGTGTTTGCATCAGTGTCAGTTTCCTTCTTGGCTCATGGAGTTCCAAACCAGGGCATTACAGAACTATAATGAAAATCTGTTGAATAAGTAAATTTTCTCAACGCAAGTAACACGCACAGATTTCATAGTATGAATACCTCCACAATCATTGGTAGATAAATTATTAAAATCTAGCTTTTACTAATGAACCTGAGACAGAATTCAAGAGATTTGTAAAAAATTACACATTAAAAAAAAAAAAAAAAGAACCAAGTCCAGAGACCATTTCTACATAATACTTCTTTTTCTACTTTTTTTTTTTTTTTTTTTTTTTTTTTTTTTACATCTTGTAAGGAAGAATTGGCTGACATACTTCCAAAACATAAACCAGTAAAGCTTCTGACACCTGACAACATGGCAGAGAAACATGTTGCCTCATTTATAAGAAATTATGCTTGAAAGGGAAAAAACTCATATTGTAGAGCATAACTGTTGAGTGTGATGTAATGAAGCTTGGAGGGTATGTCACGGCACAGTCAGAATTCAGCTTTCAACCCCCTTCTAGAATGTCATAAAGCATTATGCATTGTTAAAGAGTTGCCAGTTCCTTCCCCAGAAGAGATGCCATCTCCGTGGTGGGTGAAAAGTTTTCTCTGCTAATCTGTGAAGTTTCTTCAGTCCTTGAGTTCTCTGGGAGAACAAATGTAGAATTACAAATGTGAATTGTTAAAAACAATAAGTAGTTAATTTTGCCATTCAAATGTAATTTTTTTTGTTGGAAAGACCTGACTTCTTTTCTGAAGTGATATATTAAAGGTTCAAATTCAATACTCATAGTAAGAAATATGTTATCTTAAGATCTGTGTAGTTATAGATTACATCTCAATTCTTTTAATATCTTGTTTAATACGCTCAGTATGATCTGCAGTTTATACTAAAATACAAAGAAGCTGTGTAAGTACATTTGCTTCAGGCTACCCTTCTGGCTATGCTGTCTGCCACCCACACTAAAAATTCTTTCATAGCATCCAATTCACAGAGGAATACGGTAGCGTGCAGAGGATCAGATTTCTTCCACATATCTTTCTGCCCCTAATTTACTGTATTTCTCCTTATTTTTTGTCATAATCTTTTATTTTTAAGCCTAGTAATGTTACTGCTGGGTGGTGTGAAACCCAGGGAGGCCCCAGCAGCACGGAGGAGGAGTAGGATGTTGCTGTGTGTTGTCCCTCGGTTCTTCCCTACTGACAAAGCAAAGAATTACAGGTCGGCAAGATTTAGAAAAAGTAAGATTTACTGAAAGTGCATTTTTGAAGGAGATGGGCTGCTCTAGGAAAGGCTGCAGATAAGACAGTACGCCACAAGGGAGGAGCAGGTTTTCAGCAAGGACAGCTATAACATGCAGAAATGGGAAGGTCTGTTTATATTTGCACTGTGAGGGAATGTCCTAGACAATCTGTACATGAGGTTACCTTGACTGACAGTCTGCTGCTATATAACATTTTGCCTGCTGTGCATGTGCTTACTCATAATTCAGTCTATTATAATTAGATTCATGAACTTTCAGGCATAGTGATGATATTATTATGATGGTATAATGAGGCAAAAGTTATGGGCAGGTTTAGGGTTGTACTTTCTGCACATGCACCTGTAGTTGGTTTAGCCAACAGCTTTTATGGCCTTTGTGCTATAGGATTTGTGGTAATTTATAACACTAAAAAGAAGGTAGGTATTTCTGGGAGGTCCTTAAGGAAGATCTGCAAGGGAAGTTTCTATGTTTACAGAGCTGAGCCTTGGTTCCTGTCATTCATGCCTGCCTAACTACCTAATATGGAAATGGAAACTATCTTTCAGTTAAAGAAATGAGTTTGATTAAAGAAAATTTGTAGGTAGAGAGCAGGAGATGAAGAAAAATGCTAGAGAAATAGTAGGGAAAGATGGACAAAGGGTATGATAAAGTAAAAGAAAAGGAAAAGACATGAGAGATTAATATGTGGGAGTAAAGAAGAAGTGAAGTTTGCAACTGACCTTGCCGAAGGAGCACTTGCCTAGGAAAACTTCTTTACTACTAGACTCTGTCTTTTTCTTCAAACACCCAGGGATTCCTCTGTCTCCATGAGGCCCAAAACTAAGGGATTTTATCAACACAGTTTTCAGAAGGTAGAACACCATCAAAAGGATAAAAGGGGATAAATATGATAGAATATTTCGTCATTATTTAGTAAGTTGTTTCAGGTAATGACTAAGGTTGTTTTCTACTTCAAGGCATACAATTTTGATTGTCACTTTTAACTTGAATTGTTTTATCTTAAAATTATTCTCTTTTCTTTGTGTGTGTGTGTGTGTTGTGTGTGTGTGTGTGTGTGTGTGTGGTGTGTGTTTTATTAACTCAGATTGCTGGGACATGTGGCCCGCCAATGCCTTTTTCTGTTGCAGAATAACCACTTGTGAGGGATCCACAAACCAAAACTTTTGGCATCCTTAGGTTGTCTTGACTTTTGATTTAAACCTAGCACAGTCACATTCCATTGCAATGAATTTCAGTAGAATCGGTGAGCTACTGTTGGATCCATTCCTGCTCAGAAGTAACCCAGTGTGCCCACTCTATATTTTATTAGGGCCTTCTTATAGAGAAAGGATATAATGCTAAACAAGACAGACAAGGTTCTGTCACAAAGTTTTAAATTTCATGTGGGAGACATACATAAGAAATTGTTAAAGCAAATGCATGTGGTAAAAGAGAAATGCAAAATATAGATGTGTGTAAAAGACTGGAAGTCTCTAATAAGTGACATTCAAGGTGAGACCTGAAAATTAATAGTTAGCAGATGAAAGACAGAGTGGGAGAAAATTCCAGGTAAAGGCAACAAAACTCTGTTATCAGAAAGATCATTAAGATATTGAGGACCTGAGGAATCCACTGGGGCAAAGAGTAGATGATGAATGTGCTGTCTAATTGGGGTGGGAGTTGTAAGTAGAGGCCAGGATACTGAGTTCTTAGAAGGTATGAAAAAAATTTGGATAGTACCCTAATGGCAATGGAAATTCACTGAAGTTATTGAGAAGATGAGTGCCATGAATGATTTAAATATTTAAAAATTTTCCTAGTTTCTCAATAGAGAGTATACTGAAGAAGCCCAGAAGTAAATATATAAAGCAGTTAAAGGATGTTTGCAGGAGAGAATTGATGGTGGCTCATTCAGATGAGGTTGGAAAGAAATCGGTAGCTTCAAGATATGTTATAGAGTGACTCAAATACCAAGAAATTCAAGTTCTTTTGGAGGAAAGGGTGAATCAGTGGTAGACCTGAATTATCTGGATTCAAAATTGAGATTCATCTTCTGATAATTACCACAATATTTATGGGGAAAAAGAATGCTTGATAAGGGTATGTCTCAAAAGATTAGGGAGCTATGGTTATCACATGGGAGTTTTAGGTGGCTATACTATATCTAAAGTAGTTTTCATATAGACTTCTTAATCTTTCCAAATCTAATAGCTGTAAACATTTTTACTAATTGTTCAGTATTAATCTAAAAAGTGTCAACTGTTTTAACTACACTTATACCATCCTGATTGCTCTTCTGATTCTTCCTGTATCAAACATTTCTTCTCAGCACCAGTTCTTTCTTTTAATATCTAAATGAATTTAAAATTACTAGATAATTGCCTTTTTTTTTTATGAGGAATATGATGTGCATTATTTAGATGTCTAATAGTCATTTTTCTAAATACATATAGGATATCATCATGAACCTTGCTCTAATGTAGACACATACCAATACAGCAGGCCAGCTATATAGTTTTGTATAAAAGGTTTACATTTTCTTCTATTACAATGGCAGCATCTCGTATTCATTTAAGTAGAGGCTGTTTAGCGGGAATTAAAGTCACATATTAAATAATTTAAAGAAAACATGGCTTTACTGAGATGAAATATGGGTCACAACTTAAAATTGTGCCAATTAAAAGCTGCCACTTTTAGTGAATTAGTTAATTTCATCAATATCTGGCAGTTAAATTTCATATTTAAGAATATGTTTTTTTAATGTTTTTAAACAACAAAGAACTGATTGGCAGCTTATTCATGACCAATAAAACATTTTCTTCATAAATTAGTTTCCATTATCCTAAACTAACTGTTTATTCAGATTAAACACTTTAGAATTTGCTATATTAAAATCCCATTGTATTCAGTGCCTCACTGTTAAATAGCCCTACCATTAGTTCAAGTATAGTGCGGAGATTTCTATCTCATTTTCTTACCTGATATATTCTTGTCCTTAAATATTTTTTTAAGTTTTATTTAAACTCCAAATCTACAATATCAATATAAGATATTCATCAAATAATAGAGAATTAATGGGAGCAAACCAGGGAGAGAAACATCCATTTGTTCACAAAGTTTTGTTTTCATTCTCTTCGCATACTACATGGACTTCTTTAGTCACACAATAATTCCTTCGACAAATAACGAGTAAGTATGGCATGTGGGTTTCAATGCAGAGATAAATAAGAAATAAAAAAGTTGCCTGCAAAGAGCACATAGTCTTACAGGAACAAAAGTCAATTGTGACCATATAACATCTGCAATATAAAAGCTATGTATTTAGAGAGCTATAGGAGCATCTCCTCAGCTTGAAGAAGTAAAACAAAATTGATTTTTGAGGCATTGAATATAAGACAGCTAGTTGGATCATTTCTGATAAAGAAAAAGGCATTCATAAAGTCACCAAAGGATGAGTGAACTTGAAACATTGAGAGGACAGTAATCTTAATGACTTGCACACGGGGCTCTGTCATGGTAGAAAGAATGACAAGAAGTATCCTGTAATCACTGTTCAACTGTAGACAGGGTATGTGTGAAGAGTGTGATGTTGAAATGGCTATATCTAAAGGGGTGTATAGTACAAAATATATTCTCATGGCAGAAATTCCTCATTGATTTTAGATTAAAAAATAATGCTGCTTCAGAGCAACTTTTAATTTTTATCTTGTGAGTAGTAGGAATTGTATAAATGATAATATTTCTTTTTGGGCTTGGCTGAGAGTGTGGAGTGAAATCTAAAGCCCTAGCATAACCAGAGGAAGGATTATTTTGTTACACATATTGAGTCAAATTACTGACTTTACAATTTTCCATCTTTATTTATTTAAATTGTATTATTATTCACTATACATTGTGTTTTCTTTTGAGTGTCTCTTGTGTGTATGTATAATGAAACAACAGTAATGATAATAATAGTAACTCTTACTGAGTACTTAAAATTTACATTGTAATTGTTCTTTTCCATAAAATAAACTGTGTAGTAGGTAGTATTTTATCTGCATTTTACAAGTAACGAAACTGAGGCAGAAAAAGGTTACTTGCTTTGCACGAACATTTTTGCATGGCTAGGATAACGTAAACATGCGGTTCAAGACAGCACACTAATCATTTTTGCTTCCACATTTTTTATTTGTCTTCAAGAATTGACATGGGATATAATTAAAAGGTACTAAAATTTCCATAGGAACTCAGAATCAGGGATTAGTTGACTTGCCTGTTTTATTCCATTATGCTTAAAATATTTTTGCTTGATAGGTTTAATAATATCTTTACTGTATTTTCTTCTTTCAATATTTTTCCTTCTGCCTTTTTTATTGAAACGTATTTGGCTAAATTTTTATATAATATTACAATTTTTTCCAATTGAGTAACCTTGTCTTTTCTGATAGTTCATCATGTATATAAAAAGGAAACTGCCTTTTGAATATTAATTTGTATTTTCTACTTTACTGAATTTATTGTCAGTTCTAACAGCTTTTTTTTTTTTTTGGTGGAATCTTTAAGTTCTCTGTATATAGTATCAATGTTACTGCAAATAATGACAGTTTTACTTCTTTCTCAATTTGGATGCCTTTTATTTCTGTGTGATTGCTATAGCTAGGACTTCCAATACTGAGTGAATAGAAGTGGGGCAAGTGGATATCCTTGTCTTGTTCCTCATCTTAAGAAAAATGCTTTTAGTTTTTCCCTACTGAGTATGATATTAGCTGTAGGATTTGTCATTTATGCCTTTATAATGTTGAGGTAGTTCCCTATATTCCACTTGGCTAAGAGTTTTTATCATAAATGGATTGTGAATTTGTTGAATGATTTTTTTGCACCTATTGATATGATCACTTTCTTACACCATATACAAAAATAAACTCAAAATGGATTAAAAAACTTAAATGTAAGGCCTCAAACCATAAAACTTCTAGAGGAAATATAGGCAGTAAAACTCTCTGATATTGTTATTAGTAATTTTTTTCTGAAATACATTTCCTCAGGCAAGGGAACAAAAAAGTAAAATAAACAAAAGGTCTACATAAACTGAAAATCTTTTGCATAAAGAAAACCATCAAAAAATGAAAACACAATTTACTGACTGGAAGAAAATATTTGCCTATCATACATCTGATAGGAGGTAAATATCTAAAATTTTAAGAACTCATATAACTGGTCAACAAACCAATTAACAAGTGAGCAGAAAAGCTGAATAGGTATTTCTCCAAAGAGGACATACAGTTGGCCAAATAAACTTTGAAAAGATGCTCAAGATCACTAATAATCAGAGAAATGCAAATTAAAACCAAATAAGTATCACTTCACACCTGTCAGGTTGCTATCATCAATAAATAATATATAATAATAATAATAATAATAATAAATAATAATATAAATAATAATGTTGACAAGGATGTGGAGAAAAGGAAACCTCATGCTCTGTTGTGGGACAGCCACTATTGAAAACCGTTTGGAGGTTCCTCGAAAATTGAAAACAGAACTACCTTATGACAAAGCAATGCACTTCTGGGTATTTATCCCAACCCCCCCCCCACAAAACTGATTGTAAAGGTCTATGAACCCCCGTATTTACTGCAGCATTATTTACCAATAACCAAAATATGAAAGCAACCTAGGTGCCATCAAATAGAGGATGATAAAGAAGACATGGTACATATGTAAAATTGAATATTGCTCAGCATAAAAAATGATATCTTACCATTTGCAATAAATGGGTGGCACCTAGAGGGTATTATGCTGAGTAAAATAAGTCAAAGATGAATAACCATATAATTTCACTTACATGCAGAATCTAAGGAACAAAATAGACAAATTAAACAAAAAGGAACTCACAAATACAGAGAACAAACTGGTGATTGCGAGAGGGGAGGAGGGTTGGGGGCTGGGTGAAAAATGAAGAAATGAGAAGTAAACATAGGAGTTACAAATATAGTTTACAGAGATGTAGAGTACAGCATAGAAAATAACGGCAATATTATTGTAATGGCTATGTATAGAGCCAGATGGGTCCAGGAGGATCACTTCCTAAATAACATAAACATCTAACCATTGTACTGTATACCTGAAACTAATATAAGATAATAATAAAAAAGATAAAAGAAAAACTCTAAGTTTTATGTTGTAGTGTTGTTATGTTGTTATTCTGTAAGTGTATTTATACAAATAAAGAAATCAGAAATGAAGGCATCAATTATATCTAAGAATTTTAAACATCTGATCATAAAGTATTTCTAAACTGTTAATACACAACTTCCAGTTTCAGTAATAATAAATTTGCATTGTGCACACCCTCTATTTCAGCTTTTGTAACCTTTTAAAAATTTATTGGGGTGACATGGTTAATAAAATTATATAGGTTTCAAGTGTACATTTGATAATACGTCATATGTATATTGCATTGTGTGTTCATCTCTCAAAGTTGAATTTCCTTCTGTCACCATATATTTGACCCTTTTCCCTTATCTACCTCCTCACTTCACCCTTTTCCTCTGAACCACTAATTTCTGTCTATGAGTTTCTGTTTGTCTTGTTTTTTGTTTGCTTTAGTTTTATATCTAACATATGAGTGAAATTATACAGTTCTCAACTTTTTTGTCTAGTTTATTTTGCTTAGCATGATAATTCAAGATCCATTATGTTGTCACAAATGGCACATTCAATCTTTCTTATGCTGAGTAATATTCCATTCTACATATGTATCACATCTTTTTATTCATCACCTATTGATGGCATTTGGTTGTTTCCATGACTTAGCCACTAGGAACAATGCTGTCATGAATTGGGAAGCCATATTTCTTTACAGATAAATATTTTCAGGTTTTTGGGGGGGGGCAGTTAAATGGTCCAGAAGAAAGATTGCTAGATTATATGGTAATTTAATTGTTAGCTTTTGAGAAACTCCATACTGCTTTCCATAGTGGTTGTACCAATTTACATTTCCACAAGCAGTGTCTGAGAGCTTCCTTTTTGCCCACAACCTCTTCAACACTTGTTATTACTTGTCTGTTAATGATAGCATTCTACAAGGTCTGAGGTGGTCTCATTGTGGTTTTGATCAGCAATTCCCTAACAGCTAGTGAAGCTGAGCATCTTTTTTTTGTCCATTGGCATTTGTGTGTCTCTTGGGAAAAGAGTCTGTTCAGATCCTCGCCATTTTTTTAATTGGATTGCATGTTTTTTGTTGTTGAGTTGTGTTGTTTTTTATATATTTTGGATATTAGCCCCTTATGAAGAATTTTTTACAATATCTCCTCCAGTCAGTTGTTTCATGATGGTTTCTTTAGCTGCAAAGTTTTTTAGTTTGTTATAGTCCCATTAATTAATTTTTTCTTGTAACTTCCCTTGCCTTTGAGGTAAATTTATACAACTCTCTATAAATCCAGGATCCACAAGCTTCTCTAGCCTTGTATTATCTGATTTGTCTTCAACTTGCTAAAGGCATTATTCCACTTTTTGAAAAAAAAATTCCAATATTGTTCAGTACTGCTTCATTTAATTTCGTTATAAAAAACAAACACCTATATTTATAAAACAAATATTTTTCTGGCAGAGTTAATTGCAACTATTGGACTACTTTTTTAAATTAATTAATATATAGATATATCTATAGATATATATATATCTATAGATATATCTATATATATATAGATATATATATATCTAATATAGAGAGAGAGAGAAGAGAGAGAGAGAGAGAGAGAGAGATTTTTTGCACTGTGTGTTCACTGCCCACAGTTACATTTATTTTGTCACCACATATTTGACCCCTTTGCCCCGTCGACCTCCTTCCTCCCATCACTTATACTCTGGTAACCACTAGTCTATTAGTCCATGTTCATTGAGTCTCTGTTTGCTTGTTCTGTTTATTTGTTTGTTTTAGGTTTATATCCACATATAAGTGATATCATGTGATTTTCAACTTCTTCTGTCTGGCTTATTTCACTTAGCATGATTATCTCGAGGTCCATTATGTTGTCGCAAATGGTAGTATTTCATCTCTTCTTATGGCAGAGTAAAATATTCCTTGTATATATGTACTACAGCTCTTTATCCAATCATCTATTGTAGGACACTTCGGTTGCTTCTATGTCTTGGCCACTGTGAATAATGCTGCTATGAACATTGTGTGTAAATATCTTTCGGATATGGATTTTCAAGTCTTTGGGGAAAATACCCAGCAGAGTGGTTGATGGATCATATGGTAGATAAATTCTTAGTTTTTGGAGGAACTTCCATACTGTTTTCCATAGTGGCTGTACCAATTTGCAGTGGCACCAGCACTGTATGAGGGTTCCATTTTCTCTGCATTCTCTCCAACATTTGTTACTTGTCCTGTTGATTAAGCTGTTCTAACAGGTGTGAGATGGTATCTCATTGTGGTTTTGATTTGCATTTCCCTAATAGCTAGTGATGTTGACCATCTTTTCATATATTTGTTGGCCATTTGTATGTCCTCTAGGGAGATGTGTCTGCTCAGGTCCTCCGCCCATTTTTTGACTGGATCATTTGTTTTATTGTTGTTATTGAGTCATATGAGTTCTTTATATATTTTGGATATTAGCTTCTTATTGGAGGTGTTGCTTGCAAATATATTTTCCCTTGCAGATAATTATCTCTTTATCTTGTCGATGGTTTCTTTTGCTGTTCTGAAGCTTTTCCGTTTGATGTAGTCCCATTTAATTATTTTGTCTTTACTTCCTTTAACTTTGAGGTTAAATTCATAAAATCCTCTTTAAGTCCAAGGTTTTTTACTTTAATTTCTATGTTTTTCTACACATTTATTTAGGTCTTATATTCAGGTCCTAAATCCATTTTGAGTTAATTTTGGTGTGTGGTGATAGACAACAGCCTAGTTTTATTCTTTTTTGGGTGGCTTTCCAGTTTCCCAGAACCATTACTGAAAAAGGCCTTTTCTTTTTTTTCACTGTATGTTTTTGGCTTTTTTTTTTTTGTCAAAAATGATTTTGCCCATATAAATATAGGTTTACTTCTGGACTCTCAATACTGTTCCACTGGTCAATGTGTCTGTTTTGCTGCCATTACCATGCAGTTTGGATTACTGTCACTTTGTAGAATAATTTTAGAGCAGAGTGATCCCTACAAACTTTGTTCTTTCTCTTCTCAGGATGGCTTTGGAAATTTTGGATCTTTTGTATTTCCATAGAAATCTGATGATTTTTTGTTCTAGTTCTTTAAAAAGTGCAGATAGGGTTTAGATGATGATTGCATTAAACCTGTATAATGTTTTGGGTAATATGGTCATTTTAACTATGTTGATTCTTCCAATCCAAGAACACAGAATATCTTTCCATTTCTTTCTACCTTCTTCAATTTCTTTTAATAGAGTCTTATAGTTTTCATTATATAGGTCCTTCATATGTTTCATTACATTTATTCCTAGGTGTTTTATTCTTTTTTGTTGTAATTGCAAAAGGAATTATTTTTCCACTTCTTTTTCTGATGCTTCATTATTAGATTATAGGAAAGCTATGGATTTTTGTATGTTGATTTGTATCCAGAGACTTTACTGTATTTGCCTATTGTTTCTAGTAGTGTTCTTATGTAGTCTTTAGGATTTTCTATATGAGAATCATGTCATGTGCAAATAGTGACAGTTCGACTTCTTTTCCTATTTGGATGCCTTTTATATCTTAGTTTTTCACCATTAAGTATAATTTGACTGAGGGTTTGTCAATATGGTCTTTATTATGTTAAGGTAGTTTCTTACTATACCAATTTTGTTAAGTGTTTTGATTATACATGGATACTGTATCTTGTCAAAGGCTCCTTTTCCATCAATTGAAATGATCATATGATTCTTTTTCAAAAATTTGTTTATGTGGTATGTCACATTAATCGATTTGCATATGTTGAACTATCCCTGTGTCTGGGATGAAGCCCGCTTGATCGTGGTGTATAATCTTTTTAATATATTTCTGTATTTGGTTTGCTAGTATCTTATTTAGGATTTTTGCATCTGTGTTAATGAGAAATATTGGTCTGTAGTTTCTTTTTTGTGTGTGTTATCTTTACCAGGTTTTGGTATCAGAGTAATATTGGCCATTTAAAATGAGTTGGGAAGTATTGCCTCCTCTTCGATTTTTTGGAAGAGTTTGAGGAGAATAGGTATTAAATCTTCTTTGAATGTTAAGTAGAGTTCACTGGTGAAGCCATCTGGTCCTGAACTTTTACTTTTTGGTAGGTTTTGATGATTGTTTCAATTTCCATACTGCTGTTTGGTCTATTCAAATTTTCCAGTTCTTCTTAATTCAATCAAGGAAGATTGTATTTTTCTAGGCACTGTTCCATTTCTTCTAGGAGTATGATCCTTTCTATTTCTGTGATGTCAGTCGTAATTTCCTCTCTTTCATCCCTGATTTTGTTTACTTGTGTCCTTTCTCTCTCTCTCTCTCTCTCTCTCTCTCTCTCTCTCTCTTTAGTGAGTTTAGCCAGGGGTTTGTAAATTTTATTAACCTTCTGAAAGAACCACCTCTTTGGTGCATTTATTTCTTCTATTGTTTTTTGTATGTTTTGTTTGTTTGTTTTCATATCATTTATTTCTGCTCTAATTTTGACTATTTCTTTCCTTCTGCTTATTTTAGGCCTCATTTGTTCTTCCCTTTCTAGTTTTTTAAGAGGAAGCATTGGGTTGTTTATTTGGGCTTGTTCTTGTTTTTTAGGTAGGCCTATAATGATATGAACTTTCCTCTTATGATTGCTTTTGCCATGTCCTAAAAGTTTTGATATGTTATACTATCATTATCATTCGTTTCTATGTATCTCTTGATCTCTCTTTTTATTTCTTCGCTGGCCCAGTTATTCTTCAGTAGCATATTGTTTAATCTCCATGTATTTGTGGTTTCTTCCTGATTTCTTTCTGCAGTTGATCTCTGGTTTCAAGTGTTATAATCAGAGAATATGGTTGGTATGATTTCAACCCTCTTATATTTGTTGATGCTATCTCTATGTCCCAATATGTGGTTGATTCTTGAGAATGTTCTGTGTGCACTAGAGAAGAATGTATAAGCAGCCGTTTTGGGATGGAAGGGTCTGTAAATGTCAATTATGTCCAGTTGGTCTAATGTGTCATTAAGGAGGTTATTTCCTTATTGATTTTCTGTTTGGATGATCTGTCCATAGTCAACAGTGGGGTATTTAGGTCTTCTACTATGACAGTGTTTTGGTCTGTTTCTCCTTGTAGCTCTGTTAGTAATTGCTTTATATTTCAGGGCTCCCTGATTGGGAGCATAGATATTAATAAGTGTTATGTCTTCTTGGTGCATGATTCCCTTTATCATTATGAAGTGTTCCTCAGTATCTTTCTTTACCTTTTTTTATTTTGACATCTATTTCATCTGATATCAGTGCTGCTGCTCCTGCTTTTCTCTGAATGCTGTTTGCTTGAAATATCATTTTCCACCCTTTCAATTTGAGTCTATATTTGTCTTTGGAACTGAGATGTGTCTTCTGGAGGCAGCATATGGTTGAATTTAGGTTTTTAATCAATTCTGCAACTTTGTTCCTTTCTAATGGTGAGTTCAGCCCATTTACATTTAGCGTGATTATTGAAATATGAGATCTTTTTATAGCCATTTTATATTTCACTTTCTGGTAGCTTGGTGTTTCCATTGCTTCCTTGTCCTTGTGTTTCAGTTTTCTTTAATTTGGTTGGCTTTTAAGGGTTTTCCCTCGGGTTCTTCTTGTTTTATGTTATATTCTTAATTTCTGTGTGTGTTTACCTTTACAGATATGTAAAGGATAGTTACACACACACCACCACACTTGTCCATTTTCTTCTGCACATGCCTTGTCTCCTTGCCTTTTTTGTGAATTTAGATCTTTGCATCTTCCCCTTACCAGTCATTTTATCTCCATTTGTCCCTATGTATGCTGAATGTTCATTACTATCTTGTTATAATAGTTCTCTTATTATTATTTAATCTTAATGCCCTGTTCTTAGTAAGAGTTGCACTCCTCTGCTTCTACTTTTCTGATCCTTTACTCCTAATTATGAATATTTTTTTTTGTTTTGTTATTTTGTTTTAGATGAGCGGACTCCTTTCTCTATTTCTTGTAGTGCAGGCCTTGTAGTGGAGAATTCCCTTAATTTTTGTTATCTGGAAGGTCTTAGTTTCTCCTTCATATCTAACTGAGCACTTAGGTGGATACATTATTCTAGGCTGGTAGTTCCTTAATAGTTTAAATATTTGATTCCATTCCATTATGGCTTGTAAGATCTGCTCTGAGAAATCCAATGATAATCTAATAGGTTTTTCCTTTATAAGTTACTATATACTTTTCCCTGGCTTCCCTGAGAATTCTGTCTTTGTCGTTGATTGTTGATCATTTTAATACAATGTGTCCTGGTGAAGTCCTTTTTGGGTCAAGATAATTGGGTGTTCTGTTGACTCCTTGAATTCCAAGCTCCAGCTCATTCCTTAGATTTGGGAAATTCTCATCAACTATTTGTCTGAAAATTCTTTGCAGTCCCTGCTTCTTTTCCTCACCTTTGATAATACCCATTAAACTTATGCTTCTTCTCCTGATGGTATCAGCTAGCTCTTGAATTTCTCTTTCATTATTTTTCATTCTTTAGTTTCTCCCTTCTTCCTTCTGATTTATTTCTACATTTCTGTCTTCTATATCACTCATCCTTTCCTCCATTTGGTCAACTCTATTTCCCAAGTTTACTATTTTTATTTTTCAACTCTTGCAGTGTGTGTGTGTGTGTGTGTGTGTGTGTGTGTGTGTGTGTGTGTGTGTTATCTCCAGAAGTTTCTTTCTGTTCTTTTGAGTGTCTCAATCTTCTTACTCTGCTCATCTAGTTTTTTTTTTTTTTCATTTCCTGAAATTGTTGATATGAATTCTTTTGGATCTCATGGAGTTTTTTCCAAAGCACCATCCTGAATTCTCTGTCATTTAAGTCACATATTTCTATGTCTGTAAGCTTCTTTTCTGATTTTCTCTTTCTTTCTAAGATGCCTTGTCAGCTTTGGTTATTCATGGTGTTTAATGGACTAATCCTCTGCCTTGGTATTAATGGAAATGTATTCTGCTTTTTTTCAAGAAAGAAGATTTATTATATAGCGATCTCTCTAGCTTGTTGCAAAGACGACATTTTTCTTTTGGTTTCCAGTAGGTAGTGTCTAATTCTCTTGGATCACTGCTCTATATAAAGCTTTAATAATGCCTTTTTTTATATAGATGTTTAATCCTGTTCACTACTCCCAGTCTCAGTCCTTGTCAGGGTAGCGACAGTTTCAGTCGGAGTTGCTCAGATTTCTCTGAGCAGTGTTCCTGAATACTGGGGCTCCACAGTGTTTCATCTTGGAAGATGTAGGAGAGGCGCCTTCTGGTTTGGGGAATGGGGGTTACACATCAGCCTGGTTTTGCAACCAGGGATCATAAAAATCAACTGTTGTTCCTCCGCTGTCCTTGCTTCTCTGCTGCACTGATGCCTGGGTATTGCCGCGAGCCAAGTGGAGCTTACAGCTCTCCCAAGCAGGACTGTTCAAGGAACTCCCCTCTTCCTCCTTTTACATGAAGCTTAGACTGCAAGAGACATCTTCTCCTGACATCCGGGTTCTGACCTGTGGTAGTTCTTATGTGCAGATCCCACACTCAGACGTGCTCATGTGCAGTTTGGGTGTGTGTGGTTTTGTTTTGTGTGTTTTTGTTTTTGTTTTTCCCCCAGTTTTAGATGTTCAGCTTATTGTTTAAAGGGGAGAGACCTGGGTATGTCTCTCACTCTGCCATGTTTCTGATGTCACTCTGGACTATTTTCATTTTATCACTTAATCTTCATGATGGTCTTGGAGTTTGATATTATTGTTTCAACTAATTGACTTAGAAAATAAATGGTGGGAGAGTGAAGTGCCTGATTATGTGAGTAGGTGTCAGAACCTGAATTTGCTCCAGATCTAGACTTAGGTTTCAAAGTACTAGCATTTAACCTCTTCTAGACTATGTGACTTTTCAATATCTCACCATTTTCAAGGGTAAGACACCTAAATTGAGTCAATACTTTATTCATATTTCATTCAATTACACTTGGAGAAAAAGGGAGTGGGTTTATTAGAAATTATTTATACATTATCCCTTAATCGATTAATTATCTAAGGGAAAAGGTAGTCAAATCTCATGTTTAGTACAAGGCAATGGTAAATATGGAAAAAGGCAGTTCTGAAATTTAGCCCCTATAAATATAAGAAAGCTTAAAAGTAAAAGAGTTACTTCTCTATAAATTTTGGGAGATGTTGAGAACATATTTTTCAAGTAGGTATGGTACTAACAGTAATGGCTAGAGTCATTTTGTTAATGTTATTGAATGTTTATATTTGTGAAGGATTCCAAAGTTTTGACAAGGGTGGCACTATTAGTCACTGTGCTAATAGCAACAATATTACCCTCATTGGTTCATTCTGTACCTTTGTCACTGGCCATTAGTATCGACAGAAGGAACATTGCAGCATGTGCTATTTGCAATTTCTTTTGTAGTTTTTAAAATTGCTGCCTTCTTTCACTGTGTTTTCCTATAAATGTTCTCATTTAAAAAAATCTCTTTTCGCTTTATTTATCTTTTTATTGATTGATTGCCTAACCTTAATTGTATAAGAAACAAGAAAAAAAATACCATTTCTGCTTTTAAAACTTATTGCCCACAGTGTGCCCAAAGCCAAAGCCAGGGTTCAAGCCCTATTAGTTAAACCCAATCTTTTTTAGCATGAATACAATAGCCCTATTAGGAAAAGGTCTACTCTAATATCTTGTAAACATTAGACTTGATTTTTGATAATTCAGGGGAACTTCTCTTGTTGCTACTTCCTCTGAACTGTCCTTTTATTGAAGCTTATTTATTAACTTTGTCATTGGGAAAGTGTGGGAAACACACTATATGCATAATACCATGCAATATCATTTTATCTCACATGTACTACTGGTTATTTTGTTTTTTTTGTTTGTTTTTTAATATTTCTTCCTTCACAATCTTATCACTTCTGGGTTATTACTATAAATTAAGGGTGCAATCACATTATGTCCACTCTCTTCCTGCACAATTATTCAAAATATTTATACATGCTTAATCCTCCAAAAATCACTATTTTCTTCTGGCCACTTTTCTGTATTTAAAAAAATATTAATGTTTCAATTGCCACATCATATTACTTATTCTCAAGATCAAGACTAGGCTTCTGAAACTGGAATTAAAGGCACTTTCCAATAGAATTGATGGTTGACTTTTTAACTTATTCTTTCTACTTGTTTTATTAACTTTCAAGTAAGCATGGAGTTTATAAAGTCTTGGAGAAGACTTTATAAATTGCTATCTTCATGTCTTTGATATTACTATTCCCTAGCTATCTACCCATTTTCAATCTATAATTCAAGATGCAGCTAGACTTTCTCTACAACACAGTGGCCTTCCTCCTTCATTCTTATAATTCTTTTCACTTCTTACATTAGTTATTCTTTTTATATTTCAACTAAGCTGCAAGTTTCTGGAGGAGAGATATTATATGTGTACTTCTCTGTATTTCCTGTAGCACCTAATATAGTAGATTTTCATATTCTATTTATTGGTTGATTGACTAGTTGATTGAACAAAAACAACGTAAGTACTATTTCTTGATCTTTAAGAGTTTATAATATAATTATAATGTACTACTTTTTGCTGGGGGGTTGTAAAAGGATTTTGAGGTATTCTTAGATCATAACTCAAAAGAATGAGCTATGAAACTATATATTTAAAATATATATATAATTTTTTTAACCAATGTCACCCCAATAATTTTACTTAATAAAAAACAAAATGAGTCATGGAAACAGCTCAGTATCTTTTCCCTATAAAATTAGGGAGCTGTTCTACAGTATCCCCACAGAGTTCTTCCTTCCTTTATGCTCTATTCTGTAAGAATGAAGAGAAGAAATATATTAATGTGGAGAAGATGGGACCTTTAAGATAAGAAATTTAAAAGGTCAGTGAGCAAAAGGAAGGGGTTCTAGGGGCAGGTGGAAAGATTCTCATAATTAAATAATTGGGAAAAAGCCTATATTTAGATGTTTAAAAGGAAATTAAACCTGATATAGACACAGGCTTCTTGCACTGACATTGATGATACGTAAGCCTGAAGAATTTAATATTGGGACAGATCCATATAATATTTCCATTAAAGACATGTAAAGGGGAGCCTCCTAAGATTATAAAGCTAAGGATTTGAAGGAGAAAGACTACTTATAGGTTACAATGCTGCTCCTACTTACAAAAAAAAAATGTTTTGGGCATTACTTCATGGCTTTCTCCTTTGCAAGCCTAGTATGTATGGAGTACATGTGTCAGAATGTAACTGAAACAATAAGCTTTCTTTTCTTTTCTCTGTTTAAGTTGTCCAAGTTACTTTTAAAAAACCAAAAATTTATTTTATTTTAAAAAGTACACAATGTGTCAAAGGTCCCCAGAGTTGACTTAGAAAAAGCTCTGAACATGACTTCCACAGAAAAAGAAAGATTTCAAGTACTTTATAAATGTTTGTTATATTACCAGTATCCGTAATACAGCTGGAGAAAATTACTATAGAAAAAAGGGTAAGATCTTGTAGTGCTGAGAGTGAGCCGAGACTGATTGTCTAGTAGTTCATGCAAGCTGCATCGTCCATGCTGGGATGAACTTGCACTGGTAGGAAGAATATTATTGAAAGCTGGTAGAAGCATTCTATTGATTTCTATGAAAAAAATCAAATACTTAGATAGAGAGGACCTATAAGAAATGGCTAAAAACTCAAGCATATGAAGTTTGCCTCATGAAGCTGTTCACTGACTGAATAGAATTATATATATTTCAGGTGATGTACTTTCCTGATGCCGTATCTTAAATGGTGACCTATTCAACCAACAGAATTTAATGAGAGCATGGTCATAATTTTATTACCATAGATAGAAATGGAAGATTTACATTTTCATGTAAATAAATATTTATTATGAAGTAAATATTTCTGTGCTTATGTAATGCATGGGGAATATCAGTGCTTCTTAGATTGTCTTAAGTAAAAAATACTTAAGAGAAAATTCTCTTTGAATAAAGAAGATGGAATTGTGAATTTGTTTTGTTGTTTTGTTTTGTTTTGTTTTGTTTTGCTTAAGAATATTCCTCCTCGATTTACCTGTTTCCCTGCACAGTTGTTTAGAGCATCCATGTGCAGTTAACCACTCTGTTTAGTGGACATGGCGATTTTTGCAGTGCCTTAAGAGTTTGTTGGTTGCCAGATCATTATGGGCTATGAATTATGCAATAAACTTCTCCTGGACCAATAAAGAAGAAGCCAGCAGTAAGATCTGGCCTGAGAATAGATGAAATGCAGCAATAAAAGCCATAAACACAGTCTTTCATTTGGAAGTCCTATTAAGAATTAGAAATAATTCATGTTCAAATGGTTTTGTATGGCAGAGATGCTATAATGAAAGAATTTGCAGGACTTTTTAAAAATTGAAGAGGAAAAAAAAGGATCATTGGACTTGAAACAGGTTGTTCCTGGAAGCAGGGAGTTCATTACCTTTGTTTCCTTCTTCCTGTTAAAATCTTAGGCTAGTAAACATTACATTTATAATCACAAGATTATGGTCTCATATACAATTTACCAAGAAATTATTTTTTCTGAAAAAAATGCTATTTTTAAAAGCACTTTTATTTAATGTCATTTTAAATTCATGTTAAAAATCTGAAAATGTGTTTTGTGTTTGAAGCTGATTCTACTGTTGATACAGCTCTTTCTATGTCTGAAAGTAAAAGAATAAGAGATGAATAGCATTTCTTCTTAAGTAAAACACCAGTTAGGAAAGATTTAGCCTGGAGTTGCAATTTATTTTGACTCTGCTATTATGTGAAATTTGGTCATTTTACTTTTGAGTTTCCGCATAGTGAAAAAAGCACTTGAAATAGTATGTATAGTTCTTAACAACATTCATATGAGACCTACATGATTTATATACTTTTGTTCTTTCAGCTACTAATTGAGCTTGAGACAAATTATTCTCTTTGTTATATGTTGAATGATATTTCCTCCCCCAGTCATATATTGAAGTTCTAACTCCCAGTACCTCACAATGCGACCTTACTTGGACATAGGTTCATTAAAGATGTAATTAGTTAAGACAAGGTGGTTAGAGTGGGCCCTAATCCAATAAGATTGATGTTTTTATAAAGAGGGGAAATTTGGTTACAGGGATACTGTTGGGAAAATACAACTTAAAACACACTTCTCCCAACCCAGAGGACATCTCTAGTGAGGTAGCAGGAAAACAACACAATTTTATTTTTGAATAAGTACTAAGCCAAAATATGAAGTGCATCACAAAAAAAACTATGAATAGATTGCAGGGATAGAAAAAAATCCTCATTTATGTAGCCAAGTAGACACAACCCATTATATACATGTTTTCAAGACAAACAATAACTAGTCAAGTGAAAGAACTTGATGGAATCTTTTGTCACATATGGTTCATGCTAACTTTATCTGGTAGTTGGGGTGACTATCTGCGTTGGCTAATTGGCTTTATCCAAGAGGAAAACAAACCTATCATTTCTTTATGGCAAGAGGTAGTTTTGCAACTTAGAACAAGGTCCCACTGAAGTTAGACTCCTATTTTCCCACAGAAACTGGGAGATAGAGGTACCATATACCTTGAGGATCCTCCTTTTTAGGTCTTAAAAGGAATCAACACTGCTGGCACTTTGATTTTGAACTCCTAGCCTCCAGAATTATAAGACAAAACAGTTCTGTTGTTTAAGCCACTTAGTTTTTGGTACTTCTTAAAGTAGCCCTAGCAAACTAATACCACCTTTATATTTCTGTTTCCTCCTGGAATGGGTGGGGTTTGGAAAGGTATGAGAACTGTAAAGGTATGAGTACTATAAAGAAGGCATGGTAACACTAACTATTTCAGAGAATTGTCAAGAAAATTACGTAGTATTCTTGGATGTAAAATCAGGTTAGACACAATTCTGTCTGTCCTTCGTATATCTGAAAGTTAATTGTATTTTTTTCTTTCTTAAAATTATAAGCCCCTTTTGTTCATTTTACTACAAATCAATCAATCAATAAGATATACTGAGTATCTTCTCTTCAGTTCAATAAATATTCATTATTTTCTATGGAATATACATGTGAAAAATTGGTTGGATAAAGTAATGGAAATATAATGTAATATAGGGGAAGCACAGAAGACAGAAATCAAATCTGGGGACAACAGGTATAAGTGAAGACTGCACACAGATTAATTGATGTCTAGAATGGAGTTTAGAGGTTGAACTCATCACCCATGGAAGGGCAGGAATAGTCAGTCATTCCGGGCTTAGGAAGCATTGGGGAACTCCCAAACAATTAACAACATAAAATATTGCTTTTTTGCTGCAAATATTTCTGGAGCCTAAAGTTGTAAGGGGAGCAAGAGCAAATGTAGCTAAAAAGGAAGACATGGGCCTAGTTATGCCAGAACAAAGAGAGACTGTTGAGTTAGAGGTGGACACTAACGAAGAACTGAGAATGAAATGCAATAGGTAATAGAATTTTGAATACAAATGATATCTGACATGCAATGAGAGTTAACTGTGTGTCAGGCCATATTACAAGTACTCTGGTGCATATTAGCAAATGTAGTATATATGGCAACAAGGTTAGGTAAATATTTTTATCTTCACTTTACAGGAAAAGAAACAGGCACTGAGAAATTAGGTAATATTTTTCTTATTTTAGAAACTAGTAGCAGAGGTAGAATTTGAAACTGTTTTTTTTTTAAATAAATATGCATTTACATTCATTATGCTATAGTAAAGGGTACCATATACCACATGTAGACTATATGGAAGGAGGTAGACCAGAACAGATAGTAACTCTCATATCTGTTGATCCTATCTGTTTTTTATGGTACTGTTCAAAAGCCACATTTGCTGCAACATTTTTCCTAATGCCACCCACCAGAAGTCATCTCCATCCCAGCAAATTTGGTAACTTTTAAAAAATAAATATTATATGGTTTATAAAACTTCTAAATTCATATCAAAGTAATTTATATGATTGACTTAGCTTCTTTGTATAAGTTTACATTAATACAAAGAATTTTATGTGAAAAATGTTTTTGAAATAAGAGGTACAAAATGCATAACTGATAAATGAACAATTAGAAGAGACTAGAAAGAAATAGCACAATTGAAGAATACAGCATGCAGTATATTTTTGGAAACTAGTACGCAGGTGAGTGAGTGGTAACTGAGCGACCTGAGGTATTTTCTAAATAAATGGGAAAGCTGGAAAATAAGCTGGTTTCAGCAAGTAGTTCAAAGATTTAGACACTGATAGCACTGGGTGTTGGGTTAAGGAGGGGTGGCTACAATAAGCAGAGAAGATGACGTAGATCTATTAATTAGCTCTGATATCATGACGGACGGAATAAGAGTGAGTATAGTGAGACTGCAGGGACAGGAACGGATTCAAGACATATTTGAAAAGACAGTGGAGGACTCAGGCTCTAACTTCATAAAGAAGGGAAGAAAGTATTCTTACATTATATACAGTGTATTAAAATTTCCTAAGTGATCAGATAAGTTTTTTGTTTGATTATTTGGAGTGCTTAAGTGAAGATCTGAGGCTTTGCTGATTTTTTATTTCCTCTCCTTTGATATACATTCTCTAATTTTTACGTAAGACTTCCTTTGTTGTCTGATTAATCTAAACAAACATTCTAAGCCATCACAGAGACTGCTAACTAAACCAAAGGTGCGAGGATGATGAGGAAACACTGTTCTTTGGTAGAAATCCAAATGTCTCACTTTGTTGGAAACCATGTGCCTGTCCTCTTCAGCTCATCCCAAGTCAGCATCCCACACAGATGATGCTTAGAGTCCTTGCTCTCATCTCTTAGCTCACTGTCCTTTGTACCCTCACTTTGTCTTCCCTAGTACATTAGTTCCAGCTATCTGGGTGTTCTATAGTACTTAAGCTGAATTGTCACTAAGAACACATTATGTGAGGTGACACAGACAAAATTTGCTTCATGCCATGAAGCTCTTAAAGATTATTTTCTGGAATATGGGATTTCCACACACTGATCTGTCTCATTTTATAATTTAATTTCAATGATAAAAACTAGGAGTCTTTGAGGAATTCTATCGAGAGACTCACAATTAGATAGAAGATCCTGTCAAATCTTCATTGTTGGTGGACAAATAAAGGCTATTGTTTAACTAAGAGTTTTTATTTTTTTACCTCTCAGTTACAATTAAAAGTTTTTTCCCTTGGTGTTCACATGATTTTTTTCTGTTCTATTCTTAAAGGTTTTTTTAAATTGTTTTACATAAAAAGAGAATGATAATGAAATTGAGAGAAAATGAAAACCAAGTAGTATTACATTTGAATAAAATCAAAATTTTAATTTAAAAACTTATATATCAAAGCAAACATACAAAAGAGGATGTAGATTCACATTTTTGAGAATTTATACTATATTAGCTACTTTATGGCTCTTATTTGGTTAAGTCAGCATATCCATAAGATAGTTGCTTTTATTTCAATTTACAAAGAAATCTCAGAGTCATAGTACAAAGTTGTATAGCTTGTTTAAAGCCATTTAAGTAAGAGGCATGGGTGTGATTTGGACCTGTTTTGTCTGATTTCATTTATTTATTTGTTTGTTTATTTGTTTGTTTGTTTACTAAGAGCTGATCTACCATATGATCCAGCAATCCCTCTATTTGGTATTTACCTCTAAAACTTAAAACCCATATCTGAAAAGATATTTGCACATCAATGTTCATAGCAGCATTATTCACAGTAGCCAGGACATGGAAGCAACCGAAGTGTCCTACAATAGATGATCGGCTAAAGAAGCTGTGGTACATATGTACAATGGAATACTACTCAGCCATAAGAAAAGATGAAATACTGCCATTTACGACAACATGGATGGACCTTGAGATAATCATGCTAAGCAAAATAAGCCAGACAGAAAAAGTTGAAAATCACATGATATCAGTTATGTGTGTTTGTAAACCTAAAAGCAACAAATAAACAAGACAAACAGAGATTCATGGACATGGACTATAGACTAGTGGTTATCAGAGTGTAAGTGATGAGGGAGGAGGGAGGTCGATGGGGCAAAGGGGGTCAAATATGTGGTAACAGAAAGAAATGTAACTGCGAGCAGTGAACACACAATGTAAATAAATAAATAAATATATATATATATATACACACACACATATATATGTATACATACATATATATGTATATATATGCCTTATTGTTAAAGTGTACAGTTGAAATTGATTGGATTTCATTAACCAATTTCACCATAAAAATAAATTAATTTAAAAAATATTTTATTTTTTTTAAATGGCACCTTGTTTTCTGCCTTCATGAGGAGCAATATCCAGTGCAATAGCCGTGTCCAAATGTATCGTTATAAAAAAGACAATTGTATCATGAAGAATCATAAGTTAACAGAAAATCCTGATGCTAAAGATCTAGTTTTAATTTACCTCTTTATTAACAACTATTTTTTTCCCTTTTTTCATCTTTATTGAAATATAATAGATAATTAGCTGTTTGTATTTACGTTGCACAATTCAATGAGTTTTTTCAATTACAGTTGGCATACAATAATATTCCAGTTTCAGTTGCATAGCATAGTTATCAGAGGTCCACATAACTCACACAGTGGTGAGCCCACTAAATCTAGTACCTTTCTTCCCCTTTACATATTTATTACAACATTATTAACCCTCTTCCCCATACTACATGCTACATCTCCATGTCTATTCTGCAATTATCCATTTGTACCTCTTAATTTCTTTACCTTTTTTTGCTGTCCCCAACCCTCCTCCCATCTAGTAGCCCTCTAAATATTCTCCGTATCTGAGTTTCTTTCCATTTGTTGTTGTTGTTGTTGTTATTGTTGTTGATTTTGTTCTTTAGATTCCACATGTATGAGAAATCATGTGATGTTTGTCTTTCTCTATCCGACCCATTTCATTCAGAGCAATACCCTCTCTAGGTCCATCAAGGCAATATCTTTTTCTATCCACTTACTTTTAGTCTGTGTGTGTCTTTGAATCTGAAATGAGTCTCTTATAGGCAGCATATGTAGGGGTCTTGTTTTCTTATTCATTCAGCCATTCTATCTTTTGATTGGAACACTTAATTCTTTTCTATTTGAGGTACTTGTTGATAGGAATATAGTTATTACCATTCTTTATTCCTGTTTTTGTACATGTTTTTCTTCTTAAAGAAGTCCCTCCAACATTTCCTGTAATACTGGCTTGGTAGTGATAAATTCCTTTAGCTTATTTTTGTCTGAGAAGCTCTTTATTTGTCCTTCAACTCTAAATAATAGCTTTGCTGGATGAAGTATTCTTGGTTCTAGATCCTGGGTTTTCATCACATTGAATATTTTGTGCCAAACCCTTCTGTCCTGCATAGTTTCTTTGAGAAATCAGCTGCCAGTCTTATGGGTGCTCCCTTGTAGATAACTAACTGCTTTTCTCTTGCTGCTTTTAAGATTCTCTCTCTGTATTTAACCTTTGGCATTTTAATTATGATGTGTATTGGTATGGGACTCTTTGGGTTCTGGTTTTTCAGTCTTTCTGAGCTTTCTAGGATTTTAGGTCTATTTCCTTCACCAGATTAGGGAAGTTTCCATCATTATTTCTTCAAATAGCTCTTCAACATCTTGTTTTTCTTCAGGTGCTCCTATGACACAGATATTTTTAACTTTAATAGTGTCCCATAGGCTCTTTAAATTATTATTATAGTCTGGCTTCTTTTTTTTCACCATTTTGATTGAGTGTCCTTGGCTTTCCCATATTCTATATAGGTCATTTGATCCTCTTTTTTATTCACTCTTTTTATTCCATTTAATATGCTTCTCATCTCAGATAATATGTTCTTCATTTCTGATTTGTTCCTTTGTATAATTTCAATTTCTATTTTTTATCTCTTTGTTAAAGTTTTCATTAAATTTATCTACAACTTCCTCTAAGTTCCTCAAGCACCTTCTAACTCTGCATCTGTTAAATTGCTTGAATACATTATTTCTGGATCTCTGTTCTGTTCTCTCATGTTTCTGCTTCTTTGTCTTCCTATTTTGGCTGCTTTTTGGTGTGCTTTTATGTATTAAGCAAAGCTCCTAAGTCTCCGGTTTTATTAGTGTGGATTTGTGTAGTAGGTGTCCAGTGGCACAGTCCTGAGAGGGATTCAGCCGCAGGCCAAACTTAGCCCAAGCCTCTACCTCTCCACCTTTTAAGTTTCAGCAAGCAATCCACAGATGCTGTGCTTATAGCTGCCTCTAAAGGCCACACCAGAACCCAAGGCCTGCTGCCACCAGTGTAAGTCAAGGGGCAGCTAACTAAGCGAGGACACAGCTGGATGTGGCTTGGGTGGGACTGCAACTTGGGTGAGGCAAAGTTTCAGGGAAGCCTCTGGGAGAAGTGACCTCTATTATCCAGTTTGATGATGTCTCAGCTATGGCAGCACTGAGTCCACACACTGGAAGGTGGGGAGGGCTCAATAGAGGAACAATGGTTTCTACTGGCACTTCTGTACTGAGCGAGTCACCCCTCACTCCAGGAACTCAATGTCCCTCTGTAAATCCCTGGTGCCCCTGTGCATGTATCCCATCCTGCGCTGGCGCTCAGAGCGAGCAGGTCCATCATTGTGAAAGTATGCTCGCAGATGAGGCCTCTTTAAGAGGCCTCTGCAACAGCTGCTGCAGCTGCCACAGCCTCCGTCTCACTCAGTCACTGGGGACCAGGCAGACTCATTTCTTTGTCCTGTCCTACCGTCTGCTGTTGCAGGGTGAATTCTTAGTTCTGTCCCTACCTGTGTGGCTTGTTCATCTAGATTCCAGGTGATTTTCCTTGCTGTTTGCTTCTTGTTTCTGTCACAACTTTGATTTGGTCACCGGAATGATGAAACAGAGCCTCTATCATTTAAGCCATTTTCTCCCTCAGCTATAGATGGGAACTTCACTGGTCCATTTTGTTAAAGTAAAGATGATATTATTAATACTCATACTCTTGATATGAGAATTTAATGATAGAATGTGTATGATCATGATTTATAAATTCTAGTGTTATGTAAACTGTAATTTTTATTATTATTGTACAGATTTCAATATAGGTATTTTTTTCATGAAGAGATTAAATCATCTTTATAAAATGTGGACATTTATATTTAAATTGGATTGATATTTAATTTTATAATAGAATTTATACTATATTCAAATGACTGAGATATATGATATCAAACTAAGCTTGTTATCCTTTAGGACTTCTAGGACTACTCCTTACCTTTTATTTTTTTAACACCAGCATGAGAATTTTTTTGTTCATTGAGCTATGTGTTTGTTTCACACATATTTTCTCATTTTGAATTTATATTTTTTTCTTTCTGAACTTACTTAAATTTTTAATGTTCTCAATATTTGGTAATTTATTTGTTTAACCAAAATTTAGGAAAATACATTTATATTGGTGAAAAATATTCTTATAGTGGCAATAGACTTTATATTATTTTAATAAAGAAGGAAAAATGGGAATGGTAAATAAAATTTTATATCTGTATCTATATTTATATCTATACACACACATATACACATACATACACATCGGGCACAGAAAATGGAATGAGATGGGGTCTGGATTATTCAATAAATGAATTACTCACTTCTTAAAAATGTACTTTTATTTCTCGCTTTTAATTAAATATTTATTTTGCTTTCAGTAATAATATGATTTATTATTAATTCAAGAATTGTGTCCCTCAACCATTACATATTTTTTTTTTAATTTTCTGAATACAGTAGTGACAAGAAATCTGAATTAGGCATATTTTGAAAATTCAGAATCCACCAAGTGATGGATAATGATTTGTAAATAGAATTACTTTAATTTATAAATATTGATGTTATGGTAGTTATTTTTAACAATGTTATAAGATTGTATAACTTAATGAATAGATTTTTTTTGTTGTTCTTACATTACCTAATTGCACATAAAGGGACATGCTATGTGGCTAAAAGCCAAAATATAGCAGATATGCCACAGTGCAAGTGAAACTGCCCATCTTACTCTCTGTCATGTGGAAGGCCCTTATTAAGTGTCCATTGAACCTAAAGAGAGAAGTTTCAAAAGATTTTTGATGCCGATAAGAAGAGTTTTACTTTTTAAATTTAGAAATGTAGGCAACGGATATGCAAAATACATTTTAATGAGTGCATTAAAAAATAGTTTCAGCGGATAACAGCATTACAGTTCAGCTGCCGATTGACCCATTCTTTCAGGAAAAGATAATGAACAAGAATTAACTCACAATGGATAGAAAGTTTGGTCTTCTACTTATGGTTGAATGGGCTTTTGTTGCACTGCCAGCACTTCCAAAGCAAAGTAGAAGGGGAGTCAGTGACGAGGGTAATGTGTTGCTGTCATGTTCCACATAGTGTTTAAAAGTATCAGAGGGCCATAGGATGATGTATTGTTCCAAGTTTGTTTCTTGGCTTTAACTAATGTTTTATACCACTGAGAGCCATTTAGATTTTGGTGATATCATTTTCTAAATCAGCTTGCTGTCATTTTAACTTGCCAGCCCCTAGGCCCTCTGAATTTGCTCATGCTTTGGGGTTTTCATTTTAGCATACAAAATGGTATTTGCCAGCACAGGCTTTCAATAGTTTCTCCTACTCTGGGGCCATCAATATATTCTTTGAGCTTATCTGTAATTACTTTTAGACAGTCAACATTTTTATTTATGATCAAAACATCTTAAAGATGGGAAGCAAGCAAAAATAATGAGAAACAGGATTATAAAAATCTCTTTTTTAGTTGATCTTCTATTGATATAAAACAAAACATAGTGGATATAGGAAAACTACACTGGCTGAAACCCTACATCTCTGAAACACTTATACTTAAATTGATCAGCTTATTAGTATTAATAATGCGTTATAGAGAATTAGAAGATATCACTGGAAAATATAATTCTTTATTCATTATGTATTACATTTTAAAGTGCACACATATATTCGTCTAGATTTGAAATAACTTGCTGGAAGGATAGGTTTAGGAGAGTGGAATGAAATGCTTTCTGGGTCCTCTTTTGATTATTTTAGAGAACCGCTCAAAATAATGGATTTTCTCTATTTTTAAATTCACTCTAGAAACAATATAATTCCTTGTCTTATAGAAATGTTGGTGTTTATTTTTCAACTTAAGATTAATATGTGAATTTAATCAATCAACTTTGTGTGTGTGTGTGTGTGTGTGTGTGTGTGTGCGCACGCGCGCGCGCACGTGTGTGATTGCTCATTCATAATGAAATTTAAAATCTGCATGGACTTAGTCTGCTAACCATTGTCCTAATATTCTTGAATTGGGAAGTCTCATTGGAGGAGTTAAGTGCCTGCCAATAGGTCCGGTTTCAGTCTCATTGCACTCTTGGGTTTTATTCAAAGACCACAGCTGTTATAGTTTTCTACAATGCCATAGGGCTTCTGTTTCCTGTAGCTCACTTGTACTATGACATCTACATGTTTCCTCTAAAAATTGTATTAAAAGTAATAAGCTGTGCGGGCCATTAAGAGCCAAATAGTAAATGTTCTAAACTCCAGTCTCATATCTTTCACCTACAAAGCTCCTTTTTCAGCCCATCAACACTGAAGTTCTTAAATGACTTGATATTGTAACTTTCAGTTTAATCATTTAAGAAATTTAAGCAGTTTAGGAAATTATCACCACTCACTAAGAAGCTGCCGTTCAAATTTAATTTAATCAGTTATTAATAATACTGCTAATAAATAAAACTTACTATTAATAAATACTGCTTATTTTCTCTGTGCAAAATACCATTTATTAAATTAAATGTTCTACATGCACTGCTTCTAATTCTTCTGTCTGTACTATGAGATAAGCATTATTATATTCCCTCCCTCATTTCACATATTGGATAATAGAGACTGAGTGAGGCTCAGGAACTTTCTCACTTCATTAATTTCCTTTAAGTACCAGGTACTGTGCAAGACCTTAGGGATATACTAAGTGCTTATGGTATATTACTACAAATTGTCATAAAAGCATACCATTATTCAAAGGTCTGAAACTTTTATTTCAATGTTCTTAAAGAATGGCTAAGATGTTTTAGCCTTCAATTTCGTTACTTCCAAATGCCTGTGTTGAAAACTGTATCAGTTTTCTTTCAGTTGCAAGTAACAGAGATCCAGCTTAATCTAGTAAAGCAGAAAAGTTGGGTTTTGGAGGCCCTGCCTGAAACATATGCTGGCGAGTTTTCTGATCTTACGAAAACTATCTATCCTAGTATGCCTGAAACTCTCTGCCTCTTTACTTGTTTCTCAACCATTTTCCAGGGAAACTCAGACATTCAAACAACTTTTCTTTGTCCTGTCCATCACCTTTTCAATGTTTTTAAGAGCTTTGCCAGCAGTGAGTTAGGCGCATCCCAGGGTGTCCTTGCTGGGCTGTTAATTCCACGTTCTGAGAAAATATCTCCAAATCAACGAACTCTTATCCAGGCTTATGTTCTAGACATCTTTATCAAACATCCTAAAAATCTAATGTTGGGAATTCTCTCCGGGCTTTTACTGGAAAATGTGTAAACTGTTTAGAAAATTCAGATGTGGTATGCTATTTATTTTGCTCCCCTTTCCAGCTAATTAGTACTTAATCAAAATTCTCTTTTAAAAAAAAAAATCACCTGAATGTTCTGTAAATCCTGATTTTGTATCAAAACATGCAATGTAAGAGAAGAAGAGACTGGGAAGTTATGCCATAATAAATAAAGGTACGGTGGTTTTTAAGACATCTTCCTTCTTAGATAACTATATTGCTACTGCTTCTTAGTAAATAATCTTTCGATGTATCTAAATGCTTGCCTATCACTTTATTTTTTCACAAGTTCCATTTCACTGTTAATCATGAATGTTCTAACCAGATCCCAAAGTGTTAATGGCATTACTATGAAGAAAGATGTGTATTTTAATTTGTAAAATAAGGATAATGTCTTTTTTCCTTTGTTATTCAGAAGAAAAAATATGTTCAACCCATTTTAGTTATCTTGTTTACACAGGAGGCATATTGACATATTTCCAGCAATAACATGTTTATGCTGAAAGACAGTGTACACTGCATATATTTGGTTTAATTAGTAATTTCTTCACCTATGTCAACTCGGCTATCAGGTTTAGCTTTCAAAAATATTGATCAGATCCTGTTTTTCTTGTGCCTAAAACTTCTGTTGTTTACACAAAGTTTCAAATATTGAACGCTTAAAAGCCCTTACGTCTCACTAAAAAGGTCCTACATTTGACTTTTGTTAAGTAACCTATTTTCATGTCTCTAGTCAGCCCAACTTGAGAACTTTGAGTTGAAATCTTCAAATTCTCTTCCTCTTTACAATTTCTCAATCCTATCACAACCCAAGTGCTCTCCGTCTTCTTCCTTCCTTTGTCCACTATATTTCACACCCAATCAAGGGTCATATCTTCTACCTAGAGTTCTGCTTTCTAGACTTTTTCATTTCTCTCAATCTTCCATACCCAGGCAGATTTTCCTCTTACTTTATTACTTTGGTTATTTTAAGCATTTGTTCAAAAGTCTGTAAGTTTCTACAGAACTCTTTGAGTGAAAAACTCAAAATCATTTTTTTAAGCATTCTTAAAACTTTATAATGTATCTCCCACTTATCCTCACTATTTCCTTTCACAAATCATTTGTTCTACAACTGATCATTTTCCGAATTGTTCTTTTTCAAATTTCCTCATGCCATGCACACTTCTAGAAATACCTGCCTTCATCTGTATCTCCAGTTACAATTCCTTCCAATTTTAAAAGAAATTCAGATATTGAAATTTTGGATATTTTGCTACACTGAAGCTTTGAATAATGTCTAATCACAATTCGCAATAGGTGTTTGTTTCAAGGCACATCTAATACCTTGAAGACAATTTTTATTTCGTATAAACTTTCTTAATTCTGGTTTCCTACTAAGATAACCCTCTTTCGCAAGCCAACTCTAATACCATAGTCAGAATTTACATTTACTTTCGACTGTGGTAGTCTGCCTTATTTATGCCAGTTTTCCTCTTCCTGTATCCATGCTTTTTGCCATGTGACTTTGCAGTTCTTCAGACTTGGAGTCAAATGTATTTCTATATCTCTCGACTTTGAGATTGTCCAAATGACTTGTTTTGGTCAATGGAATGAGGTAGATGTGACAGGGTACCATTTCTGAGACTAATATTAGAGGTCTCATAAGTTTTTGCTTGTTCTCTTGCACATATGCCTTGCTGTGAAAATGACATGCCATAGCTATCAGGCAGCCCACATTCTTACTATGAGAAACAAAGACACTCGGTTGCTGAAACCTGAGACAGAACTGGTCAGCTAAGAACAGCCTAGATTGCCATTGAGTTTAGAGGTGGTTCATTATGTAGCAATAGCTGTCAGATTCATTCATGCTAACATAGTTTTAGTTTATACCTCTGCTATTCTAGTTATCAATATTTGACAGAGATAATTTAACTATATTTGACAGAGATAATTCATTTGAAAATATTAATTATATGCTAGATTATTAACTTTAAATGAATTAATTAAATAAAATGTTCTATGTATATTTCATTATATATTTTCACATTATTTATTATTGATTTAACTCTAGAATAAACTTTAGTACAGCTGTCAGGCCCCATCTGGGTAGGGGCTATCCCTTAATCACCACTGAATCCCTGCAAACACCCACTATCCACAGTACTCTTCACAAAATTAGCATTTCATAGTGCTTATGGAATGTTGCATGAATGAATAAATGAATAGATCTTAAACTTATGATATAAACTAGGAGTCTTTGAGGAATTCTATCAAGAGAGTCACAATTAGATAGAAGATCCTGTCAACATTTCATTGTTGGTGGACAAATAAAGGCTATTCTTTAACTAATTTTTATTTTTTACCTCTCAGTTACAATTAAAAGTTTTTTCCCTTGGTGTTCACATATATCTGAGTGTACTGTAACCTATAAGTAGTCTTTATCCTTCAAATCCTTAGCTTTATAATCTTAGGAGGCTCCCCTTTACATGTCTTTAATGGAAATATTATATGGATCTGTCCCAATATTAATTTTTCAGGCTTATGTATCATCGTGTCAGTGCAAGAAGCCTGTGTCTATATCAGGTTAACTTATGATATTCCAATTGTTATAAATGTATATATAAATTAAATAATTTTTAATGATCAAAATATTTTTATAATTTTATCAGTAGTTCAAAAATGTAATTAAAATTTTTAGAATTTTACCAGTGATTCAAAATTTAATTAAAATAGTTATTCTTTGTAATTTTAAAGATTCTTATTGTAAATTTTGAGGATTTTTAAAGAATGAGAGAGTATACTAATGTTTGTGGCAGTATTGTTCACAGTACCTAAAAGGTAAAAGCAACCTAAGTATCCACCCAAGAGGTGAATGGATAAGCAAACTGTGGCATATATATATATAATGAAATATTATTCAGCCTTTAAAAAAGCAGGCTATTTTTACACTCTACAATATGGATGCACCTTGAGGACATTAGCCTAAGTGAAATAAGCCAGTCACATAAAGACAAATACTGTAGATTATATTTATATGAAATATCTAGAGTAGTCAAATTTACAAAGACAGAAAGTAGAATGGTAGTTGCCTGGGATTGAAGAAAGGGAGAGATGAGGAGTTGTTTAATGGGTATAGTTTCAGCTTTGCAAGTTGAAGAGTGTAGATAGACAGTGATGATGGTTGCACAACAATATGAATGTACTTAATGCCACTGAACTGTGTATTTAAAATGGTTAGATTGGTAAATTTTTATGTTATGTGTATTATAACAAAAAATTGGAAAAAATAGAAAAAATTATATTAGCTATTCTTAATATTTAAATCAATAGATATGAAAAGGCTTTGATTAGATATTTAAGTTTGATTTAAGTTTGATGCCACCGCTAACTTTTTTTTTTTTTTTGTCAAAGACTCTATGTGGTAAATGAGTAAAAAGAAGCTTTACATAGTGATTTCCTTATACTGAAACTGTGTATTGGTGGCTTAGATTGGTCTATGTTTGGCACATGACTAAAGTGTGTTGATAATTATAGAAACAGCTTAGAAGGATGGTTGAATCTGGGCAGGGGTTCCAATACCAATCCCTACATTCACCAGCTGCATAAACTAGAGCAAATTGCTTAATTTCAGTTTCATCATCTGTGTGTGAATTAATATACATGAAGCACCAAGAAACTGCCTGGCACGGAAACAAATATTACAA